>VZSV01000024.1:1678203-1794802 GCA_013398735.1 Nothocercus julius
TCTCATCATTTTTTAAGTTCTCATAAACTGAATATCAAATTCACTAACTTTCATCCAAAATCAATTACTTTTAAAACTTGTAGGAAAGAAGACCTTGAAAGAATATCCTGCCATAATTTCTGCCACTCTATCCAATCTTGGTGCTGTCTCTCATCAGTTGGAATCTTTATTAGACCTTAGAAGTAGCAAGTATGTGGAGAAAAATGGCATGATACTGCTCAATCTGTCTCCTAGCTAGGAGTCCTTTGAATTTGAGCTGTGTATGCTACAGATATTTTTTGTGTGTGTGTTTATTAACACTAGCGAGTCAATATAGCTGTGAAAGTATGAATATTTCCCTATTCCAGCTCATCAAAAATGATGCTTTTTCTGTTCTGAGGCCAGGATCTTTGTTAGTGGACAGAATGTAAATCAGAAGTGAAAATGATTCAGTTTCTACTTGCCAAGGGGAGGTTCCCATCTGCTCTCACAGAAGTGTATCGGGATTTTTGCTGTTGACTCTCTTGGGAGAAGGGTCCTGAGGGAGGAGAGAGCACTCAGCTGTTTTGTATTGTCATCTAAAATAAAAATGCTTCAACTACATAAGCTTGTGACCATCTGAAGAAGCTGCTTAGTAACAGTTTTGAAACTCCTTAGTTTCGAAAAGGTGTTAACCTCTTGAAATAAGGTAGTCTTCGCCATTATAGCAGCAAATTTATGCAGGTTAAGGAGATGTTTCAATATTGCTTTTATCTTACAGAGGCCAGTTGTAACTTATCATGGCCTCTTCCACTGAACATACATTTTGCTATGAGAGAGTCTTGAAAAAATGTACAAGTCATCAGGATTATGTCTATCTTACTACCAGTTCAAGGGATCTCGAAGCAAAAGGTCAATCAGGCAAAAACTCACATCCATCTATTGACACAACTGTAAGTATAAAACATACTCCTGAGACTCCAGAGACTACACCTGTGATCTGTCCACTCAGAAGATATTTTTCCCAGTTGTTTCTCCAGTTCAGACAGCATGGATGAATACATAACCACACTGAAGTGTTTCTTTTGTTAACTTGAGAAGGAACTGGGAACACAAATCCCAACTCAGGGTAGGGGTGGGCCACGCTGTAGTCCAATTTCCCAGATTTTTATAGCTGCTGAGTAAAGGGTTGACACTGGTTGCCCCCCAGCTTGCTCCAAGAACAAATTAATTGTAATATTTATTTTCAGTGTGCAGTTTATTACTTTCCCCTTCAAGTCAGCCTAACCCCTCCTATTCCCTATTCTTCTTCTCTTCACAGTGGGTACCATATGTAATGTGAAGGCTGTGTTTAACAGCAGACTTTTGCTGTTCAGGCAAATGAGCATTGGGCTCAATATCTGAAATGAGAACATAAAATAGCTGTAATAAATTAGTTTCTGAACAATGAAAATAAAGAAATATTGCAAAAGGAGATTAAAAAAAAAGTCTTGAAAGTAATTGCAAAGCGTGGACTATATTTACATCTGCCAATTCAGTAGAGGGTAAGAGTTCACAAAGGAAGCTTTCCTAGGTGAAAAATAAATGTGCGTGTGTCGAGTTCCCTATTCTACCCCTTCACACAAAATCTTCTCGCAAGTATCTGTAGCTGTCTTATCAAAGCTGAGTCCTGCCCAGGTACATGCTGGTATCAGAAATCTTCCACTAGTGTTAGAGCAGCAGGCAAAAGCTTGTTGGAGTTAGCAATTTGCTCTTAAGTAGAGCAGAGGCTGACTGTGAAGTGATACAGAAATGTGAGGAGCTCTGTATTCTATGTCAAATGAAACATATTCGTGAAATTGGCTCAGGCTAAGCAGAGATGTGCAATTTTGAGGGCTGAAACTGCATCCTAATGAGAACTGGAAATGTTGATCAGGGGAACTATGAGAAAATTCAGTGTCAAACTGGACAAACTCTCAGCAGTTGTCAGTTAGTAGACATTAGTGTAGAATGAAGCCACTCAATGCTGCATAAAGGATGAACTTCACAGTTCTTGGAGACTACTACTATTTCTGCATGCAAAAATACCATGGGAAAAATACTCTTTTAGGGCAAAAAAAAAGGACACAGAGCTCAAAGTCAGAAAAAGGCAAGAACAACATGGCAACCTGCATACTTTGGATAGCTACCACTTATGAGGAAGAGGTCCAGAAAAAGAAATACAGATCCAAAAAGACAATGGGTTCTGCCATTTCCTTATAGACTGCAGACATCTGCAGTGTGCCCACTGCAGCCTAAGGATGACAACTATGCCACTTAACTCTACAATAGCAACAACAAATAGCTTTCTGCCAAAATATGAAGACTGTCAACCTGAACATAAATGTAAGAACTGTTATTATAAAGCAGTGAAACATAAAACATTCTGTTCCCGGAGACTTCATTCAAAACGCTTAAAGAAAAGCCTAAAGGATAGACAATGAACTGATAAAAATGGTATTTAGCCAAATGGTGAGTTCATTTCCTCTCAAGAAATATTTGAAGTAGAGCCGCAGTTAGACAGTAGCAAGTGTATGAATGTCTCTTCTTGAGTTAAAGGATGCCAGATCTTTTGTCTTCTCCAGGGGCTATGATCCTGAGGTGACAGAAACCAAAATAAATAGAGAAGAACTGGAGGGCATCTCTGCAAGGAGGCTTTTGCTCTTGCTGGACTATTACAGAGCTGACGGTGTCCTTCTGTAGCTGTGTTGCATGGATTATCCTGCAATACTACAAGACTGTCATACTAGAGGAGCATATACAGGGAAAACATAAGGTACATTGTTTCTCCTTTACACTCGGAAGTGAGGAAAGCTGCAGTCTGTTTTTGTTGTTGTTGTTCCTGGTTGCTTTTTTTTTTTTTTTTTAACTGAACAGGTTTCAAATGGGCAACACTCAAAACACGACAGGCAAATATAATATGATCTCTATCAAAACAAATGACTTGCTGCTTCTTGACATTCCTGTATCAAAGGATAGATACTAGTTGAAGTATCAAAAAGCATGGACTAAATGGACATTGTTATTAAAGTTAGTAGACTGGTTGGATGTATCTGGGATCCCATGTTAGTGAGCACTGCTTAATTGTCATTTTCAGATTGGTCTGGGGAAAAATGATGTGGGGTCTCTCCTGCTCAGAGACATGTGCTAGGTAATGCCCGAGCAGCTGAAATGGGGAGAGTGAATGCAACAGTCACTGCTAGTGGCCTTGTCTCTGATGGTGACTGTACATCACAGGGAGCTTCATCGCATAATTAATGGCTTCTACTCTTCCACATAGTTCCTACCCAGTGTTTTCCTGTGGTCTAGTAGCCAGGGCTAGAATTTGAGAAAACAGATCTGTTAAGCAATAAAGTAGACTTTTGACTATAGTTTCTCTGCTTGATTACACATTACAGCTAATTAGGAAAGACCTTTTTCTTTTTTTGCTCCACTATGAAATACTTCAGTGAAAATGCTTTGGACATTCTGTGGTTTCATCAACAACAACCAGAAAGCAGAAGGCTAACTATATTTCTCAGTTACAGGTTTTGTATATCTGCTCCTTTTAAAACAAGGAATGTTCTTTGTTCTGGCTAAAAGAGAAATTGCAGTTAGAAATCACTAGCAGTTTTGCACCTAGTTGAAGTGCCACTTTTTCAAGCAGCTATATGCTTTACAGCTTCCTTCTGATGGTGTTGTTAGACCACATAATTTGTAAGACTAAGTGGTTCTTGTTGTTTCTGATAGGCATTGCCCTTGGTCATTAGATTTGACCAACAAAGTTCTCTTAACTCCTCTTTTAACTAGGTTTAATATATGAGATTTTCTCTGGTGCTGAATCAGTCTCCAGTTCACTTTGAACTTTGTTCAGCAGATTACACTGATTCAATTCTTTGGCTAGTTCCTTCAGCATATCATTCCTTTTTCTAAGGAAAATGTAAATGATTAGTTCTAACACAGTAGATAGCTAAATGGATGTTTAATGAAAATTATCTGTCTAATGTAATAGAACTAATCAATGTCATTTTCCTTTTAAAGGAATGTTCTCTGAAAGATGCTGTTCAGCAGAGCACAGCTGATATAATGCTCTGGATGGCATAAAAGACTTCCAAGAAATGTCTAGAAAGAGCATGTGCGTGCGTGGGGTAATTTTCAGCTACATGCAAGCACAGCCTCTCTATTCGTAGCCACAGAATTAAAAGAGCCACAAATAAATTTCAGGCCTTATTTTCACCTGACTGCCGAACATGCAGGACTGGGCTTGCTGAGCCCGCTGAGCAGTGTGCTCTCCTGGAGCTTCCTGAATCCACACCTGGTCCACCATTGGTTGGTTTCCAGAGCGGTTTCCAGATTGGCATGAAGACCATTGGGTTTTGATGAATAAAATGGCCAGCTACCATCCCAGGTTGAGTGGCCTAGGATGACACCTGTATGAAAAAGCCTTTTTCAGGTAATGACAAAGAGGTGCAACAGCAGCATGAGCCCCATCGTTATGAGAGGGAAGAGGTAGCTGTCAGTTTGTTTATACTTTGGACCTTTTTTTTTAAAGAAAAAGAAGTCTTCTCTAGATTATTAGTAGTTATATCTGCAGCTTTCTGCCTGGACTCCTACTTAGTTTTGGTGCCTGCAAGCAGAAAGAGACAGTTACTGTGGATGATTGCACTGGAGAAGGACAGGAGATGAGTAGCTCCATATACAGTTGTCACTCTGTCCAGATGTTAATTTTGCCTGCTGGAATGCTCTATCTTTCAAAAGGAGAGTAAATTAAAAAGTTAATACATATTACCAGCAATTTTGCCTGCAAAAACAGAGGTCTTTTAGCTCTAAAAGATTTGGGCATAATAGTTTAGTGACATGACTGAATTGTAAGGTATTGTATGTATAAGTGCATGTAAGTATACTGAATTGTATGTATATAGGTGTAATACTGAATTAGGCATTTTATCACATAGCAATAGCTGCATATGTCATTGACTATGAAAACACTCCCTGTCTATTTTTTGGAAAGTGTCATATATTGCAGAGCATATATGATCCTGTAGGTATTAATGATAAGTAATTTGAGATCAATACTTGTCTTCTTTTCAGAACAACTTAGATGTGATGTTTACTTTTTTTTGTCTTGCTGGATTTGCTCCTTTGGGGCTGTTTAGTCAGTCCTGGCTCAGTAGATAAAGAAATTCCTTGAACAAATACAGTTTTGTAATACTTAGTTCAGTTTGATATATGCCCACAGAAGCCATTAATTACCCAGTGAGCCCAATGGCCAGTTTATGGCTTCTGTGGCTAATGCATCAAACTGGTTGTGTGAAACTTCTAAGTGGAGTAAAGGATGAAGTTTAAAACACGAGCATGAGAGTCAGGTATTCAGATTTTTACATCCAGCTCTTCCACTGACTTGCATAGCTGTAAGAGTTACGTCTCTGACTCCTAGGTCTGGTAGAGCCCTAGAGTCCTCTGACTGCAGAACATGGCCCCAGCACAGACATCCCAAGGAGCTGCCTGCAGCATGTCAGTATGATAGATGAAGGGGAAGTCAGAAATACCAACCCCTTCTGGAACATTTATGGATGTGCCATTAGCTCCCTTGTGTTTCATACCTCAAAATTAGAAGGCATATAACTAGGAGCTTCAAAGAGCTGAAAGAAATGCTCTTTTTGGTTATATGAGGGTAGGAGTTATGCAAGCTGAGTGACAGCACCTCTTCACATGTAATGCCCTGGCAGTTTAAGATTTACGAGGATGGTGAAGGAGCCAGCTGCCAGCAGGAGCTCAGATTGTCCTCCAGGCATACGCCCAAACCATCAGTCTCTGTGCCTAATGTTTCATGGAGCAGGTACTAGAAGTGAGGATTGCTGTGCTGGCAGCTCAGAGGCTGAAACGTGGCATTAGCGGCCTGTGCTCCTCCTGTTCTTCCTCCTTCATCCAGTGAGCCTTAGGCACTCACTAGAGGGTAGCCCAGCTTCAGGAACTGCGCAGGCTTCCCACCCAAATGAGGTCCCCTGAGGCTGGCTGACAGCAGGGCGGGCAGGGCGCTCTCACACGGGACCCCAGGTTTGGAATTCCTCAGGCCAGGGCAAGGGCGGCATCGAGTTCCTCAGTGAGTTCCCCAAACACTGCTGGTTGGAGAAGGGTGGAGGAGCATGCCACGTTGACTATTTTGAGTTAGGCTTTCCCTGGGAACAGTTATGCCCCATAGCAAATTTGGCAGGAAGAAATGTGTAACCTTGGATGACTGCTGGGGCCTGGAGTGGAGGCGGGAGGGATGTGCTGTGACTAGACTGGCATCCTCAGAGAGGCTGCGCTAGGTACCTAGATCACATTTAAGACAATAATCCAACTTGAGGATTTACAGCAGTAAATGGCAGCTAAGCAAAAGTGTTTTAAATCCCACTTTTCAATACTTCAGTACCTGCTTGCAGTACTTAAGTCCATTTCTGGATTCAGTTCTTAATCTTAGTTACTCGGTTTTGCCATCTGTTCAAGTAGAATAATAATTCCTTTATATATAGGCTTTTTATGAAGATTACAGAGTTTAATTTATAATCTTTCAGCTTCCTTTAATTAGTTCAGAGGAAACGGTATACATAATATATACTATTTCTGATTTTTCATGGCAAATAAAAGACCTGTATGTTAGCTTTCCCTTACCAGCCAGTGGTTCAGTTAACTTTTGTCTAGTTCTTTCTCTTTGTGTTCTATTTTTATCACCACCTACTTGATATTCAGAAACTTAAAGGCATAATTTTCTTCTCTATCAAGTTCCACTGGACATACACTGAAATATGTAGAATTAAGTCATTCTAAGGTCATAGAACACAATGCAGTATAAGGCTCAATATTAAAAAAAAAAAAAATCCACTCATTCAGAGATGAATAAATAATTTACTGCTTTTGGGGACTGAATGTCCCCAAATTCTGGAATCATAGAACGTCTCCATTGTTTATGATCTAGTAACTTTTCTGTTCAAGTTTTCATCAAGAATAGCATAGATCGATTCTGCAGAAATTCATACATGGCAATAGCTTTACACAAAAGTAACCTACCTAATTCAAACAGAACTGATGAAGTTATAATCTTACTCATATTTAAAAGGAGTATGTCTTCACATGTATATGGAACATTTTTCTGTGCTTGGTTAAAAGAAATATATACATATATGTACATGCGTATATGAAAGAAGATAAGAAAAGGAAAATACGCAAACTGGAAGTTAAATCCCTGATTGCCCTTCTGTTTATTATTATTATTTTTTAATTTGATATCTCTTAAACAAAAAACCCAAAGCTTGCTATCTTACAGTTGGCTATTTTCCTAATGAGACTCAGTTTGTCTTCTGCTTTTACAATCAGCAGAATTTGTCTTCAAAATTACGGTATCTTCTATATGGGATAAATGTCTTATGTATTCAAGGATAAATATGTCTCCAGTACTGAAAGTGTGATGAGTTCGATTACTGGTAACTTCATCTTTTGGCTGTAGTCCCACCAAATGAATCATGTTTAGTCAGGATCTTACCCTTGTTGCATACCTGGGGTCAGTCTTTTAAATTCAGTGGTTACTAATGGTTACTCAGAAAAACGAAAGACAAGGCAGGAAAAAGACGTATGCATTTGTCTAAGTCCTGCCTTGGGACTGAGAACTGAAGACATTTTTTTCCCCAAAAATACTTAGCTTTGGAGCTGCAAAATGTGTTGTTTTTATGGTCTCAAAAAAAGGAGACCTGCCCCCCCCCCCCTTTTCCCCTTTCTGAGTAGTCTTTAAAGAACCCATGACAGCAATGCAGGTAAAAATGTTCATTTTCATGATGTTTTTCATATTCAGACTCTGTAAAATAATGAGATGGGGTGAATATATGGTAAATGCTTCCCCACTTCAGGCCGGCAACGTCTAGCTGTATATCCCGTGTTATGTACAAGGGCATTAAAGAATGTAGCCAGTACAGGGATGGGTTTGAGATACAGCTAAATTCAGCTATTAGCCTAATCTTATAAGAGTAATTTTTCTGTAGTTCATGTAATTGTCTCTTTTCCAAAAGTCTGCTCATGCATCTGTCTGGAATTGAGATCATATTGTCGTTTCATGTCACTCTCATTTGATCTAATTTGATATAATACTCAAAAGTTTTATTCATGGTTAAAGGCCCTGGTGAAATGGCCACTTAGCCAAATGCCTACATGTCAGTAGCCTCACCAAATGGCCAGTTTGACAGAATGACTGTGATAGGAATTAGAGCTGGTTCAGCTCCCTTATTAATCATTGTTCATTGACCTTTAACAGCAGCCAAACTGTGTCTGCATAAAGTGACGGTGTTCTGGGGCCTGGTGTGTCGCGGTCGGCGGAGGTCATGGAGTGGAGAGGCAGAAGGGAGGAGAAGGTTATACTTTACTTTGGGAACACTGTCTGTATTGAACGTAATCACAAAATACCGAAAAAGGTACGTGGGCCAGCTCACAGTCTCTGGAATGATGCTGTGCCATTAAACGGTGGGTCTTGCTGTTTAAGAAAAAATACATATTTCCTTGGGGTTGCCCGGAGCACTGAAATGAGTAATCCCAGGTACTGCCGATGTGCGAGTGAAGGAGTCCTTGGGACGGGAATTCAGCTGCCAGCTTAGCTCTCTGCTGCACAGTTCTGCGGATAATCGGGGCACACAGAAAGTGTTTCCAGCTGCTCCGTGCTTTCCCTGGAGAGGGTTTTATTGAGTGCTTGTGTGTATCTGTGTGGCAGCACCTCTTTTAACCAACATATTTAATGGCCAGGGAGTCTTATTGGTGGGTCTGATTTGTTGATGGGGTTTTGTTTGGTTTATGTGAGGGTTTTGTTTGTGTGTTTGCTTTTTTCTTTGTATCCCAGAGGAAACAGCTGGGGAAGAGATTTTGGAGTAGGCCTGTGGGCCTCTTATGACAGCTTATTTGAGCTTTTTGTTATGTTTGATTTAATTTATCCCATGTTTAAAAAAAAATGTGGATTTCTAAGGAATGTGGATGTGCATGAGAAACATTAAAAATAAATAAATATGCCAATAATACCACCCAAATTGCCCTCATGTTGTAGGATAAAATAAATCAATGAGGATATTTTCAGTGCAATGAATTGACACTTGGGAACGTATTTCTAAAATGAGCTAATTCAGCATTGCCTGTGACTGAGTCTGTAACTTAAAGTCAATGAAAATAGATTTGCAAGTAAGTATTACTCCTGCAAGACTAGTTTTCAGCACTGGAGCTCAGATCAGCAGCCCACAGAAGGAGACAAAAGCTCAGCATAGTTGCATTTAAGGTTAGTTTTGTATTTGTTAGGGGAAAGATGGAAACATAATTATATCTAATGACGTTAACCTAAAAGTGCAGTTTTTTAACAAGGAAAACAATTGTATAAAATATCCATCTTCAGTATGGTTTTCATTTGTTGAATAGCTTCTTTCCCTCTTGAAATGTTTGAGTTTGAGCATTAGAATTTTGCAAGAAACACTCATTTTTCACATAATTAACAGACAAAAGGAGCGGACAGGCAAAATGGCATCCTCTGTTTCTTTAGTATTTTTAAATAATGAGTCCATTTTTTAATATAAAATAGATTTGCTCTTTTTTTTTTTTTTTTTTTTTTTTTTCCAAAAACACAATATATTTACAACAGACAGCTATGTAAATTTCTGCTTTTTCTGTGAGGCCACCTACTTGCTCTTTTGCTCTTAGCATTTCTTTACCTAGTACCAATGATCAAGCATCAAAACCTAAGTCACCTTTCTCATGCAAAAGAACACATTTCACTGTATTACCTCTTTATTTTCTTTTCCATCAACACCAGATGCTTAGGCAGTGTGAGAGAATTTTCAATGAGGCCAGTAAACCTTGTCTCTTTATACAACCAGCTATTGATCCAGCATTTTCAAGGCCATGTAACTGAGGTTTGTTACAATATAAATATAATTCAACAATTCTCTTTCAATTTTTTATTGAATTTTGCAATTGTAACTGTTACTTTCGTAGTTACTCCTCCATTTCTACTATTTTGATTGCCATTCTTTCTATTTTTTTGTTTGTTTGTTTTAGGGGTTGATCTCACTTATTATTGTATGCCAAAGGTTGTCATTAGGTAATCATGAAGACACTTGGAAATTGGCTTCTCAAGTAGTTCTTGTAAATCATAGAGCCAAAAATTCATATTTCTTAGCAACAGAGGCTTTGCTTTATGTCCATGTGCAGCTTTCTGCACAGAGATTGGAATCTCTGCAAATATCAGTGCCATCTGACTGCAGGCATTCCTAAGAGACCGAAGCAGTTTTTTAATAAGCCATTATCCTGGTTTCACTTGCAGGTAAGATTAGGATTCCATCACCCCTGAATCCATCGTCACTGTAAAACCACAGAGTAGGGTTTCAGTCAAGAGACAGTAATACATTGCATGCATTGATTCTGTTTCTACACTTATATTAGGCATAACTGGTAATTTCCATGCTGATAGCAGATAGAATGTTCAGTCTTCAGAACCAATCCAAAACCAAACCAAAGAATCCAAAATAAGATCCAGCACATAACGCCAGGAGAGAATGGACTTTAGGACCGTGGTGCAAGGTGTAGGTGGGCGTGAGGACTATTTCCTAACCAAAAGAGTTATTTAAGTGTACGTTATTGGATACAGAGGAATAAAGAAGAGCAATCTTTTAAGTTTTCCCTTACTGCAAATTGATGTACAGTTTGCTTCTATTTTTGTTTTCTGCAGCTGTATAATCTGTATCTTTGTAATTGGTTATTTCTTTAAGATTCTGAAAGTGTAGATGATCTGCTTTTGACTTTCACCTAAGTGAAGAATTATTTCAAGGTCACTAGCTAGCACTGAAATACCCCAGCACTGTGGCTGTCCTTACAACTAAAGGTCTGAACCACTCCTGCAGTGCCTAGCAGTTCCCCACTTCTCTCCATGATACTCGAAGGGAAGAGGCTATCCTCCCAAGTAAGACTCATTGTCTAGTTTGACAGTTAATAATACAGTGGCAGGAGGAGGAAAAATGTCTTTCCATGGCTAGAAAAACCCTGGTATGCAACAATTAATGAAGAGCGTTGTGGTAGCCACCATTCACAATGCTTTGATAATACAGCAACACTTAATATGGATCAGGTAGCAAATTACCACCTTCAGAAGGAAAGTCTGTGTATGTACTATTATCAAACAGAAGTGGAAATAAGTAAATGCAGAGAAACAAAAATTAGCCTTCCTCATTTTGTTTGCAAAGTCCAAACATGATAGGCCTTAGAAACAAACCCAGGCACACCTATGCAATCCTTCGTCCTTACTTTCTTCCCGTTTCCCTTCCAGCCCAGGTAGCGCAGTTAGGAGGCAGGTGAGCACTTTAAAATGATCCTCTCAGATAAGAAACTATGGAAGCTGTGAAATATTGCTGCAGAGCAGTTATCTCTGAAATGCTGATCTGCCTGGCTAACATGGAGAGGAAATGCAGTTATTCCCTTTGATATTAAGTCACTTGTGAATTTGCTAGATGAACTTCCTTGGCAAATGGCTGCCACCCACTCAATCAATCACTTCAGAGAAGTTGGGTTATGTTATACATTTACTTTCCTATACTTTTTATCCTTTTTATCCTTTCTGCATCTTAAAGAGCTCAAAGTCTGAAATACAACACAGTATGCAAAAGTACGCAATTAGGGCACTAATGAACAGAGAGATATTTCAAAATCATGTATTATACAATAAACACGCCTTTCAGAGTTTCTTTTTTTAATATAGGAAAATCAGATAGAATTCTTTATTAATATTTTAAGTGCCATAAACGTTCAGTTCCCAGCTATCCACATGGTAATTTAAACATAAACTGTAGCAGGTGGAAGTTGGTTTATTTTTCTTTGTGCTAATTCAAAGATCTGAAAAAGGAAATTCACAGGTAACAGTTGCTCTGTATGGGTGTCAGGCACAAAAGGAGACGTAAAAAATGTATAGAATGATTTTTCTAAAAAGTGAAAAAAAGTGTATTACAAATGTTTGTACTTATTATGGATATATTATAAATTATGTTATATATTATAAAATATATATTATATATAAATTATAAGTTACAAATACATTGTCATGTTAGGTAGATTAAAGAAGCTAAAAGAAGTATTTCATGTTGATATATAACTCTTAGCCTTGTCTTACCTAAGCAGCCAATGGTGGACGGTTGCATTTGTAGAGGATGTGTATCTTTTACAACACACAACTCTTCAGTTCAGAACCTAACCTGAGAAGCTGACGAGGATGCTCAGCTTACATGCAGCAGCTCGGATAGTTTGATAAGAGAGCACTCTATAGGTGGCCTAGCCTATGCGAATGCTGCATTTGCTGCAGGATATTCTTGGGATCTACCGTGCTGCTGCCTTTCCCTATGGGCTACGAACACAGTGCAGGGCTAAAGGTGACTTGGGGCTGGAAAGGGGCTGCCAAGGGGAAGACTGGTCTGGTGAAAGAGTCTGCCTGGGCCCCTTGCATGCAGGGAGAGCCAGGGTGCCTTCAGCAGGGCTAAAGAGAGGGTAGGGGGTTAGGCCTGAGAGACAGCCCAAGAGCCCCGATCGACAGCTGGAATGAGCCTGGAGGGGGCTGCCAAAGGAAAGTCAGGGGCTGCCAAAATCATTCTCCTCTGAGGAATTTTTCATTTGTGGAAAGGCTGAGGTGCTTTGTCTAAAACTGGGGGTTGTCTAAAGCCAAGGGCTGACACATCACATATGTTTGCTCTCCCACATGATTCCATTTTTTCATTTCCCAGACTTTGTGTCTGGGCTAAATCATCAGCAATTCCTCCTTGAGTGGAGACAGGTAGGAGATAATTCCTCTGACTTAGCCTTTCTCACTCTTTCCTCAAGGTTCATGGGGATTACTTTAGAAAGAGTATGATCTTTGTCACTGCGTGGTTTTGCTGTTGTCATTGTCATTTCTAACTTTGTTCTTGAGGAAATATGGCCTAAGGAAGCATAAGGTTTGACTGGATGTCTGTCTCCTTTTCCTTTCCAGTTACTAACTGTTGAGCCCAGTGGCAGATTTCAGCCAAGTGTGACAGAGGGCTGAAGTTCTCCAAGATAATTAAGTAACAAATGTCATGAAAACAGACAAGTGGGTAGAGGAGGCAGATGCTGTAAGTGCCCTTACTGTGGGAAAAGCTGCAGATTTGTATCTCACATCATTATACACTAGAACAGCCACATGGGAAAAGAGTGCCTGTAAATGCCCCAAACACTGAGTTAGCTTAGTCTGGGTTTGCATCTCATGTATGCCAGAGCCAACCACTTAGAAGACAAAGCTCCGCACAAAACAGACTTAATACTTATATTTGCTTTCTGATTGGTGTCCCCTCAAAGTGTTTTGATTAACTATTTATGATTTTAGGAAAAATATATGGAAACAGGTAAGCATATGATTTAAATATAGAAAATTTCAGTTTCCTTATTCTTCTCATAGTCACCTTGCCTGTAATAAGGAAAATCTGCACTTCAGAGGCATGGAAAAACAGGCACAGCTATGAGTACCAAGAAAGCCAACCTGTCAGAACTGCATCGACGGTGTGGCCAGGAATAGGTATGTTTGCAGAGCACAGGGCTCAAGAAAAAAACACAGACCCCAGTTCAGAAAATTAGAATTGGCTCATAGCATGGTATAATGATGTCTTAGCCATAGTGGAGATGAAACAGTTCCCCCAGCTAAAACGAGTGAAGTTAGCAGGATCGAGAGCTCCGTATGTTACAAGTAAGCCATGTTGTTAAATGTATGGATGTTGTGGCCTACTGGAATGGGAAGCACATAGAGAAAAAATGGCGAGCAAGTCTACAGCGGCTCAACAAGCTGGTGCTGCAGCCAAACATTCCAGCTGTGCATTGCCCACATCCAAGACACAGCTGGGAACCAGTGTCAGTTGTTTCACATCAGTTTTAGGAATACAATAAATTCCAGCTCCTAATAAATTACCTGAAAATTTAGAAAATGCCAGAAAGATCATTTGAAAACCCAATTATGGGATGTCTCAGCTGATCATCATACTAGCTTTCTGCTATACAGAAAAATCATAAAGGGATTTTGTGAAATTTTAGTCATAATTAAAAAGAGTGGAGACTGTAAAATAGGTACCTCTTGGCTTTGGAGCATATAGCTTTGGCAGTGGCTCAGATCTGTGGCTCAACCCAAAGGAAAGGAGTAAATTCAAGATTCCTTTTATAATCCAGTGCTATTCAAAGACACACTTTAAAATAAGAGCCTTAGAAGAGCCTCTGGTTAGCCTATATAGAATTTATTACTGAAGAGATGCTCAGCTATCTTGATAGTATCAATCACTTCTTTAATATTCTGTGCCATTTCCAAAATTTCTGCTACCATCAATAGAGAAAGAATGAGAGGAGTATTTTTCTTTAAGACTGTATTCTAAATCAGCACAGGTTTTGTGCTCCATTGGGTGATTTCAGGTTACATGCCATCTGTGACATGACATAGAGACTGACTATGGGTAAAGCACCATAGTATTTTAGCACATGTTCAGTACCAACAAGCCAGCATAAGTGAGTGAAGAAAACAGAAGCCTAATCATTACTCCATGTTCCTGGTGAATAAGAGAGAGATACTGTCCACCCACACAGTATATGATCAATGCCAAGTCTTTTGCTAACTTAGGGCTTTAGTTCAGCTTCTCTGATTTACACTTGTGCATTCTTCCTTGCTCCCACCTTCCTGGGGACTTAATGAACTGCCTGGAAGCTATTCTGCCATAAGGCACAGAAAAAAACATAGGTGATGTAAAACTGAGCTATAGCTGCTGGGGAAAATGCTCTGATTTGGAGAGGTTAATAACAAAACCTCTTAGTCTCTTTGAGGGGTGTCATGAAATAAAACAGTAGCTTTGCGCTGATAAGATTTCACCAGGCTGAACCTTTGACTGTGTTGCCACCGTTGCTAACTGGACAGTGTTCTAAATTTGAATAGGTTTTAATAAAAGTGAATCTGAAGAGATTATTTTAAAAGAGTATAGTCCTCAATTTCCTGCTATTTTATTATTTTTTATTTCTTTGTTTTTGTGATTTTCCCCCTTCAGACAGTCTGGGTTTGTGACCCTTACAGCTGGGGACTGTGGGCTGCTACACAGTGAAATTGCATCTGTTCATACAAAATGAGCAACTAGCCCTGCCTGTAGGTGCAGGGGAAAGCATCCTCTTTGAATGGAGCTAGGTGTTGCCATTGTCAGTGCACACTTCATCCTCAGTCCAAGAAGGAGCACCATTGATGCATGAGGTGCAGAAAACACACACAATTTCACAGAGCTGCCCACCTGGGAGCTCTTTACGCCTATTTCCCTGGCCTGCCCCTAGCAGGGTGCTAAAAGCTGCTGCCTCTTCAGTTACTCTCATGCGGGCACTCCCAAATCTTCTGAGAAGGGAGTGGGTCTCTCTGTTCTGAATGAGCATGGAAACACTGCAATGGCAGCATCATTTCATTAAAAAGGTGGCAATATCAAATGCTCAGATTTGTCAGAATACTGGGCTTGCCTTCCTTCCTGGCAATGCTTGTAATTCTAATTACATTATAAATCAGATCATCATAGATTCCCCAGAAAGCTCAGAATGAGTTCCATTACAAGTTAGAGCGAGAGATTCTAAGTCAGAGTAATGTTTTGATATAACAACCATTGAATTAGTAGTGTTTAAATAAATGTAAATACCCTATAAAAGAGCCTGTTATTAGAAACACAATTCCACACTTGTCCAATTTTAAGATATACATTTTGTAAAACTGTCTATGGAAAAAAAGATGAAGATGGGCTTTTTACACTGAAAGTTATAATCAGTAAAGAAAATCATGAATTAAAACCATCTTACCTGAGGTTAACAACTGGTGTGCTGGAGGACTAAAGAACATAATCCACTTGCTTATTAATATACAACAGCAATAAAGATTATCAGCAAGGGCAAAGGGGCAGGATTCTTGATCTGAAATAGATATTATTTATAGCATGACTACCTCACTGTTCTTCTGTTGGGAGAGGGGACATGAACATGGGCATGTTTGCCTCAGAAACTTCAGTGAGATTTTATATGTGGCAGTAGTATAGTCTCCTGCTAAGTAAATAGTATCGACCATACAGGATTTTTATTTCTTTTTTCTTTTCTTCTCCTTTTTCTCTCCTTGGTTTCCCATAGGGGAGAATATTTTAATTCCTCTCTGGCTGCTACTAATTAGGGTCATAATTCTTCATACTCATTATGGGCCTTTGCTGATACCAGGGTGAGTTTTGCCACTGATGTCAGTGAAGACTGGACTTATTGATCTATAGCTATAAAATAAGAAAAAATAACATAAAATCTTGCAATAAAGACAAATTTAATTTTTGTATGGAAAGCAATGCAGTTTTCTAAAAAAAAATAAAAATAAAAAATAAGAAAGTCCTAAGTTAAAAAAAAAAGCCTGCCAAAATACTGGTTAAGCAATGTGCATGATTATTGCATACAGTCTTTCTCTGTTAGAAAGATCATGAGGTCACGCTACAAATTAGGCGGATTTGGGGTTACCAGGTTGAATTAATGATAAAGTGAAAATACCATTTGCCATTAATTGCATTTAATAACTACTCAGAGAGTCTGTTCCACCTCAGGGCCTGATCCTGCTGTGCACTGCAACATATGGAGTCTTTTGTATGCAAACCAAGTAGGTGTACATTGTGACAGAAGCAGGAAAATTATAACTCCACAGTTGCTTAGCATCTGTGCAAAAAAAGACACTAATGACTATACATTGCACAAGATTGTAGAGAATTGTTTTGATGAAGTAAATATTAAAATATAAATCTCCTGTAAATATTGTCAAAGGCATCCTTTTAAAAATGGCAACGTTGTTATATTCAATTAACTGTAGTTTACAAGATTCTTGACACAGATTTGCTTAAGAAATTTAATATTATGTATTTTGCCTTTTCAGATATACTATTCTTTTGACTATTATGAGTTCATCAGCATGATGTAACATATTCAGGGTGCACAGAGTAATATTTTCACATAACTAAGATTCAAAATCAAGTAAGGGACAGAACTCTCCACAAGGAGCTGTCTATGAACAAGAGTTATCTGCTAGTCGTATTTTATTTTTCAGGATATTCTGTTTCTTATGCTTAAATACTAAACTCAGACCTAACCTGAGGTCTGATCTGCAGACACTCATTGCAGCAGAGCTGCTCCCAGAAGCGGGGAAAATGGGGTAGTGAAGGAGGGGTGGAGAGATGCTAAATTTGAAAGCAGTAGTGAATATAAAGGAGAGAATGGACGAAGCTTTGCTTTCTGCCATTGATACTACTCAGAGAGTCATTTCACCCCAAACCAAAAGGGCGTTACCTAGAAAGACATGGTATTCCATCCTCCCCTTGGGGACCTCTGTGCTTCAGTGTGAGGACAAGCGGGTCTTGAGGGCCGCTGAGGATCTCCTCCGGGAGAGGAAGGGCCGCCAGGGGGTGGTGTGAAGCCGGGCCAGCCCGTTCCGAGCTTCTCGTCCCTGGCCCGAGGTAAGGGACACCTGCCAAGGGAAGCCGAAAGCCCAGAGGCTGGTGCCTGCCGCACGGAGAGGTCGGCGGTGCTAAGCAGGGCCCTGACAGACCCTTGGCTTCGCCGTCAGCTGGCTACACAAGTCATAGCCTGAAGTATTTTAAGACTACTCCAAATTATGCCAGAGTCTATTCTGGCCGGTGGCCAGACAAGAGCTGCAGCAGTGGGAAAATGCCTCACAGTGACATTTCTTTCATCTGCCCTCAGCTGCTCTGGGCTAAAACTTGGCACAGACGTTGCAGGAGTCCTGTGAGGGTGGCCGCTGTGAAAGAGAAGCTGGACCGCTCTGGGACGGTGACTTCATAAAAGCACGATAGCATATATTTAACTTGAAGCAGCTAAGGCAAGATTTGTCATAGAGATTTTGTTGTTCTTCTCCTGCTCTATTTTAATTCCACGGGTATAAAATTGTTTTCCCTCTTCTACGGTCATCTTTGCACTGAGTAGAAGGTGTAAAGCATTAGCACTTCCTTAGGGGGGAAATTCCAGGTTTGATAGCACTTTGTACCAGCTGAGCTCATAGTAAATGGGCAGAAAGGGGGGCAAAAAAAAAAAAAAAAAAAAGAAAATCAAGCCCTGGTGTCAGAGAGAAACTCTCCCTTTCTTAAACTAAAATTTGAGAGACACTAAACATTTTGCAGTGCTCCAGGTAGGAGAAAGTTTCCTCCTGACATGGGAAATGAGTAGAGCTACCAGAAGTCTATTTAGGTCCTACCTCTGAAACTTGAGATACAAGTGCCTTGCGTTAGCATCCACAGCTTTTGATCATAATCTTGATCACGGTTTATCCAAACTGTTTTTTTGTTTAGCTTAAAGAAAAGGTTGATAATGTTGGGGGCAGAACAGCTGAGATGGTGGGTGCACCACATAAGGTGTAGTTTTGGTTACTGAAGGAAGTTTAGCTTGTACTCTGCAGGACTAGTACACTTTCTTGTTTTTTAAAGTCAAGTCAGTCTCCAGGGCTGGCCCGTTCCACTGGCATTAAAAAATACTGTCTGCTTCAGTACTGCCCACCTCCTTCACTTTTCATTGTCCGTGGAGATGCCTGTTCACACTCAGTGTGGCATATTAAGACTACGGGGATAGGACACCAGGAAATATTTGGAACAGAAGTAGAAGAGCAGAAAGAGGAAGAAAGTATTACTAAAATATTTAGCCTGGCTTTCCTGAATCAAGGGAGGGGATCTAACAGAGAGTGCAAATGTATGCTGCAGTCTGAACCCAGGTAGTCATGGTGGCTTGATACATGAAATGGCTGCTCACGAAAGACGGACTTGTTAAATTTCTAATGTATTCTGAGAAATAGACTATGAAATATGTCCATGCTGATTTTTTTCCAACCTGAAAAGACTGAGCAGACTTAAATGTAAAGGACTACTTAATAAAATACACTTTTTTTTTTTCCCTGAGGACTAAAATGAAAAAAAAAAAAAAAAAGGTTCTTGGGCTGAGTTCTTCATATTATGGGATTGTCAAAACTAGTTTATTCACTATGGTGATTCACTTCTCTTACTGCTTCATGCAGCATGAGTCCAGCTTGTTCTCTCAGTTTCTTTTTGATTTTGTTCACTGACCAGCATGAGGTGGATGGTGAACCTATGCCAGTCATTAAGTACCCATAAGATGGAGTATTCAAGATCACAGTATTGACATAAGACGTATTTAAGAGCAGAGAGTTCAGTCTAGAGCCTTCTTAAACCTCCAAGTCATGCTATCAAAGAACAGGTAAAAGCAAACCCTTGGGGACAGGCATGTCAGGTAAGACTTCTGGAAGGAAAGCCAGGCAAGGAGGATGCTGATCTCCTGACACAAAGAGCTGCTAGAGTGGAGGTGTGAGAAGAAAGCTAAGAGAAGATGTGCCTTTTGTGCCCTTTTGATTTTGCTTGTGGCAATGAGCCATGAGGTTGTCCTTCAGCCCTTGTCTACAGTGGTACATAAGGCGTATGCCAGGCAGCGCCACCCAGCTGGAGGCAGTGCTGCTGGGCTGCAGGCTCACGTTCGTAGGCTGCCATCAGGACAGCCAAACATGCATTGCTGAGGTGCGAATTATGAAAGTTAGTTTCCAAATGGCCAAGGGGCAGCAGACATTAATATAAACGAGACATGGGCCTGCGCCAAGTAACCCCAACTCTCAGGGTGTTTGGATTGCAAATATTTGATTGAGATCCAAGCTTTGCAGCTGGCCTTATCTCTGCAGTGGCCAAGTCAAAACCCCAGGGTTTATGGCCACCTGGCACATTATATGTTCAAGGATGTAGCGTCTGATTACCTGCCCCTTTGCCCCCTCCAGCAAACAGTCTTTTTTGATCATCAATCCTTCATACCTTTTTCTTACTCAGGTATTCTTTGCCCGGCTTTTTTTTGTTTTGTTTTCTGTCTCTTATTTATACTGAAAGTTCTCTGAATCAGGGACGTTCTTTAAATCTTCTGTGAAGAACTCTGGGTAGAATTACATGATATTTTGAAAATCAGCAACTGGAACTGTGTAGTCTGAACGTGAACTTCGTACCTCCCATGAAAACGTAACAAAGGGCGCTAGACTGTTGTGTTTGTGAAAGAGAGGTGGGTAAGCAGTACGTTTAATAAACACACCCAATTCAATCAGAAGACTTTTTGATGTTTTAGAGAACATGCCAGGACTGATTAGCAGTAGGTGTCTACAGAATCCAAGCCAGAAATCTCCAACTGTTACTAGGGTCAAAGACCAGACTTTGCAACTGTCTGTGTTTATTCTTTCCATCCAGATCCCACTAGACTAAGTTTCAAACGGAGATAGGCAATTGTATTGAATGTGGTTGCATGCCCTGAGATGTAATGTTGTGAGGATCGCATGGATTTGCCAAAATACGCTCTTGAGCCCCTTCCTTCACCTGTAGCAACAATAGCCACAAAAGGAACTGTGTGATCCACCTTTTCCCAGTGGACTTTCCTTCTGGAGACTTTGGTAGAGAGGGGTTGACTCTTGAGGTTCTTTCAGGATATCAGCCATTAGAACAACAACAAAAGTGTCCCAAAAGGCATGCTTTTAGGGAAAAATACATTCAGTCCCAGTTTCTAGCAAATGCCTTTAACCTAAATCAGCAACTTGGAAATTGTGCATTTAGCAGCTAAGAAAACTGGTCAGGAGCTTAGCCCTCAAATCCTTAATTACCTAGCTAGCCACTTGGATTTTAGTGGGACTCCATCTATCACAGGAGTTAGCAACTAATAATTTTGGCAAATCATACAACTGGAAAATAGAGTTTACAGGCAGAAAGAATCCATTTTGCCCTTCCCTATCACTTAAAGCCAGCCAAGATTGTGGTACCAGCATTGGGAATTTTTCTGTCCTCTGTAGAAGAAATAGGCATTACATCAATATCAAAGAATGCTGATTTTTGCAGAATTCTAAGAGGTTAATTGGCACGTTAATTATCAGTTAATTCGTATTTGCACATATGGACAGGAGAAGTGGAAATTTTATTAGTATGAAACTTGTCCATTAGCTACACTTAGTGCTCATCAAATCTGTTGTTTCTGAAGCAGTAAGACTATTGATCTACAATATGGATTTTGCTTGGATAATTGTGATCTGTATTAAATATCCTCATCTTAGAACAAGTGGATGATGAGCTTGCATCTGGAATTGTCCTATGCCCTCTTCTGTAACAGTGGCTAAAAAATACAAGAAAATTTGCAGTCTCATTTCTGGTTATAACTATCTCCTTTTTCAGTGGAACCGTTTTCATGAGCCTGTATTTCTGGCTATCGTAATTATATTGTTGACTCTTGGTCATAGAAGGAAAGCTTTGTAATCTCCAGATTGATAATAAAACTCCAGGGATCTTATCTGAAATTCTTGAAAATCAAAGGTTAATAATATTGTCTGAGAGGAAAAGGTGAAATTTTCAGTTTCTGACATTTTGAGGAATAGCACCTTTTCCTGATATTTAAACATAGTGCTGTGGTCAATCTTTGTGAAGTTGTATCTGATCAACATATGTATTTTTCCTTTGCTGTTCACTATCCCCCCCAATATGGATAGCACACAAGTCCAAGCTGTCTATACAGATATCCTTATTTCCGTAAATCTATGGAGTTGCTCAGGTGCATGCCTTATTTTAGATGACAAATTTTATTAGTCCTCCAAAATTTTTGAAGTATTTGCTGTAACAACTGCTCTATATTTAAGACATAGTGGTGTCCAGACCGCCAGAAATAGCCATTAAAGTAGACCCAGCTCTCCTCCCTGTCCAGACTCTACAGGCACCAAGGATGTTTGGATGATACTAGCATTATCCAAACATGTCCTTGATATGTGGGGGTAGATGTGAAAGTTACTACCCTTCGTTATAATCCAGCTTTTTTTGCCTTCTTTAAGATAGGAAGGAGTGCGGAGTATGTCTTGCAATTTCCTCAGCTATTCTGGGCTGATCAATAATGTGCCTATGTTTTCTTTTTGTTTTGGGGTAGATGGCTGGAGTAGGTGGGAAGGATTCCACTTTTTCAGTTCATATCTGAAAGATTGCAGTATATCATCTCCACCCTAATTGCTGCTGACATATATATCAGTTTCGTTACCCATTTTCATTGCTGACTTTTTTTTTTTTAAATTTATTCCTTTTTGCCAGAGCAAGATTCAGAGGTGATGGGTTTCACAAGGGCTGTCCCAGCATACATGAACCATTCACACTGAGACTGTGGGTAGCCTGTCTTTTGTTTGGGGGGTAGGAAGTGTATAAGTTATGGTGCAAATCTACTGTAATGGAGTTTGCAGCCAGAAACAGATAGCTCCAGGTTTTGCAGTATCACCTACCGAGACCCCAGGAAAGGTTGGAAGGTCAAACTGTGAGCTATTTCACTTTCATCTATTTGTGAAGGCTATGAAATTCTTTGTAGACATTTAACAAATAATGCTTCAGAAATATATTTTACCCTAACATCCTGCTCCTTTTTACTTCCCAAGTATAAAAGGCAACAACAACCCAGCATGCATGTTTTATGTTGAATAAAAGGAACTGGTAAGAATGCATGTTTCACCCTTGCAGAGGGGTCATTATAACAGAAGTGAGGTTAAAAATGATGTTAACGTGATCTGCAAAAGAAGTGGACTCTTCATTTTTCTGTATCTTTTAAGACATTCTGAAATCCCTGGACTTGTTCTCTTTGTTTTCCCTTTGCCCCTATCTCAGAAAAGGAAAGATTTTGGTATCTCTGGCTATAGCTAAATGAGGGGACCCTGCCATTCTATGATGAAGTCAAGGTGCCAATCTCCCCTCCTCATTTTCTGCTTTCCTTCTGGCATGATAGTTACCATGGGAAGGAGCCAAGGCACCCACCTGTGAGGGTTGCGGAGATGTTGCTGGATGTGCCTCTCTCCTGCCCCAGTCTCCATTAGCCTGTGCTAATGCAGATCTTCAACAGATCTCAGACTATTGTCTGTGAAATTTGAAATGACTTTACTTGCACTCTACTCTTAAAGGACAGAGCATATTGCATATTTAAATACATCTTTTTACTCAAGTGTTAACAGCTATTCAAGATTATCTTTGTCAAATTTGCAGGAGGATGTACCCTGAAATGCTTGTAAATGCATCCACCTTCACCTGCTAGCGTTAGCATCCGCCGTGGATGGCAGTTCTAGTTAGACTGCTGTCAAAGGGAGCTGCCTGCCGAGAAACCTTCTTTAAGGAGGAGGCTCAGCATCACCTTGAAAAAAAGAGCTCTTTTCAGATACCTCAGGTTGACAGCCAGGACCACAATCCTCCTCATTCAGGCACTTGTGTAAGCACTTTGCCAAGGTCTTTTAGTGTCTTGTCCTTACATGCCTGTTCCAAAATATATGGAAAACTTGAAGAATTCAACACACTGAATTTTCAAGCTATGGTATGGTAGCTATGGTATAAATCAGCTTATCAGCAGCTGCCTCTGGATTTGCAACACAGTCTTTTTCTTGCTGATGTACTGGTACCTGCTGGCCCAGAAGGCAAGCTAAGACACTCCAGCGGTTTAATAACAATCTCTTGGGCAGCATAGGAAAATCAGAACTCAGGACATTTGAGCATCTGTATTTTTAATGGATTTATTAGCATAGTTCTTAGCATTATGTTAATAATAATCTTGCCATCATAATTATCACGATAATTACTATTAGCATAGTAATTAATGTAATTAACGATGATAGTTATTAAAATTTATTAATGTACTTATGAACTCTTCATAGATCTGTGAGTAGGTGTGCTCTGATATTTATAGTATCTTCTTCCTTTGCCCCTTTGCCCTCCCAGATCTTCTCAGTCCTCTTCTGCCTTTTCCCTCCTTGGAGCTCCTGTCTTTTCCCTTTCCCCTTTGTCTATTCCTTCCTGCTCTTTAGTCCAAACTTCCCTCTTGCCTGACTCTTCCCCAGCTCCAGGGAATGGTTGGCCTCAAACTCCACAGGCTTGATCCCCAACTTGCCCCTGGGAACAGGTATTGCTTTAATTGGTTTAAAAAACCTCAAATAGTGTTTCTGATACATGACTGAAGATCCCATAATATTACAGTCTTCAATCTGACCAGAAAGAGAGAAACAAAGCAAACTGTCCTGTCAGTGGGCGAATGTCTCAATACTGCATCTGGTGTTTGTACTTGACAAAATATTTACCTCTGTATAGAGAAACCCTTAAATCCAAATAAATCACAGTCACCTTTACTTTTAACCCGCGTAGGAACAACAATGTGGTAAGGCAGAAGAATCAGGTTTCCTTCATTGGACTCATATTTATATTAGCTCTACTCTGGGATATTTTTAATTAGCCACCTTTTTTTCCCTGTAGAATCAATCCTTTCCTATGGCATATGGACTAGATATTTTCTGTTTAGCCTAAATACATGGCAAGTAGCCCCAGGGGAAAAATGTTACGCAGCAGCAATGCAGTGAGAGGGTATTCGATGCATCACACTCCGTATCACCGGCTGCCGAGCCAAACCCTGCGCTTCCCGGCGCTGCCTTTTGCAGAGGGGGTTGCCACATCTGTGGCAGAGTCTCACAGTCATCGAGAAGGACAGAGAGGAAACAGGACACATAGCAGTAGTACCCAGCTTCAACAACAGTGGAAACTTGCCATGCCTTCTGTGTAGCGTTTCTATAGCCCTGATCATGACATACGATAGGAGCCAGAAAATAGTCTCTTATCATCACTCTGCAGACTGTCTCTCCTCTAGTATGTGCCCCGGGCATGATCCTGCCTTTTTCACTGGCACAGATATGGAAGAAACTATTTGGTGTCTCTCTAACCTTTTTACAGGGATTTCTCCTGAATATTATCTCCCAGAATTTCCCCTGAAGTGGGACAGCCCCATACTGTTCTCAGTGTTATTCTTAGCATTTTCCAGTGAGAAATGCTGCTGTGTTGACCTCAAAAGATTTCTGTCTGCAGATAGTTGCCAAATACAGCGCAAGATTTCATGTGGTATTTTGACTTTTGGGGCAGTCTGCTCCTGAGCGAGGGATCTTGGGAGTCCAGGGTTGTCAGCTGAGGATGAGCTAGCGCTTCCTACCTTTCTGCGTGGCACGAGGTGTAGAAAAGCCACAAACCTTGGAGTTTCAGGTAGCTCTCCAGCAAAACTGACTCTTCTTGTGTGAGTGAAACTGAAGAGAATGGCAATTTCTTTGAGCAGATGTAGGTCTGTGGAGCATACTTAATCTGGGAAGCATCGTATGTCTTAGGTTCTGGGGTTTATGGTTCATATGATATTGAGAAGCCTTTGAGAATTCGGTTCAATTTTGATTAAAGTTAAATTTGGAAAAAACCACATGTTTTTCACACACCGAAAAGCCTGCTTTACTACCAGTTCTCCTTCTGCTGTAAGTTAGGGCTAATGAGGCAAGTTCTGGGCCCAATAGGAAAGGAGATGGCCAACTAAAACAAGTAGCTATGCAGCTAATCCCTCTTACATCAGTGAAATTTGAAAAAAGTTCACAGAATCATTGGTGTTATTGTAACTAGGGTTCAAATGTGGGATAGTAAATAAATTTTACTGGCTTGTCAAAGTGATGCAGTACTTTTATCCTAGCAGTGTATTTGTCCTCTGAACTATATGAAGGATGATAAATATTGAAACTCTTGAAAAATGTAATGGAAAAGTAAGGCAAATAACAGAAGCTGTTGTATATTTATAACCACGTATTTAAATTTCTGTTCTCCGCACCTAGTTGTAAAATGCTGGGATAAACTTTGAAGGGATGTTTAGGAGCATATCATGGGAACCTCACTGTCCCTCACGTACATTCCTCTCAGAGAAAGTTTATATTACAGAGTCCTCTTCATTCAACATTCCCTTTGTGTTACAAATAAGCTTCATTTTTGCAGTTGCAGGAGCCACCAGCAAAGGGAATGCTACGAGATGTGCAGAATGCAATACTGTTGCCTTAACAGCTCAAATTTTGCCCCTAAAGAGAAGGAGCTGTAAAGTTTCTGAGCCTTAGAAAGTTGCAGCACATTGTCCAGGGCTACTATTCTGTACCGTTTTAGATAATCAGAATCTCCAGCTACTTGTACAAGGAAGGAGGCCATGAAAAAGCAAACAAGTTATCCCCCTGCCAGAGGACAGAACTGGCAGGCACTCTGTTTCTGCTGAAAGAATAAGAAATACAGTGAAAGTGCATGACATTTGTGGCACGCAGAGCTGGAGAAGGATGTACATGTTGCTCTTTTTTTTTGCAGCAGACATCTCACTAATTTTCAAAATTCTCTCTAACACATCATTGCCAACTGGTGGGATAGTCAAAGCCGAAATATGTAAATGCAATGTGAATATCCCCTTGTAAGCCTCATGGGACCCCTTACCAGAACTCCCTCCATCTTTCCGTGCATACAAGTCGTTTCCCTGCCTCTAAGCAAATGTATCCTTGCACAGTCACATACACCATCAAGGAGGAGGCCATTTGACTGAATGTAGTGGTCAATAATGCCATTTCAAGACTAATGAAAACAAAAAGGTTGCCTTTAGTCAAGACTGTAGATACAAATAAAAGGCACCTGATCTTCCAAATGCTTCAGAAAAAAATCTCTTTATAGGGAAATGAAACCTAAGAGGAGGGAAAACCACAATGCTCTATGCAAAGCTAATTAAAAAGAAGCAGTATATAGAGGAATTTGGAAGGTAGCATATAGTTCTCTGCATATAGTGTTTGAATGAAAAGTTGGGTTTCTTCTTTTGCTTTGAGGAATGTGGATCAACAAGTCAGTTGCACGAGTTATTTGCAGCTCTCATTTTTCTGATGTTAGTACCTTCGAATTGGCTAAAATCCCGTGCAAAGCAGCTTTACAGAGAGAGCACAACGTCGGGCGAGGCTGCCAGTGACACTGACTAGTCAACTGGCTGCAGCAGTTGGTCCATAATGGTAAACAACCTCTCCCTTAGAACGGGTGTCTTAAATTGCTGTGTAAATTCATCAGTTTCTAAAGATAGATGTGACAGAGTGACAATTATCAGGCTGGGCAGGCCAGTTACTCAGTTATATAAGAAACTTGGCCTGTGCAATGTCAAAATTTCACTGGAATATGTTTGGCCAAGAATCAACCGCAGACGGAGACTGTGATCTTTTCAGACCTCCCCATGATTTTCTCTAGTATGTGGTAGGCTAAGCCGGGCAGTCTGTGAGAAGGCAGCTGAGACTGTTTTAAAAAGAGGACCGCGCCAAGAGGAAGTAGAAAAGTACCAAAACTTTTAGTCTAAATCACTGTTTGAAGTGAAACTCCTTTTGTGAATGTTGATCTTTTCTTGTAAAGAAAATGGGAAAGGTCTGTGAAAGCATCTCCTGCCGGCCCCACTCTGTATGAGTTACCGGTATGATGAGAGTTTCCTCTGGTTTCACCCATGCTGGGGGCAGCACCCAGACCTGAGAGCATCTCCCAGTTGATCCGCAGTGAGGTCTGAACTCCAACCAAGGGAGCTAAATATTTATAGCAAGATCCGCATGTGCAATATTGCTCAGCATTCACTACTGCTTCACATAAACAATTTGCCACAGTGGCTCCTCAGTGCAGTACGCCATGTAGCATATTGCCCATAGTTTCCATTAGTTTAACAAAGACCTTTTTCTCTGAATACATTGTGCATTACTACAGGGGACAGCTTCCAGGGCAATTAGGAGAGAAATGCTACAGAAATAGTTAAAGAAGTGCTTGCAGTTTTTTCTCTGTAAACCTGATAGCAATTGCGTAAAGGCAGTTCCCTGTTTTCGTTATAGATTTCATACTTTTGGTCTCTCATTTATGTATCTTTGTTGCGCCACCAGAGAAAAACACTTTTAAGCGCAACCAAAAAAAGTCTTAAGGCTCCCAAAATAGCCTGGGGGAGTTAGAACATAATTTTTGATGATTTAAAGCTCACTTTTTGAAATAGGTTAGCTAGTAGTTCTGTATCTTTAAAAAGTAAGATAAGAAAATATTTCTTAGGGTCAGTTCTTTCATACTTTATTCCAAAATCTTGAAAATGAGCTTATTCCATTAGGGGCTTAATAATGAACAAATCAACATGTTTACCTTTAAACTGTGACTAGGGATAAATCCTCAAACTGCCTCAAGTGCAGGCGGCACAAAGCTCTTCAAAATCATGAAGTAAAATCCCTCTTAAAATAAAATAACAGCATAATGACTTGGGCTGGGCTTCAGCTGAAGTTCTGCGTATAGTGGGAACCAAACCCTGGGCACACCAGGAGTGAACTTTGCACCTTGCAAATGGTCGGTAGAAGGCCTGTTCCTCACCAGGTGTCACCAAAAGCTTCCGGCACGTAAGGTGGACAACCTTTGTGCATCAGCCTTGTGCCTTGATTGTGCATTTATGTGAATTTTATCCTGAAGGAGAGAAGAAAAAAGTGATTCAGATGAGCTACTCTAGACTTAAGCAGCAGTTTTAAATTTTCGGAACTCAGAGTGCAGATGATTAAATGTGCAGGTGTCTAGGTGATTGGTAAATCTCAGAAGATTTGGGACCTGATTCACCCATATGGTTTGAGTCAATCTGACAGTACAAAACAGCTGTAAAACTGTTTCCTTGTCCAAAAAAAATTAGGTTTATGGTTGCTTTGTGTCGCCAAGCATCTGATGAATCTAGTGCTGTGTCTCAGGGAGCATCTGAAAGTCCAGATGCTTATCTGCATTTCTCCACTAAATAATTGTGTTAGAAATCTTGAGATGCTAGTCCTTCATAAAGTTCAAGTCGTTTTTGGTAGAGTAAATTGGTTAGAAAATGTTTTAATATTGGTCCTCCCCTTATTATGAGCAGGTTTCTATGGACTCCATTTATTAAAAGGAAAACCTTCTTCTGGGAAACATATGGTAGAAAAATGATAAAGGACAGTTAACAATCAGTCTAAATAGACAAAACAAGACAAAATGCGGGAAGAAAGTTTGAAAGGAAGGAGTAACTGAGCACTTGTATTCAGCACATTTTCATATCTTAGAAGGACTGCAGGGGGTTGTTTGTTTTTTTTCTGTGTTTCTTTAATGGACTCAATGGGAGGACTGGAGCTTAGAGGTTTTATGAGACTGAAGTATTTTGAGAGGAGACTTTAAAGAACAGGAATGGAGGCATCAGGAAGGGAATTTCGGCCAGGGATTCTCCACTGAAGGAGACACCAGATAAAGAACCAGAGAAGCAGATGTGTGTAACGGGAGCCAAGCAAAGGAGAGCAGAATGAAAGCATGAGAGCAGACTTCTTCAGATGACTTTTGATGCCTGTACTTTCACTCTCCCTTCAAGCCTGAAATTTATGAAAATAGAGAGAGGGAACTGGTAACGGAGAAAGGGTTGCAGTGATGGAAACTAACTCAACCTTCTCAGTGGTCAGAATAGAGATATTTAGTGTTCCAAGCTGAGAGTTCAGAATAGAAATTTTGTCTGTTTCTACTTCCTACTGCTGGCAGGTAGCAAGATTTTCTCGTTCTCTTTATAAATCCATTTGCAAGTCTGCTATGTGTCTGTGTTTGTTTGGATTCCCAGAATATCATGCAGAGACCCTGGAGACTGAGACTGCAAGAAGTGCTTTGCTCTTTGTGCTCCCCCTCCCCACACACACATACCTTTTCACTCTTTTTTTTGTACCCTGTCTCTGAAGGAAGCATTTCCAAAAGTGAGCTTTCTCGGTCTTGTCTGAATGTTCTTTAGATTAAAGGTTAAAAATACAATTCTCATTACTGTATGGGTGCTGAGGAGAATGGTAAAAAATGGAGCAATATCAGTTCTGCTGTCTGCATTATAAACAACCAAAAGCTACAGCTCTAGGACTGATTTTAAAAGTCATGCAAATATGTAAAACCTAGCAGCCTTAGGACACAATTTAACACTTGGGGACATTCTACGTACTTTTATAAAAGCCCTTAAAAGTTGGCAGGGAATAAATCACCTTTTCCGATTATTTGGAAATTATGCAAGTTAAGCTTATTGCAGCTTTTGATTGCAAGTACTTACTGAGTTGTATATTCTTCATATCTCCTTCTCAAGGTCACACTCAAATCTGGGCCTGTTTGGCTTTTGGTCCGCTGCCAGACTGAAGGGGCTCTGTCCTTCCGTTGGCAGCAGTGGGACAGGGAACTCTGGTTGCTTTGGCTCTGCTAAGACTTTAAGTCGCTCTGCATCAGAGAAATGGCAACACAAAAGGGGAAAGTCAGTGTTTGGATGGTTTGGAGTTCAGGTTGCCAGTTTATTCTATTCCTTAACATTGGATGGTTATAAAATTTGGTCAAGCTAAACTAAAGCACTAGTAATTAAATGAAATATGGAAGGTAAAAAAAATCGACACAGCACAAAAGAAAAGCCCATGTGATAAAAATCAAGTTCAGATTATTTTTCAGATGTTACTATTGACACTGTAAGGTGTGTTGTGTGCTCTGCCAGCATGGTGAACATAGCTAGCTGCAGGGGGAGCAAAAATGAACCATTTAGTTCAAGGAGTGACAGAGAAAGGCATACTAGCAATAAAAGGAAAACTTCTATGGCCTTTTAAAAATCAGTAGTGCATTTGCCAACATAGAGAGTAATGTATTCTCCAGCTACTGAAAGTTAGTAGAAAATCAACATGCTCTGACTGATAGGGATACTTGTGAAAGGGTAATTCAGTGTTTAAGAGAGTACTTGTCACTTGCATAATTTTAATAGAATTAGCAGACAGTTTGATAGGATTACTACTTCTCACAATAATCCATCTTTTCTATAATACTGGGGATTTTTGATGATGAATGTGGCTAAGGCTTATATAGAGTTTTAAACCTCATTTTTAAAGTCATTGTGTCATTGAACATTGTTATTATGAGATATGGATACTTGCCAAACCCCAGTGCAGGCCCAAGTTGGGAGAAATCTGTATTCATTCTCTCCGTTTTGAAACTACCTCTCATTAATTATAATTAGTGATTATTATTTCTTCTTTTATTGTTAAATGTGGATTCAAGCAAGAAAAAATAGAGTAGGAGAGAGTGAAAGTGCCCTGAAGTGTTTATTAAATAAAGAATACACTACAAGTACGGATTAAAGGAGAAAGTAGGTTAACTTTACAGTAAAGAAAAATTAGGATGATAGGATAGTGGATATGTGGAGCAACTTTTATGTGGCAGTGCAGTAAAATGCTTCACCAAGCTGAAGTAGAGAGAGTGAATCCTGCTGCCGTAAAATGCAGGGAAAGCTCTCTGTAGTCTTTCTTGCGGTGCAGTTCTACCCCCAAGCCCATGGTCAAGGTGCTGCCAGCGCGGTAGGAAAAATCTTGAAATCAACCAAAACAATGAACAAAAGAGAAGGAAGAAGTGGTGAGTTATCTATCCCATGTAAACATAATGCAGTACAGATAGGAGCAAGTGATTAAGTGAATGGGAATAGGATGGCGTGGTATGGCTAATATGAAAAATACTCTTGCTTTATAGGTCTTTGTAGCTGTTATTCTTTCTGAATGTGTACAGACCTCCAGTAGGCAATTTTATGCATTGCACATGGGAAAAAGGGAGCTGAAATGAGAATTAAGCAGCTGCAGAAATTCGCTCTTCCTAAGAGCATCAACTGTTTGGCATCATGACCCATGGACAGGAGGAGAGCTTCTAAGTGGAATATCTGATGAAGATGAAGGCCACTTGTTGAAAATCTGGTGTGTCAAATTGGGAAGAAATTACATCATTTATGTGTGATAGTTTTGGTTTTCTATTTGACCATATGTGCTTGAGTCGAAGGGGCTTGTGGATAAGGGTCAGCATGTTCTTTCTTCTGCTTATTAGTTTAAAAAAATTCATGTATTTCCATTTCTGTTTTCTGTTAGCTTTTGGGAAAAAAAAAGAAAAGCATTTTTAAATGATTTGAGATTTTTTGTTTCACAACATAATGCTTTTCTTGCTTTATTGGAGCACAGACCTGACTCTTCTGTAGCCCATGATGTGAAAGCAGGGTCTGCAGGATTAGCTCACAGATTCTAAGATTCTTTTTTTTTTTTTTTTCTTTTTCCCTTCAGCTACTTTGCAACTTCATTTTATGTCTGAATGGCTTGTTTTTAAATGGATTCACTCTCATCTAGTAGTTGTGTGTTGTGAAAGTAACAATGAACATCAATGAATACTGTAACTCAACAGCTGATTAATTAAGGTTTTGAAGCAAAATATTGCTGTTTATGTTTCTTCCTACAACTTTTACAATGTTATCTTATTTGAATTTGCATTTGTTTGAGCTTAATTTGATACTGAAAAGATGCAGATATTTAACTATATTTAACTATTAGTTAAAGACACATAGTTGTTCTTATTTTACTAGCTATTAGGTTGTAGATAATTGCAGCTGAACAATTCTCTTCTGATTTTCAGTGTTTTGTACATGAGTAATTATTCCATTATACATGCAGAAGAGAATAGCTGAATATAGGAACAATCTTTCCTGTGGCTAATTTTTTGTGTGGTAAATGTATCCCCATGTCAAACGCTTGATAGAATACATAAGGCATGGAAGATGTGTTACTTGATCTTGGGTGGTCCAGTGGCTCATTTCTACAGCTCAAAGCTCTTCGCCATTTAGCGAAGATACAATATAGTATTATTCCATGACTATTTGCATTCCTTTTCTTTTTTTTTTTTTTTTTTCAGCAACTTCAAACGCATACATTAGCCACGTCTCTTGGCTTTTTTGAGCTCCTTGAGGACAATTTTACCATGGTGTCACAATATAATACAATCCAGTCATTCACTAGATACAGATCTCACTTACAGAAGTCTTATTTATTGCAGTGAGAAAGAGGGCATATTCCTGAAGAGCAGTCATGGAAGGAAAAGAAAAGGAAAAAAAAACCACCACCAACAAAAAAAAACCTGACTAACAAGCTTTAAAAAATAGACCATTGGCTCCTTTACCTTGCCTTTGTACAGCTGGGGAGATGATTAAGAAGGTACTGTAGAACAGAAAATCTGAGAAGTCCTGCAAAATTGCATTTTATTGTTGTAGAGCTTTTTGACCAGGTGAGTTCTGAAGTCCTTTTGACGCTCAATTAAAATTCAGAAGGATGAGGCTAAGGAAAGAGAGATTTCAAATCCTCATTGGAAATTGAAGATAAATAAGAATTAGATGTGGAGTGAAGATATTAAGTCTTTTTTTGTCTCTAATATAGCCAGGGAAAATGCTGCATGTAATTCTTAAGTGAAATCGTATTTCATCCATATTTTAGATAAAAGCACACAAATAAAAATCTGTTTTGTAAAATCACTCAGAATCCTCACTGGGCAAAAATCAGTTATTTAAAACAAAACTAAAAGAAACTAAAAGACTGTGGATATCACTCCGGTGATGCCAATCTGCTTCCATTTATAAAGAGAGTTTCCTTGGAGGATCTCAAAGCACTACAGCTAGAAATCGAACAATGACTATGCAAAATACTTCAGATTACCTTTATTTCTAGAACAGTCAGAAGTATTTTTAGTAGGAATTTGTTGATTTGTTGAAATCAGAATACTGGATTACTCTGCAGGACTTTGAAAAGATTTGTTTTGATAAGGTTTAGTACTTTCGGTTTGATAAGGTTGAAGTGCATGTTTTGACTTTTGCCACTGTCAGACCATATTATATTCCCATATATGAATGATAGAACTGAGGGTCAAAGAAAATTGTTTTAACCCTAAGGAAAGTAGACACTCCGTTCTTTTAAGTTCATTTTGATATTTTAGTAATGAACATTCTCAGAAATCTAGTTTTCTGGACACTTAAGAATATTGACTTTCCATTACAGTTCAAGACAAAAAGAAAGTGAAATTTGTTGTATCTTTCTAGGAGCTGAAAAACTTGATATTTTAACAAAGATAACTTTGATATCAAATTTTTAGATAGATTAACTGAGCTTCAGTCCTGGTTCTGCAAGCACTATCACATATGTTCAAATTTAAATGCAAAAGTGCCCCATCTGCAATGGGAAAAAAATGATGATCTGAGTTATATATATGTTTGCGGGACTAGGGGTTTAGAGAAATATAAAAAACCTGCCCATCTCAAAAATTGTCTTCTGGCATGATGCTGCAGTTAAATATAAACTATACATTTTGTGTGTCAACCATTACCTGTAAGCTGAGACACACAGAAAGCTGAACACCTACAGCATGGATGAAGCAGGTGAAGTATATATACATGCACTGACAGCATTAGAAATATTTAGAGTATATGGAAAGAAAGATTCAAAATAGGGATATGTTTTATATATATATGGTTACTGTTATGGATAATAATTTGTTTACTACCAACCAATGCTAAACCATAAAATTCTATATTTTAAAATGTCATTAAAATTAAACCAACTGATAATATCTGTAGAGGTTATACATAATTTCCAAACTACCTTGGAACACAGCAAAAGCTTTTTTATGTATCCTTACCTTAAAGCATCAAGTTAGGCTCCTTTAATTCAGAAAGAGCCCCGTGTACCTAAAATTAAACATCTGCTTATTTCACAACTGGGTTGAGGCCTAGAGACAGAGCGGGCAGTATCTAGAAGGCACCTACAGCAGCAAAGGTGATTTCATGTAAAAGGGGGAACAACTCTGATCAGACATTAGCAAATATATTAAAAAAAGATTTTAGTGAAGCACGCATAAGAATGAAAGGGAAGGAAGAGCAGGCATGGGAATAAGAGAGAAACTATGGTCACAATTTACTTGGACTTCAAGGCAGCTTTATAGATGATCCAAAGTCAAAAAAAAAAAAAAAAAAAAAAAAAAAAAAAAAAAAAAAAAAAAAAAAGTTAATCTACAAGGTCAGCAAGTATGGTGAAAAGGATAAGATATCTGTATGAATACAAAACTGGCTTAAACACTGAAGACAGAGGGTAATTGCAAACTTCAGAAAGAGAAATGCAACTAATGGACCTCTACAAGGATAATCATTAAGGATGAAACTGTTCAGTTTTTATGTCAGTGACTTAGAAGAAGTAATGCTACTTGCTGACAGAGAAAGAGCTAGAGTGAAAGACCAGCAATCAAGTGAAAATGAGCATTTGGAGTGACTTAGACTAGAAGTGATACGGTTTAGAGGAAAGCTGAGACTATTGATGGCAGAAATGAAATACATGCATCAAGCAGATGTGCGATAGAAATCACTAAAAAGAGAAGGATCTCAGTGAAGCCATCTAGCATAGAAGTGTTGATTAGACTCTTGAGGTAAACATCTGAGAAAATCACCATAAATGTAAGTTAAAATAATATTTGCCAGAAGACAAATATTTCTGAATGCTCAAACAAAAGTTTAAATGAGTGTTGCAAATATAGTTTTGTCAATATATCCACACTAGAACAACACTCCAACTCTAAAGGTAACTGTCGGCCAAACCAAAAATTAAAGGAGAGTCAAACTTCTTTTATTTCCTTGTTAAATATGCTAGAAACTGAAGATGGTGCTTTGTACATTCGGGGAAGATTCAAGGTCCCTAATAGAGGATATGTCAGAATTTCTTCATGTACAAATGCATCGGGATGTCTTTACAATAGATGAGCTAATCAGTTAGATGATCTCATACCTGTATTTTTTCCGCTATTCCTGTCACTATTTTCACGTTCCATATTTTGTGAAGTATCTATAAATGCAAAACAATTTACAATTTTTCAAAAGTTAATGGTGAAATTATGTTATATTTGCCACTTAGTAAGTAGTTTTATTTAAAGGTTTACTACCTTTACTTAGTAAGTAGTAAAGGTAGTAAAGGCTCCTTTGCAAAAAGGAGCTATTTGATGTTGATAGTAAAACACTCTTTAACATGTCCGTATATACTGTATATATATGGTGGTCTCTTATTATTCTGAATTATATAAAATGTAATATATGTTACATTATATAATAACTGCTTAAGACTCTAGAACTACTACAGTTTCTAAAGCTTCTAAATTATGTTGAAATTTGCTGTACCACAGACTGCTCTTGACTAAAGTCTTTTATTTTTTTCAAATACCCAAGCTGAGAATTGTTTCGCTTATTGACCTGCGAGCCAAGTTCCCCAAAGCCTGATGCAAATTAAAATGGCTGAGTTATAAGTATCTCTGAAACTAGGTTTATAATGGAAACATAACCAGTTCCTTCACTACAGCAATACTCATGGGGGCTGTGAGGGCAATTTATAGAGATATCAGGACCAAACTATAAGCTAAATGAGGAGGAGCCATTGACAGTAATAAAGTGCCGCTAAACAAGAAGAGACCATTAAAAAATGCAGGCTCTCCTATGTCTTCCTGGGCTTTCTGTTATCTCTGACACTGCGTACAGCTTCTTGTTTCGTTGTTCTGCTTCAGGAAAGATATTGCCATACATTCCTATATTTCCTTGCACTGGAATCGCAGAGTTGAGGAAGGGGTGTCCGTGAAACTTTAAGTCAGAAATGAGCCGTTAAAAAAAAAACAATTTATTACTGTCATCCATGCTTGGTCTACCCTCTGTTCTACCAACTACAACACTGGGGATGTACTATAGGATGACAGCTAACTAGAATTAGAAATGGCCCTGCTTGACTTTTGCACCTTTTCACATCAATCTGCTCCTGCAGTTTTGTTGTTAACGTCTGAGCAGGGCAGAGCGTGCAGTCAGTCAGCGCATGAGAAACGAGGCTGTAAGACATGGGCTAGGTAATGTTATCGTGTAGGTGCAACATGGATGTAGGATGCCCCTGCCATTATTCCAATCCTGTAAATGGATCACTAAGTTAATTTAATGTATGCTCTGGCTGTCGCTATAAAGCCAGGTTTCACTGTTGAAGAGCGTGGAAATATTCCTCTCAGTTCAGGGGTGATCGGTGATAGCTCAGAGTGATCGGTTTTCTCTTCCAGCAATCATTGCACTCTACTTGAGAAAAGGTATTTCAAATATTGAGATTAAGTGAAACTCATCAGTAGACAACAGTACTGAAGACAAATGTGTGCACCTTTAGACTCACATGGATCTCCTTACCCTAGGACATAAGTGTTGCGTGGAGCTTTGGATAGATACTGTGTCTTGGACTGAGATGTATCCGTCACGAACAACGCAAATGACTGAGTAAGTAATCCCCCAGTGAGTTTGTTTTTTCCTTCTTTTTGGCTAAGGGCATTCTCTTTGCTGGATTGCATACATATACTTCTAAGCAAGGGTAATAAAGAGATAATTTGTACAAGCTGCTTACTTCGTAACGAGATGCACGTAGTATTCGTGAGTCTGGCTTAAATTAGCAAGTGGCTTGTGATATAAAAAAGCTCATTGTGCTTAACTTCAACCCTCCCAAATGTTGTTTACTTGAAAGATAATAACATAATGCACTCCTTCAAATTTGAAACTCCTCTTGGGCTCCCTGCCCCACAACTGTGCTCCCACCTTGTTGGCTTCACTTGCAGGATTGCTACCACCTTTGATTTTCTATCTACACGTATCCTTCTTTGACAGCAAATTGGGGTAGCTGACAGATGAAGCTCATATGAGGATGGTAGTACCATTTTACAGGTTTATTTTAGAGTGTAATAAAACCCCAGACCTTCTGCGTGCGGGAATTAAAATGCCCTTTGACAAAAGGGAATAGAACTGAAATCCATCTTGCCCGTTCTAAACCAGGATGCGGTTTGTTACAGGCTCCTTTCCCATGCATGGAGAATGGAAGTGAATGTACAGAAATTAATCAAGCTAATATCTCAGCTTTGCTTAATCAGATTCCCGTCTTGTCCTGAGCTAAAAATGTGACAACAGTTTTTTATCATAAAAATATGGACAGGACAACTTCAGTGGCACGGCCAAGTTACGTGTCTGCTCTGCTCTTGCCCTGGGCAGCATTTACAGGAAAGCCTCATCTAACTCATCTTTCATCGGTGGGCCTGCGCCCTTTATGGATTACCCGGGACTCCTGCTGCCTCGGCCACGGATTATTCTGTGTGCGTGGCTGCAGACAAGGGCTTGTGTTTTCTCCAGGAGCCTTGTGGACCATTGCTGATGTTGCTTACAAGGGAAGACTCCCAATGCCCATGCTCGGCTTCTTCTGCCCTCGTCGGGATGTGTACTATAGGTAGAGTAAATGCTGTATTCAATAAAGCTTTAGTTACTCCTTAAGGTAAGGAGTCCAGCTTGCTTCAAGCACTATTTTCATCCTGTTGTGTCAGTACTAAGTCTAGTGGAGCAAGATGCAAGACTCTTAAATGTTAGTATACATTCTTTTGCTTTTCAGGCCTGTAATTATGCTGTGGGAGAATGAGGGGAGAAAAAAATAATCCTTCAGCAAGCCTGGTGGGCTCTTCAAATGCAGTGCATTCATAGGCTTAGTATATATACTTCATATGCTGCATAATTGCAGTGGAGGGAAAAAAGAGAAAACTTACACCTTCAAACTAAATTGAATTCAGAACCTCTAATATGTCAGGTCACAGAAGACATGTACACTTTTAAATAGGATCGCTGCTTCAGAAACCAAATGGCTTTGAAGTACATCTACATGTTGGCTCTCCACTCTATGCAGCTCCATTAGGTAATGTTTTAAATATAAAGCCACTTAATGATGAATGTTCATAAATGAAAAATGCACATTCCCCATAAAACGTTTATCAAACAGCAGTGTCCATCTATTTTTAGCACACAAAAGATCACATTAATTCATACTGTTGTGAAAGTCCTGATCTGTCCTTGAGAATCCTTTCATGGAGTTTAAATAACTGGTCTTACAAAGGAAGCTTCTTATTTTAAAAGTTGTTTCTTTTTTCATGGGTAGCTAACAGAGAAAAGGAGTAACAAATGCAGAAAGGCTTAGGTTTAAGGTGCTTTAATATCAGGTTAAATTTCTTTCATCTAGACTTGTTTGACTAGCTGTTAAGAGTTTTTAATTCCCTTAAGGAAATTATGTGTAGAGTCAACAAAGACATGCTGATTACAGAGCCAGAATTTCTACAGTGACAGACCAGGCAGAAGGTAGTCTCAGTAAGGAACCGCTGTTATTAAATACAGTGTCACAGAAAATTAGGCCAAAAGCAGATCACATGTAAAGCAACTGCACAGCAAGACACACCCGTTCAAATTAGGCTGTCCCCCCGCAGTCCACAGCGTTTCTGCTGTGCTGGAGTTTCATTTAATTTAATGCGTTCTTGCTGTAGTCAACCTTTTGGCTTCCACCATCTTTTCCCTCATGCTTTGCATTTCATGGAGACTATTTTTAAACTTAATTAGCTTATCCAAAATAAAGCAGAGGAAAATGCAAATCAAAACTAACATTTAAAAGAACTATAATATGAAACAAAGTATACAATAGCAGCTATTAATTTTCTCGATAGGAACCACTTTTCTAAGAAAAGAAAGAAAAGAATTCGTTAGAAAATCATTTTGAAGTCTTTATTTACACAAACCCAAATTCGTTCCCTGTTGTAATAAAGCAGTGAATATTGAAAGGAAACATTAGATAATGGGAAAGGAAGCAACTAGAGGGAACGTGTTATGCAAAATCATTTTATAAGAAATCAATCTTGAAAAAAAAAAAGAGCATCTGTGGAGAGAATTTCACTTGGCCTAAATCTTGTAGACTGCCTGCTTCCCAGGAGCGACAGTTGTACAAGTTAAATATAAAGGAAATTTCCTAAACAAGGTATAATTGCCTAATAAATATCTTAAGAAAAGCAGTGGAAACCGTATTGTTCTATGCACTTAATAGGACCTGGCCAAAAAGTAGGAATTATGCAGCCTGGTCCATTATCAACATATCATTTGCACAGTACTTGCACATGCCTTGCATAGGCACTCCTTGCCTAGGTGCGTGACCTCAGTGCGAGGCCTACACAATCACACAGGAACAGTCAGGTCTTGTCCCCAGACACATCATCTGTTTGAGCTCCTCCCAGGGAACTCAACATTTAGCTCTTGTCAAGGAAAAGCATATGATGTAAAGATATTATCCAGGTGCCCAGTGTAAGCCTCAGCTCTTAAGAGACCTTCAGGGTTTCTCCTTGCAAGGACAATGCTGATCTGGCTGGAGAAAGCAATGAAAGAGGGGAAAATTTCTTGACTGCCAAATTCTTCTGTTCCCTACACCAGAATTACTATAATTCCATAGTACTCTAATTAGTTATGGTCTTTCTCTGTAGATTAAATAGCTGTAAATTGCCGTTATATCAGAAGAACAACCCATCTCTTGGAAAGCGTGCTTCCTAATGCAAAGGGTGCTTTGATACTCTGCATGGTGTGTGAATCTAAATTCTTATTTTAGTCTATAGTGCTTTGCTGGGATGTGATCTATCAAGATTGTTGCTTTGCTGGGCCACCTCCCAGGAAAATGGTGTGACCTAATGAAAGTTAAAAGTAATGATTTCAGCCTGACTGAGATGACGAGAATAAATTTAGCTTGTGCAAAATGGTTTAATGATGACTAACTAGGTGCTGCAAAGATGTGAAATTCTACACTCCTTTTTTCTTTTTTTTTTTTTTTAAATCCAAATGTTTCCAAAAACTATTTCTCCCTGATAAACAGGAGGTTTTAGTCAGAGGTGGTTTGGTCAGAAATGTCATAAAAAATGGTCTGGAACAATCAGGATATCCTCTTCTAGAAAATGATACTATATGTATACTTTATTTTAAAAATCTGTAATCAAGAGAACTTTAAACTTGTGGAGATGGTAACCTTTTCCTTTGACTAATTTCTTATCCATCTATCCTTTTTAATCTTTTTTCTTCTTTAAAAGTAAATAAAGATATGAAATGGAAAAAGCAATCATGACGTGGAACGGTTGCACAACTAAGCATGCCAGCTTTGCCCTTCTGTGTATATGACGTATGATATGATCTTGAATTGTGAAAGAGTTGTTATTTCTATACATATAATAAGCTTTTTAGTTGTTGGCTAAGAATATGCAGTTAAGTTATGCATTAGAAAGAATTAGACATGTCTAGAGCAAATGTCCAGATTTTCAGATCTTTCAGGCCTGTTCCGAGGTGATAAATGTTTAATCAGGAGCCTACCAAACAATGAGAGAGAAAGCAATGTTCGGAGACTCCAGAAGCAGATATCTAAGCCAGTCTTCACTTTTCAGTGTTTGCATAAAATACATGACCAGATATTAGCTTTTGCAATATTGTATTCACTGTTTTTATGTAACAGGGTATCATTATGCACAGTTTAGTTTCAGTTTTATAATCTCAAACCCATCCATTTTCCTCCTACAAACTTTCCTGTGAATAGGGGGAAATACATCATGACTTTCTCCTAAGAAAGCTAGAAAGAGGAGGTCTGGTTGAAACTGCTATAAAATAAAAGACAGAATCTGAAAAAACATAGTCTGCAATACTTGTCAATGGTTTCTCATGAAGCATGTATCACCAGGTTCTATGAAGACCTGTCCTGCATCTGATACTGAAAAATATTTTCATTTACTGCTCAGATAACAAAATATATTATTAAACTTTCAGACTGCATGAACACGAGCAGTTGTAAATCTTTGGAGTATAGGATTAGAAATCAAAGGGATCTTGTCAAATTAGATAAATGGTCTGAAATACAATGAGAAGCATTTCAGTAAAGATGAGTGATAAGTATTACACTTAAATAGGCATAATCAACTGCACACAATTACAGAAGGAGTAATGATGTGGTAGGCAGCAATTCTGCAAAAAAGAATCTGATGGATCACAAACTCAATATAGTAAAAAACAGTAAAAAATAAGTTAAAAAAAAAACAGTAGTTACAATTTGAATAAAACAGGTTTCATGCTGAACTATGCAAATAATTTTTGACAGCAATATATTGAACAGGCCATGGAGCGCAGGGGCGATGCTGGTATTGAGCACCTTGCCTGCGTGCGGAGCAGAGCTGGGGCAGGGACCGCTGCTGCCACCACCTCCCAGGGCACTCAGCAGCTGCCAAAGATGTTTGCTCAGTTCCTTCAGGTTTAGCAGTTCCTCTTTCTTGTTCCTGATCCGTGGATTTTTCATTGAATATACCCAATGTAAGACTTTCTGTATATAACTATACCCTTCTCAAAACTCCCAATGGCTGGCACCAGGCAAATTTGGATGAAAAAATCCACCCTTGTTATAATCAACAATTTGCCAGCAAAGAATCAAAATTTGAAAAGGCAACCTTCCTCTGCACTTGCTGCAAATCCAAACCAAATGAAACAATTCAGTAGTTTTTTTAAAGAACAAAAATTGAAAAACACCTTTACAGTCAGCAATTAACATCTCATATTGTAATTTGAGATATTAAGGACCAGCTTTTAAAAAGACTTCTTTAAAATTTTCATACTCATATGATTTAGAAGCCTAATTGATGTTTGGCTTATAAGAAAAAGGCAGTTAAAAAAAAAAAAGTGGATTTTTGATCATAGTTACACACATCTCTGAATTCACGATTCGTCTCCTCTGAATTTGTGCATTTTCGTTTGTCTGCATCTTAGGTGGGCTCTTTCTAGACTGTTTCTAGTCAGTGGAAGGAGCAAACACATCTGGAAAGAAAATCATCTGACCTGGGATAGCCATCTACCTTAGGAATAAATGTTTTTATCATTATTTTTGCTAAGGGTGGAAATTAATTGTGTCTGTTTCTTCCATTGAATATAAAAGGCGTCTAGACAACTACATGGATACTGATACCTGCAGTGCAGACATCTAAAATTTTGGAGATGAAACCCAGCCAGGACAATTCAAGTGAGGCTACCCACAGCGGTGCTTCAGAAATGCCCTAGGTCAGGGCCCGACCATAGTCAGGTTGGGCTACATGACCAGTTACAAAGTGCTCTCCCCCAGTTTAGTTAGCCCTCTCCCACAGGTAAATGGCAGGGGCTGCATCCACGATAAGGGAGCTGAATTTTGTTTACACCCGCAGTTTGGAAAATAGAGCAGGTCACCCTAAAAGAAGGTGGGCACCGGGATCACTTTGTGGTACAAGCTGTGAAGTGACTGCTCAGCGTTAGATAGATTTTGATGAGCCTTCTGTGCAAGGTGAAGTGATAGCGCTCAGACAAGGTGTTTCAGAGGTTTAAAAAATGTTGAGTAAATATTCTACTTACTTAGTGTCTGCTAACACAGAGCTAATTGCCAGTAGCTGCAATGAGTTGAGGAGTCACAGTAGATAATTCAGTGCGTTCCACAAATATACATGTTCTTCTATTATTCATACCATGACATTTGTTAGTTGTCTCAGGAGTAGTAAGTGAGGCTGCTATGGTTCATGAATTACTTGAATTATGCATAGTTATGGGTAGGCATTCACCATGTACAAACTGGTTTTGAATCATGCATTTCCTGGGGGCAATATTTCTCATGGTAACTAGCAAACTTTTTAGGCCTGCTGTGTATTAGTAATTACTACTGTGGCAGCGATCCTAGCACACTTGCTTTCTGGTAAATGTGGGAGTTAATGTATGTCTGAGTGGTGATGGATGGCAATCAGCATTGAGAAAGCTACCTACCTCCCCTGCGATACAAACTATCGCAGCAAACTGCTGAACAGGTGTCTGCAGTCCAGTTGTCACTGTGATAGCAGTCCACAAGTGGGAGGAGGCAGCACATCACACTTTACATTTGGACCTGTACTTTTGGTTCCTACTCTTGCTTTGGGAAGAAAGCAAGACAGCCTCAGTTTTAGCCTTTTGTTTCTAGGTACCTCCTTAGTAAACCCATCTGCCCATCTGTAAGGGAGATGCACGTGAAAACCTATTAATACACTTTTCACTGCATAAACACAACACATTGGCTTTATTGAAGCACAAATGTCTATACAAAGTTTTTTTGTGTGTTTTATTTGCCAGTTAAAATGCCATTTCTTTTTGCAGAAACCATTTTTACAAAAGTAAAAGCCACAAGGAAACTCAAACGTTGCAAAGCCCATCGTTATGTATGAATCATTTCAGATCACCGAGCTATCTGATTTCAGTTTTTCTTCACTGCTCCAAATAGAAATGTTTGTAACATCTGGAGGTGGATGGACCATTCAAGCCTTGATGCAGAAAACAGCGATGCTGCTTCCGCGGGCCGGGGCAGCTGGCTGCAGCGCCGCGTGCTGCCGACGTTGCCGATCCGCCGTGGAGCGCCACAGGCGAGGCGCAGCCGACCGGTAGGGCTGCCCCCGGGCCCTCGCGGGGCTTTGCTGCTTGTGCGTTACGGTCCTTAGGACTCCAGCCAAAATACTCATGCTTGACAGGAAAGGGAAGCCCTGCAAGCTTCATTCCTTTGACGAAATGGAGGAGATTTTTGTTATTTGAGACAGGAAGTATCCCCTGTAGTTTCTATGCTGGATTTTAGTAAGTGCCCTAACATGTGCCTAACCACCCCTGTACACGACGGCTAGTAGTTTCATGGAAAGCCTGCGGAGTTGGGGTCATTCACTAAGCTAAGAATTATACATAGTCAATGGGACAAAATGGCACCTAGTTCTTCCTATTCATCCATAATTGAAGTAATATCCTTCTTATATGTGCTTCGCTTCAGCCCTTACCTCCCCAGAGCACTACGGGTGTGGGGGGAGCATCAGCATCATGGTGGGAACTTTCATCACGTTGGTTCTTAAGGCATAGAACTGCTATAAAAATTCTTTGTTAATATTACCCTGGGAAGATGTTTCTGACACCTAACAGTAATGGAACCTACCACACCTTGTTGGCGGCAAGTATGGACACTTACTTTATTTGATAGATGCTGTGGCAAGGGGGAAATTAACACCTGTTGTAAAAAAAGACGTTTATCTAATTTGTGTTACAGCAAATAACTACTGAGATCACCTCAGGAAAACGACCGTCCTGGGAGCACAGCTTGTAAACTCTCTGCATGTTCTACTTGAAGACTATGGATTTTGTGGCCATAAATTTTGAATGCATTTTGAATATGTCTGTATTTTCACATCTCAACAACGTAGCACTCTGCAAGTCTTTCTATACTTCCAACAAAACTGGGTTCATGCACCCCAATGGGCCATGCACCTCTCGGGAGCACTCCCTTTAAATCTCTACAAAGACCTTTTAATTAAGTACAAAGCTAGTTACTAGGTGAACTAAGTAAACCCTAAAGTAGTAAGTAGAAGCCTGATGGTTGTTGTTTATTATCCAATCTAACAGCATTTATCCATCTGATCTCTGTGGATGCTGCTGTAACAGAAATAATCAGTAACAAATAATAAAAATAAGCATGTCTCTTACTGGAACATGCTTCTGCTGCCTGGTTAGTCAGGCTGGTTATGCTTATTTGTTATTTATGACTTTCTGGTTGTAGCTTTACTTTTTTTATAAAATTTTAAATAAGAGAGAAAGAAGTCACTGCTACTTGTAAATGTACTGTCGGAGCTTTTTGCAATTCACTGTAAGCAAATGCAACCTTTACTGTAAAATGTATTTCAAATTATAAAAGAAAAAAAAAATGTTGTTAAGGGAAAATATACATGTTTTCACAACAGGGCTTTAAAACAGCAAGGCCTAATAACAAGTGAAAAATCTACCAGCCCCATTCGTGAAAGGCTGTAATAAGCTATAATTTTCACACTTTCTGGCTGCAAGTTGGAAAGCCTTTGTGTAGAAAAATATGGAAGACGTCTTACAAAAGTAAAATATAAATGCTCCTCTGCTAGAGTTAGCAGCAAATCACATTAATTCCTCTGCTATTCATTGTGATAATGATATTAATCAAGATGCTCCCTGGATACTCATGGAGATGTAATGTGTAATACTATGGAAGCTCTACTGTAATTTAGCATGAATTAATGTTCACTTATTGCAAAGTGTTATGGGAAAAAATATATTTGTGGACTTTATATAGTATCATATTCTTCTGTAGAAGAGGCCGAGCAAGTAAAGTATGAACCTGAATAAAGTAGAAGTATAATAAGCAGATGCAGTTGTACATAGAGTGCACTTAATCTCACGGTGTAAAAATGCAAGGCACTCAAAGCCGTTATATTTTCAATAGCTTAATCAAGAAAATGTTGAGGGAAACTAGTATTGTGGTTAGGATTAATGGAATCCCTCAGTGTCCTCATTAGATTTAATAAATTAATGTAATCAAAAATGATAATAATATTTCACAGGTATATTGTATTGCTTCGTTCATCAAGGATCTCAAAGCACCTTGTGAGTGACTGCGAATGGAGCATGACTGCCCACCGCTGTGCAACAGTTCTCCTTGTCCTGTCCCGGCTCCTGGGAGACAGCCCGGAGGAGGATCCTGCGGAGCAGGTCTGCAGCAGAACAGCTGAGTGAGGTGAGGAACTGCTGACACTTGCACATCGGGCTCGTCTGGATCCCCCAGCAACCCACTCGCGGCTGACTGTGGTGCTCCTGATCCGAGGTTAAAGTCATCTCCGAGGGACCCTGGGCTCCTCTGCAGGCAGCACTGCCCTTCTATGTGCTGCCACATCCCTCTGGCAGGTCCCAACATGTAGGACAAAGATGTGGTAGGAAATACTTTTTTGTTCTAATATCTTGACACATTCTATTCAGTAATTGCCTAAGGTCCTAGTGCTATGGATTATGGCTCTTTTTTACCATTCCACCACAGTTTAAAGAAATGAACTACACAGTGTTTATCTACAACTTGTAGGTTTACATTCCTCCAGGTTTTCAGCAGTACTTTTATCCTGATATTTATTCCATATTTTTAATGGTATTACAGGCTAATGGTATTATACTGCTCAAACTCTGCTTTGCTTCATTGGGACTGTTTGCTTGAGTAGCTATGCAGACTTCAGTCCTGGAAGACTCAGTTTAGGAACAGGCTACAATTCTCATATTTGCTATATTTTAAGTGATACAATAACCTCATCGACCTGGGCACATCTCATCAGATCATCTGGTTAGTAGTATATGTTCAGTTTTTCAAAAGCTTCCTTAGCTATTCTCCAGCAATAGTGATTTGTCCTCCTGCATAAAGTCTAAATCATCCACAATTCTTGGTTTTTCTTTATCCGGTAATAACTGATCACTAATTTTTCAACTGTACTATGGTTTCTCATCTACTACTGTGCCACTTTCAAAATCCCCTCCTCATTTTTGAAGAATCCATCTCTCTTCTGATTTATTCATTTTTGCCTAATATGGAAGGTGTTAAGTCCTTCACTTCTCCACGCACTCAGCCTAGGAGAATGATCAGTCACTTCTTTTCAGGAGAAGGATTTGCATGGCAGGGAAACTGCAGTTCTGCTGGGAGCTAATTAATCCATCACTTTCCCTCTGTGCACTGTGTGTCTGGTCCTTTGCTTGCCTCTGAAAAAGTTAAGAAAAATGAATAGTAAGGAGAGGACTTGAGGATTTTCGTTTTTTCTCCTTGAAGCTGTAGATTTTTGCTGTGCATTGACTGGTGAGGACTACTTAGAGTTATGTCCAAATCCTTATTTAGAAGGAAGAAAGACCTCCTGTGTTCCCTATTAAAGGGAATAGGACTTATTCTGAGCTGCTGTGGACAAAGCAAAGTACAAAACCCACCTAGATAGGCAGCATTCTTTCAAGCATCCTTTCAAGGCTGCCACATTTCCCCTTAGTCCTTTTACTAACATGAGCTTGTTCTGCTCCTTTTCTGCGTTTAGCTTTTTTTTTTTTCCCTTGCTTGCCTGATTCTTTATTCTTGCTTGACACCTCCTGTCTTTCAGACTGCCACTCAAATGAACATGCTCCTGCCCTTTTTACCTCCCGCAAACAAGTTTGTACTATTAATTAGTTTTACCTCCAAGCTCTGCTATTCAGAATCTGGTAAACAGAGATGCATCTAATAAAGCAGGTAGAAGAGGGTGGGAAAATGAGAGAGCCATCTCAGGTTTTGCGCCCAAGTCAAATGTCTTTCCTTGCTTATTTATGCTCTGTAAAATTCTTTGAAATCATTGAATTAAAGCAGCTTTGCAAGTATATGGCACAGTTAATTACATTGCATTTGTAATCAGGCCATAAAAAGAGAATCTCTTGAACCACAGCTATATTGTTCCAGGCACTGCAGTCTGTGGACTTCTTACTTTGGATGTTGTTCCCTGCCAGCCAGTGGCAATAGGTTCTCACTGTATCCAAAACTCCTGCAGTCTTTTTCAGCCTGCCCTGGCCAGCTGCCCATCAACTGTTCCACAAACAAACATATATTTCTCTCTGTATTTATTTCTTCTTCCTTTTTTGTCCCACAGTGCAGGCAATTAGCTATTGAATCCTTAATAAGCCAATCTAGTCCAGCCTACATGACTATTTTGCTCCTAATCAATTTATTCACCTCACATAGAGGGATTTATCATATTTACAATATCACAGCTATTTGTGTAGGAGTTATAAAAGGTAAGGAGCAATTTTAAGGAAAGAAAATCCGGTTGTAGGTTTTTGTTGTTTCTGTTGAGCTGCAGTATGTGGGGGTTCATTTCTTCATTTGGAAGGGGAAATTTTGGATTTCAGTCAGCAGAGTTCAGTTCCACCAAGGGAGGAACAGAAATGCATAATTATGCAAGCAGCAAATTGTTTGGAAAAATGCAGTGAGCTATTTTCAAACTGTCTTTTCCAGCAGCATTTTCCTATGTTTTAGCACTCTTCTCTAAGCCTTGGAGATGGACTTGGATATGGAGATGGAGAAGACATAGTGATTTGGGTCTGGCACCTGTGCAAGATGATTATTGATGCAAGGTGACTTTAAACCCCTGCACGGTGGTAGCCCTCAGGCCCTCAACATGTGCGCAGCTCGGTCCCCAGGTTTCCTGGGCCTCACGGCCTGACTGTGTGCACTTGGCTAATACTTTTGGATCCAGGCAATCATCCAGCTCTACTTGAGATTTGACTGCAAGTCAAACTAATAACTTCTTTGGTCTGCAGTGAAAAAAGATAACACTTTCCCAAGTGGTTCATTATTAGTATTTATTGACATAGCAGTAGTATTAAGAGGCCCAGCTAAGGTTTTTGGATTGAACCAATACCCTCCCCTCATCCCCCCCAAAACAACTCGCTCTTGTCCCTGATCCTCCCCCTTTATCAATGACATGACTCAGACTCAGGTAGTTGATACACAACACCATCCCGATACAAGACTATAGTTCACATCCTGCCATAAAACCAAAGGACTCTACGTAGTTTATGCAGAAACAACAGCAATAATACATACAAAACATCTGAAAGCATCTTTTGCTTATGAACAACAATATATTAAAGACTTAATTTCAGCCTGGCTCATGAGAAAGGTATGAGGTGCTAAGACGTGTGCATTAAGAAGCTTGATTGCTGCTTGCTTTGTTTCAGTTCAGAGGGAAAAATTCTTCTCTTAGAAATTCTGGAAGAAACTGCTTTCCTCACAAGGTCTTTTCCCCTAAATCAAGCCCTCTTCCTCCAAAGATACACACGTATTTCAAGTTTTCAGAAAGACTCTCTGTAGCAGTGCCAGTGTCAGCCCCAGTGCACACCGGCAAGTTCGTAGCTCTCTCCCCAGTTTCAGTATATTTCATTCTTCATCTAGGCACGAGGTTCTCCAGAAATGCAGAATACCCAGAATGGATCTCCTCCAGCAAATAGAGCAGATGGAAGCTTTTACACAGTGTTTAAAAGGGGTTAAATCAAAGACGAATACACTTATTATAGACTAAATCCTTTCTTACAAATGCAAAACAGACCAAATTTGTATCTTTCACTGTGAACAGTGTAAAACTGCATGGACTGTCATAACAAAACTCTTCATTATAACATATTTATCCCGCAGTAGTAGCACTGGTCTGTGCTTATTGTTAGTTCCCCTTTTAGAAATAAAGCTCTTTCAATTTATTTTAGTGCCTTTCATCTGCTACAGAGAATGAAATGACATGAGAGGCACCACACTTAACACATCTTTTCATATGGTGGTCCCAATCAATGCTGTGGTGCTCAAATGCAGCTTCCAAGCAGTGGCCAGATCCCTCCCTGGGCCCAAGATGCTGTTCTTATTTTTGCTTGAGAACATGGCCAGAAATCCCCAAAGAGTTACTCTACCCGTTAGCTTTTGGATTTCCCAGCTATCTGAATTTGCAGTAAGGAAGCTTGTCAATGCTGTCCTTCATAGGACATACTCTCCTGCTGTAGCATCTTGGAGGGTTTGTGAGCTTTATTTTCTGATGGAGTCAAGTTAAAAGGGACATCTAAGCTTCCTGAAGCGAGAGAGAGGCCCACGAATGGGGTGTATTGCTCTGTGCAATTATATACCTTCTCACACAGATTTAGACAATTTTTGGTGTGACAGTTTTCCTCCAGCTTTTTTTCCATCCTCTTCATATAGTTTGAGGTCACATCTTTACTTAATACAGAGAGCTTCAGGAAGAAAGACACCCAAGAGCAGAGGAGGAGGGCGAGAAACTAAGGAAGAGAGACTTGAAAACAGCTGGAAAAGACAAAACAGGGCAGAAAAGAGAGGGAAGCAAGCTGTCAGTAGCCTTAAAGTGAGGGAGAAAGAAATAAGGCCTGGGGAGGACACAAATACTGACAAGCCAAGTTGTCTTGGCTGAAGAGTTGTTGTTCTTCACCTCAGACTAAGGACAGCTTGTATTTAGCAATCCAGTTTTTCTTGCTTAACAAGTAGGGCGCTCTAGCGCAGCCGCGAGCCTGGCGCTGACGGCCCTCAGCCCCCTGCTCGCTCCTCCAGCTCACTTGTTGCAGCCCAAGGCTTCACATTTTGATGCACCGAGGACCCCCTGACCTCCACAGCCTCCGCACTGCGGCTCGGACAACAGTCCTTGTGCGCAAAGGAGAGCAAGGGGTGTGGGGAGCTGCCACGTGGAGGTGCCGCGGGACTCTCCATAAAGCTCGTGGCAAATTGAGCGCTGCGGGGTGCGAGTCCTTACCAGGACGGGGCTCAGTCACCAACAGAGGCTTCTGAAATCAATAGTTGTAACCCGTGGAGCGGAGTGCATAAGAAGAAATTATAAGTCTTAATGAACGGCTGTCTTGCGTATGGATTATACATTGTTAGCAATATGCTCGTGCTTATAGCACATCATTAGCCTGCGAGAGCTGAGGCGGTTGAACATTTGAGTCTCTTTCCAGAGTGCCACAGTACAACATTTTAGTGCTGCAGTAACCACTGGTTGTTACAAATCCCTTCATGAATGCATTATGGAAAACTGGGGCAGAGTGCCTCGCCAGCTAGCCAAGTGCACGCCTGCTGGGGCTTTGTACTCCGGAGCAGGGAATGATGGTTTTAAAGCCAAAGTACAGTAGAAACCCATTTTACACACATAAGCATGTTGCACAAGACTAATTTTCGCTGAAGTCCCCTACTGGCATGTGAAATTTATATAGTTCTGCAATGCAGGATTTATTTTTCAGGTGTTTCTTTAAGTGGGCTCTTTCTTGTATCACATTTCACCTGTTGGTGTCCTGAAAATAGCTTACTTCAGTAAGACTATTATTTTATTGAGTGCTCATGTAGAAAAGGTCTCATTGTATTTCCCTCCATGGCCTGGTACACACACATACACACACAAAAGAAGTATTTTCTAGGTATATATGGTGCACATTTAATTCTGCTCTGCTTTGCTCAGTGCAGAAAATCCTCGTGTACAAACAGCACCCCGCACAGCTATTGGAGGCCCCGTCTTTCGCAGTGCGCCGCTGACACCGTGACCGCTCTGAACGGCCCGGGAGCTCTCTCTGCATTTTTAGCAAAGCAAAAACAGTGAGATCTGAGGGGCTGAAGGGGCATTCCTGGAGGTGGGGAAGTGGTTCCGACCCATCTGCTGAGCCCAGACACTTCCATGGAGACAGAGTGGAGAGGTTTGTTCCTCTACCCTGTGCTTCATTAGGGTGACAGGAGGTATTAATGGCAGCAATTATGTATCCTCAGCTAATTTAGTATATGACAATATAAGAGACCATAAGTAATTATATTACTAGAGAAGTTTGTTAATTTTATCTGGAACTTCGGAATAAAAGGTACACTTCAGGAAGCTATCACATGGACCCCTCCTTTGGTAGACTCTCTATTGTTAAAGTAGTTGTTTAATGGAAAACCTTGGAAAAAAAAGTCCACCTATTAACTTGTCTGTATGTTTAGCAAGGAGAAAATTGCAATAGTGTAACGCTGTTGCCTATATAACAAGTAGTTAGCTGAATGATAGAAAGAGCAAAGTGTTTGATATTTTGTGGCTCCTTTTCATAATGAACCACTCTAAGATGAAGTTGAATAAGGATTGCTTGCTAGCAATTTTTGCCATGTTGTTTCCCTTCCTTTCCCTGTGAGGGTGACCGAGCACTGGAACCTGTTGCCAGTCAATATTCATCTGGACAGAGTACTGGGCAATGTGCTCCAGGTGACCCTCCTTGAACAGCGGGGTTGGTCCAGATGATCTCCAAAGGTCCCATCCAACCTCAGCTGTTCTGTGATTCCTTCCCCCAAGGACTTTTTGTTGTCCTCTCTATCTGGCAAGAAAAGCAAAATGGCAAAATGAAATGTGAAAAAAGGGAAAGGAGCTAAACAGAAGCTAATGTCTTACAGGAAGGTTAAGGCAGCAAGATAAAAGTAATGGAAAAGCAGGAGAAAGAAAGAAGAGTAAGGAAGAAAAAGTTTCAATTTTTAAAGAAAGGAGGAGCAACAGAAAGAAAGGAAAGTTTGAAAGCAAGTAGCTACATAGCAGCCTAGCTATTTATACTTAAATAACAAACCTAGCTCTTTTGTCTTTTTGTCTTTTGTCTTTTTGTCTAAGATCACTGTGATATGAATTACAGTACAGCAAAGCACTCCATGCTTTGTTTATTTAGCAAACACAAATGAATATAAAAGCTTGTTTTAAGGTCAGTAAATTGATTTGGAGCTACAGATTAAGTTTCAGCATTCACCACAAAAAAAAAAAAAAAAAAAAAAAAAAAAAAAAAAAAAAAGCCTATATACCAAATCAGTGAATAATGGCCAATAAGCAATTGAGCACTATGAAACTCCTTTACATTGCAACACAACATCTTCACAGTCACGTGGAAAATAGTCACCTTCCATCTAGGCAGTGCCTCGCTCATTTTGAACTTTCTGCTTCAGCTGCCAACACTTAGGATGTCCCCTGGGATCCACACCTCATAGCTACCTTTTAGATATTTGATTCTTCTTCTCTTATAACCTTGGCCCTAGGGAGAAGGGATTGTGTCCCAATGCTTGGCACTTCTGCAGTCATCCTGGTGGTCAGAAGGACTGGACGTGGGGAGGAGGGTGGCCTGCATGAACCTGCCCCTTGGGACATGATGCTCTCCTGCACCTGAGACCTTCGGGCAAGCCTGCCTGGCAGTTACACTGCTGTCTGCCATGGTGACGAAACGGTGGCCAAGAATTGGCAACAGGAAGGACTAGTCTAGCAAGGGTACTTTTTTTGAATAGGAGAGTTATAAATCAGGAGCAAATACAGCTATGCTGTCCTCTGGCAACCTACAAAGTTCCTTATGAGCAGTTTCTAAAACAGGCTTGCTGTGTTTTCTTTTTAATAGAGACATACTTTGTTCTAAATTAGTTGCTTGTAGAAGGCACTACTTTTAGCAATTCCTTAACAAGCTCTGTATTAGTTTCAATCACTTCTTAAGCCAAGCCACCAAGTTAGCAAAATACTCATTATGTTTTCAAGAAATGTGTTATGGATATATAGATAACTTTACGATTACAGGTGTGAATCTTTGCTGCTGGCTTTATGGTAATTGCTTCACATTTATGATGTTGCAGGAACGGAGGAGAGACTGGAAAACCACAGTTTTTGTTGGGAAAGAGGAGAGAGAGAAACTGAGACACATTGCATACTAACAGAATCACAGAATGATTAAAGTGGGAAGGGACCTTTGGAGATCATCTAGATCACATTGCACAATCAGGGTCATCTAGAGCACATTGCACAGAATCACATCCAGGTGGGTTTTGACTATCTCCAGACAGGCAAGGATTACTTGAAAAACCTGCATTTTAGCTGCAAAAATCTGGATGCCAAAAGGTGATGTGGCTGTGTTCAGCATGAGACATTTCAAGTGCTTGAATAAGTGGGAAAATTAGAGATGTTCATGTGAGAGTGCACAGTGCAATTCTTGACTGAGTTATTTTAAAATTCACACTATCCAGTTGCAACAAGATACGTTAGTAGCAAAGCCATGCTGGATACCAATAACTTCTGCGATTTCCCAAGAACCCCTAGACCTTTGTCACAGACCACAAGTGAACATGCTCGTCTCTCTTTCTGACATCATCTGTTAAAGGCAGGTTTGAGTCAGGACCAGAGAGAAAACTGGTTGCTGATTAACCCATATGACCTGTCACCTGAGAGACTTGCAATGTAAAATATTACTTGAACTTTTTAAACAAATAACTATAATTTCCATTTAATTGATTTTTGACCTCACACTGCAATTATTCAATAGTAATTTACCTCAGGATAGAAGCAGCCTAGCACACCAGCTGCATATAAACTGCTAGGAAAGATGCTGTAAAAAAATATGTGTGTAGGAGAAAGACTGCATTTATTACAGGTTAGATTACATTTGCACAGTAGTCAGCTGAATGTTGTTTCCTTTTCCTGTGATGTAATTATTGAAGGCGACAAAATTCACAAGGAAAACTTTGAGAAACATATGGAAGTCTGTGCTATGCAAACAATAAAAATCCGTGTTTGAAAGCAGTTCTATTGCTCTGCTTTTAGGACTGATTTTTATTATTTATTACAGCACCCAGGAGTGTGCTTGGTGCTTTACAGAGCAAACAAGAATAGCAGGTCCCTGCCTTGAACAGCATACAGTCTAAACTTTAACAGCTCCAGAGAATGAATAAAAAATGGTGCATAGGAGGCCAGCTTTTGCTCTTCACCCAAATCAACCACAATTTAATTCAAATTCTATCCTGGATATTCAACCCATGACTTAGTTGTTGAGTAGACCTTGCTGTTAACCATTCATCATCATCAAGGTGATCTTAACATCAAGATGATCTGAACATCTCCCTCAACATAATCATTATGTTGATTATGGGATATATTAGTCACAACTGTAATCACTGTTATTGCTATCTACAGTCATAATAACCTGTATTGCTGTATCTGAAGCTGTTGTAGAGTGGGAAGAATCACCATTTTTGAATTGGGGTGCAGAGAGGATTTGGCTTCTGCAGAATTAACAGGAGAGGGAAAGATGAGAAACTTAGACCTACAGAAACTGATGTCTCGAGTTTTGTCTCCTCCAAACATATATTAATGCCATCTAAGAAAAACTTTTGCCTATTGGAAAAATTGTGAATCACCCCTCCAGACTTTGAGCCATCCTGACATCCATACCAGTTATATTGATCCTCAGGAATATCTTTCTTTTGAACCATTTCTCTGTTGGAAACTGAAAAGATATAAGAAGCTTCACTGAGAGAGGGTGAAAAAAACACTGAACTAACCTACAGGAATCATGCCTTGACGTAACCAGACCTTTGAAATTAACTGAGAAAGGATTCAGTGATTCTTTTGAAATCAGCTGTCTGTCACAAGCCCATAATCCGTCTGCAGGAGGAGAGAATTTGGAGCATGGAAATCACAAGACTAATTGAGATATGCCTTGATGTTCAGGCACAGCCAGTGTCTCATTCGGAGCTCACGTGCAGTTGTGTGTGTAACAGTGGGGAGAAGGGGTACGTACAAGATCCTTCCATCAGCTTTCCTCTTCCCAGTCTTCCTGACAGGGTCATTTCTGTCCACATTGGCCAATAATGTATTATTTAACTGCAGCTTTTCAATCTGCATACTGGACGAGATTTCCTGACTTTGTGCTCATCAAATTCACATTTGAGGTATCTTGGTTTGGGGTTAGAAGGTTCCTGGCACAGTACCAAACATTTATTGTCCCAGTAATGACAGCAAAGTAAGGCAAGAACATTTGAGTTAGTGCAAGTAGAAATGTGAGCTTGTGAAAAATGCTAGGGCCACCTGCACTGCTTACAACCTGCCTGAAAGCCGCTTTCCGTGAATGGAATAGTCCCCGGAATGGTCTAGCACTTGAGATTTACAGATCACACTGTGTTCACATCAGAGGAGATAGCGCTGGGGGATTTGTGTTCTTGGTAAGGAAACGCCTGCAAGAAAATTAGAGGGTGAAGTCTGAGCATGAAGTGGACACAAAGAACACAGATGCATCTTATCAGAATTGAATTGCTGTTTTCTGCCGAAGGAGACACTCCAGAAGAAACAGAGGTGTTCAGAGTAGCAAGCGTGAGTGCAGAGTGCGGGTCCTGAGAGAGGGAGATCAGAGAGCAAAACCAGGTGGGGGTGCCTCATAAATTCTGTAGCTTTCTGAAGAACCAGCTCATCTCTCTCTTCAAGTATTTAAAAAATGCATCCGGCTAACAGTGATATATGGATCAGAAATAAAGGTCTCTGCTGAATGTGTTTTTTTAGCGCAAAGAAATATATAAGGTGTTAAATATTTCAAGGTAAGTCAGGAAGATCAATGAATGGGTTTATAACAAACATCCATCTGGGAAATTATTCATCAGTGATACATGGGGAAGTAATTGCCACCAAGTAGGACAGCTAGCTCAGAAACAGGACATGCAATGGACAAAATTAAGTCACCGACATACAGTCGTGGATGTGGAAGAAAAATGAAGGTTGCCAAGAGATGGCAAATGAATGTGATCACAGCATTTACCAGAGCAAGACAGATGAACAAAGTGCAGGGCAGAGAAAAATGGCAGTAGCTCCGACTGTTGCCTGGTATCAGCAGCTGCTTCTACTAATACGACGCTGTCTATGTTATCCATAACCAAAGCTTTATATTTTCAGTTGATTTGCAATAGAGAATAAAGCTCCTGCTTAAAAGACAAATATGCACTCATTAGCACTGCTGAGGACGCACTGTGATAAAGCTTTGCAGAGAATTGTTACTGGGCTCCTAGCATAGCTGCTACTGCTAGAGCAGTGGACTTGTGAATTAATTGCTGTTTTAAAATATTCTTCATGGAATCACTCATAAAGCACAGACCCTGTTTGCACACGGAAGAGAAACAGGTAGCTTGCCTGCCCCAAATCTCTGTGCGTTTCCAAAAACCACACATGCACTGGTCTCTCCAAGGCAGTCATTACCTGCACGAACAACCTCGCCTTGCTGGTATAAATCCACATATGATAACAGAGAAATTTTAGGAGAAGCGCAGGAGGAATGTTGCCTTGGCAGAAGGTCAAATGTCCAAGCATCACTAGGACAAAGAAAGGGCCTGAATGGATCAAAAAATTTTGTCTTTTTTCCAACTATACCAGCTGACCAAAAATGTATATTACCTCTCTCTACAAAGCATGGCTGTCTACCCATCCAAGATGAATAAAAGAACAAGACTTCTTATTTAATTAATTATTAACGTATATGCACATATGCATATGTATATACGTATATATATATATTACACCTCTGCCCTGAGAACTGCAATCAGTCAGGTCCTCATTGTGCTGAGTAGGATACAAACACACATCTAGATATAGCTACTAAAGACAAATCCTGTGGTCTCAGGGGGAACATTAACATACCCAAGTTACAAGAACAGGAGGCATCCAGGAGACGTGTTCCTTTCTTTTGTTTTGCTCCAAAGAGATAAAAATAAACCAGCCTACACTTTATGCATGTCTGAGAAATATAGCTGCAAAAGAGAGCTCGGTGAAGTAAATCTGTGAATCGAAGTTCTCTTGAGCTAATGCGGCTGCATAAAGGTTAGCGGGGCTGAATGAGTGCAAGCGAAGGGGTCAGGCGATCCGAGTGGCAGTGAGTAAGCCTGGAAGTAAATATGCCTGGCTGCCCACCTGGATGTGATGTGAGACGACCGGGTGACTGATTCAGTATGGCTGAGCACAAGTAAAAGAGCATACTGATCCAAAGTGACTCCGAGGAGGAAAGATCATGTGCATAAATGATTATCTCAGTGGCTCTACGAGTAGAGGATAAGGTGAAATGACAGGATTAAATGAAGGGAAAAGGGAGCATCTGAAAAGTAGGATAAATAGTGACAAAGAAGAGTCCAGATGGTCCGTTCCTGATAGTCAATAGAAAAGCCATATTGACAATTGGCTTATGATTAGTATGGAAATACGCTGCTTGGTGCATGAATTTAGCATCTTCTGCACTTGATTTATTCTCAAAATCAGAGAATTTGAATTGTGACATGATGAGTAATTGCAAGGGGTTCTCTCCATTAAAGTATTTTTCCTAGGACTTTGTTAAACAGAGACTCTCCTGACTTCTCTAAAGTCATTTGGTAAGCAGGGACGCAGGATGCATGCCAAGGGCATACATAAATGCTTCCTGGCATTTTTGCACTATTTCTTGAAAATATCAGTAGGAACACTTTCTGAAGGTGGGGGTGACATGTCAGAGGCAGGACACTATTTGCTTCCTCCTCTGTCAGGCAATTACTAGATTTGCAAGATTATTGATTAGTTGCTTTGCATTTAGTGTCTGTCTCTTTATTTAGCTATTATAAATGACCACATTCTGCTCTGCTGTCTTAAAGAGCCTCATGTTTATGTTGGGGAAAAGCATTGAAAATGGTTATAAAATACCTTTTGATTCCTTTTCATCACCCTTTTAGTTCTCTATTGTCAAGAGGGACCCAAGGCAGAGTAGTGGCACCTCAGATCCTTCCCCACAGCCAGGCAGGTGAGGAGAGTGCAAAGTGCACAGGACGACCTGGCAGCCCCATAGATTTAGCAGTATCAGAGGAGCAGGAAGAGCACAACTCTCCGCCTGCCCTTACTCTGGATGGAAATAGAGCTAGGCCCCATATGTGAATTTAGTGACTCAGCTACCTCAGTGTAATGAATCAGCTACCTTCAGGTTGATCTGCCCTCTCACCTGAGGAGTTGTGTCACTAAAACTACAATAAAATAAAAATCCATACATGTCTATGTGTATGTGTCTATCTATCTCAATATAGTTAAAACAGACTTAATAGGTAAATGCCTGAGATATTTTTGCTTAATATTTTGCTCTTTCTGTTTTGTAAGACTCTCAAAGAGGCTTCATCCTTTACAGCTTCCCGAGTTGGTGGGAACGGGGTACTCTGTTCCAAAGTTAAACCCATTTTTATTTATTTTAAATCTAGCATCAGAAATTGTTAATATTTTATAAAATATTAACTGTTGCAGGGTAATAAAGCATACTGCTGTCTTGATTTGAAGGACTGGAAATACTCCTTTCTCTTATGATTGCATTTAGATGCCATTGGGATGCTCAAGCTGAAACTAAGGAAGGAGGGAGGAAGGGAAGGCCGGGTGCCCGCAGAAGGGGTGAGTGGAGCAGCCTGGTGCATTAGCTGGTCCCTTCCCTGCTGAGCTGATCTGCAGGAAGCAAATGATGACCCAGAGGGAAGGGGATGCTCTCAGAATGAAAAGTACCACGTGCAGGGGAAGTTATCTGCAGGAAACCTCCTGATGCTGTTATAAATTGACTATCATGTCTTTTGGGATGAGAACATTATCCTTATCTTGGAGGTATAAACACCGTGCTCCCCTGATGCTGTGAGAGTATGATCTCTAAAATGCTAAACAAAAATTTTTAATTTGAATATTGATGGTGAAATCAGAAAAAATGTTGGCCTTACTCTCTGAGCAGCTTTGTGGACCTGCTACAGGCGTGAGGAACAGAAACAGTAACACTGATCCAGGAAAAAAAAAAATTATTGTGCATCGCTCTTTTCTGTGAAGGTAGTCACTCTGACCTGGCCCCCTCGTTCTTTCTTTAGAGGAGGTCTGGCAAAGGGGAATTTCAGGAAGCACCTGAGGAACTGGGGTGGAATTGGACTTTCTGTGGGGCATGGGGGGATGTTTTCAGGGCAAGCACTGAAACGCACGTACTTTGTTGCAACCCTATATGTTTCTGCGAATTGCAGGTGGCCTTCTCAGAATAGCTCAGAGAACATCTAAATCTGTTTTGTTATTTTGTAACGCACAAAATAACTCCTGCAGCAACCAGGTTGTATTCCTTTGGCTGCAGCAGCGTTTCCTTCACTGTGTGGCCAGGAAATAGGGGAGATTTAGGGCATAACATGTACATGCTTCTCTGTCCCTCTTACTTTTCAGATCAAGAGCTTCTTACAAGGTGTCTGCCTCCTCCCAGCATTGCAGTGCTGGAGTCTTCTCTACTCTGTGCACGTGAGGGTTTTTCATGCCCTTCTAAGGGAATATGACAGCACATTTATTCCTGCCCAAACCTGCCAGAAAATGGGGCATAGCCTTGGACTGCTGCACTCATGATTACACTCAGCAGAAGAAGCCATTTAAAGCCAGTTAGACCCGACGACATTTTTAAACTTGCATTGTTTCTACCCAAAAAGGCACAATTTCTGCAGGCCTGTGATTAGGGTCGATGCTGGAAGGCGGAAGGAAACCATCTGGGTGGCACAAGTGACAATTCAGGAAGCAGCGCTGGAAAGAGGCACAAAGCTGCAGGCCCTGCCTGGCCGCCGCAAGCGGCTCTGCCCGCGCCCACGGGCGACGGTGGCCGTGCCTTGCTGCACGCTCCAGCCTCCCTGCAGCGCCTCGTCAGCCACCACAGACCTTGCCCTCGGCCCGCTCCGGCTGCATCCCGGGCCTTCATTCTCATCTTTTCCTGAGCCCAGGCACCACGAGTAAGTCTTCAAGGGTTTTTGTTTGTTTGTGTTATTAGGCTTTGTATTTGTCACATAGCAGCCCCTCTCCAATCTGAGACTCCGAAACGATAATTAGACAGGTAGCAAAGCGTCTGCTTAAAAAAATCTGCAGATGTCACTAAAAGCTACCGAGAAGAAAAAGAGGAATCCTTTCAGTCTAAGTAAAATATTTCAGTTGACTTATTTCTGTGACTGCTATTACAAGTCTCCTAATAATTTATTCTGAAGAAATATGTGGATTGAAGTCCTTCTCTTCCTGCTGTTATTACTTCCTGCTACTCTGTGAGCAGTTTTGATCTGTGACAGTTGCAGACAGATCCCAGGCCAAGGAGTTTGTATCTCTGTTAAGTAGATTTAGACTCACTGGAATACTGAAAAGATAGATTAGGTAGGAGACGAAGAAAAAAAATGCTATAATACATACTTGTGTCATCAGGCCCAGTGTGATAACTTGCATCAAATCCGTTAGCGGCAGCGACTGCTTTAGGAGTAGAGATTATTCCACCGTTACACCCTTGGGTCAGTGAAAGAGACAGGGAGAAGAAAGCAATACAGGAACAATAAAATGAAAGGGTCTTGTGATTTCCTGATTAGGTTTTATATTATAACTTTGGCAAGGTGCTATTTAATGGCCAGATTTTCCTTCCGTTCTCTCCACTTAAGTCAGTGGAGCTTTTCTCTTCTTTCTGATCACAGTGTTACAGGATGGATTTGATGTCCATCTATTTGATGTTTTTAGCCCTTATGCAATGTCTGCCATTTGGTATTTCAGCAAGTTCTTGGTGATCCATCAGAAAGGCCAAGCAGCTTCTTGTCAGCTGTTTTATTAGCTTCCTTTATTTTAATATTGAAATTCATGGATACTAATTTTTTCTTCTCCCTTTGTTGACAGTGGGGACTCTTATATCACTTCTTAAAAGATGCCTGTGACTATGCAGCTCTATTAAGGCTCAGTCTGCAGAGAAAGCAATTATGCCACTTTATCTGGGACTTCTCTATCTCTTGCTCTCTCTGATGATCTTACAGAGAAAATAATTTATGAGGCATTAAGAGGCAAAACAAGCCCTCAGAGATGCAAAGGAGGACTGGGACGGGCAATTAGACATTACACTATGTGAGTGTAACTAATCATAGAGGTAACTTCCCTCCCTTACAGTAAAACATGACCAGAATTATTGAGACTGTGGGTGTGCACAGCAGGGAAAGTCGTACATCTTCCATTTTCTCTGAAAAAAGGCATTGGATTTCAGAATGAGAAGACAGAGAGGAAAATAGATTTTTTTCCAGTCCTTTAACAAGTCATAGTCAAAAAGGAAGCTGCTTGAGAGCCAGAGAATGAGATCCTGATTTTTTTTGCCTGTGTCCAACAGCTTGTCATCCATCATTCAAAACTGTGACGAGATCGGCTCCATCTAACAGCAGTGACCTTGCGCCTGGTCGGCGGCCTGTCTGCTGCTGCTAATTTCAGAGAACTCAGACCTTTACCCCAGCAGCGCAGTGCATGGCATCTCTTCTATGCCTGCTAGCAGGGCCTCCAAAGGGGCTGTGAAATCACCTTTTGGGCAGCATCTTTATTACATATACGTATGGGGGCAGCATGAGAAAATTCATACTGCTGAGTACTCTGTGTTTATGCCAATAAGAGAACACTCTGGCATTTTGGATTACCCTTCATAAAAGTAGCTACGTGAAAATGTTGCTGGAATAGCATTGTTTCCTCTCTGCTATGAGTCCACATCACTTTGACAAAAATGAGACATTCTGAAGGTTTCTTATCGTTTGTGAAAGTCCTGTGACAGAGATGGCACTCACTGGTGTTCTTCTGAAAAAGCATATTGGGGCTAACACCCTGCCTGTGTTTTTTAATACTATTTCTGGACTGTGAAGACAGAAGGAGAGGTGAGGACCATGCTCAGTCTTAAATCCACCCCAGTCTGGTGATGAGAAGACTGAGCAGAACAAGTGCAGAATGGGGCATCCCCAGCCTGATGAGTTTCTTTCTCCCACAAATTTAATGGATGTTTTCAAATAAACCTCTAAAACTGTTTTTTTTCTTTGCATACTGGGATAACAAGACAAGTTTAGATTAGGCTAGCTGGCATATATCAGAAGCGAAGTAGGAAAAAAATACACATTAACTTTTCGCAGATGCACCCCGGTAAAGCTGGCACTGCTCACTGTGCTCCTCTTTGCTCTGTATAAAACGCTGGGAGCCACAGCTAGAAGGCTGTAGGTTAGTCAATCATTTTTCAAACTCTTTGAAGCCCTAAAGCATAATTTGAGCTGCAAAGTGTAATTTGAGTATTAATAAATACCTTTAGAGTGATTTTTCTGAGGTAGGTTATTGCAACTTTTCCCCAGCCCTTCTGGGTCTTGTAGAATAGCCCTTTAGAAATGGGAAAGATAGATGGTACCTGTAGCTATGCTTCCCTGGCGGAATAATTAGTAACATTCAACTTCCAGAAAATTGAGTTACCCACTTGCACACCTGCCGAGCGCTAGAGGCGGGAGAGGCTGGAGAAATCGCCTCCCTGGGAAAATATTGCTCATGAGTGAAAAAGCTGCACCAGAGGGAAAGACACCTCCAGAGGACACTCGAGTCCTGCAGCTCTCCCGGTTTCTCCAAGTGACCTTCAAACCTTCTCATTCGTGGGGAAATCCCGCCGGTGGTGAAAGATTTATTGGGTCATCGAGTGACTTCCTCGGCGGAGATGGAGCTCCCCCTGCCACAGAGATGGCCAAGAACTTGCCATTAAAACAGGCAAAACGCAGAGAAACCCGCAAAGCAAACGTGACAGCCCCGTGGCTTCCACATTGTTGCGCCACGGGTTTTCTTCCGTGGAGGGACCGGCCGCGACTCCCCAAGGCTGAGGCGGCTCGCGGGCCCCGCCGGCAGCGCGCTCACACGGCTTCTCAGCTCGCAGCGCGCGCGGAGCGGGAAGCCTCAGCATTCAATCCGCTGCCCGTGTAAGTGGCATCTCGTGTCATAGCTACCTCACTGCGCGCATAAATGTGTCTCCTGTGTGCTTCCAGCTTAGCTTAAAATAATATTTTTTCTTTTATAAATGCTAAAAATATTTTTTACGTGTAACAATACCCTGAAACTGGGCCCATGTGTGGGAGGAGGCTCTGTGGGATGTGCCGGATCTGCGCAGCCCGATGCCGCGCTCACCCAGCCAAGGAGCTGGGTCTGGCCCCGCTTAGCCGGAATTTACCCCGTGGTTTTGCGACTGGAGGCGAATTGCAAATCGGCGACAAGCAAATTTAACTGCAAAAGGAGAAGTAAATCATAGGTAGCAGCTCTCCCTGGGGATGCGTGCTACGTACACACTGCGATGCTCCCAGCTGAGAAAGCCCTCCTCAGCGTGCCTCTTCAATCAAAGGCAAGCAGAGCGCAATACAAATACTTTAGTAACGTGCACCCCCATTCTGCTTAATCATAGAAAAGCTCCTTTTTCCTGTTTTAAATTCAGAGCTTCAGTTCCCTTGATCCAAGAGGTTAAATACTTCAAATCGCATCAGTGCCCTGAGCTTGTGAAGGGCCAGCTCAGTGGTGATGACTGCAAGTGGAAACATTAGGAATGCAAATTATCAGCCAAGTGACAACTGTTAAGCTGTATTAAATAATATGTTGCTTCTGCTTAGCAGATATACAGATAGAAATCATGCTACTGTGAAATTTTGTGGGGGGAACTGAGTTCAAAGTACAGGGAAAGCATTTGTTCTCTTGTCTGCTCACTTGCTGTTTTCAAAACAAGTATCACCTCAAGAAATCTGCAGCTGAGATCTGTCACCAGGCAGTGTTCTTACTAATAAATACAGGATGTTGATGAATAAGGAAAAATACTAAAAGGAGCTTTGATTCAAGAGTCAACGAATTATATAATACCAACTTTACCTTGCTAGACCAGTTCAGTACTCTCGCTGAGTCATAGGTGGTGTATACAGGATTTAAAGGCAAAGGCCCCTGGCTGCTGGCTGTTTGCTAATGTCGTAAATTACCAACGCAGATAGAGCTTGTCTAAACAGTTCTGTATGTCACGCTCATTTCACCTCTTCCTTCCACAAGGAAAAAAGATCCCAAACTGTATGGAAATCCTTTTACTTTAAGTGTGCAAAGAGAGTTCATTACAAAGTCAACATCTAGCAGTAAAGGAAGAGCTCTTCACACATTTTCTTTTGCTGGTTTTAATGGCCTCATGTTCTGCTTTTAAGCCTTCAACCATCAATGTGAAAACCTGATGGTGACCTCAAATCTGAAATGTACCAACCCAACTATGGTGTCTTCCTGCTCCTGCCTTGGCAATTTATTGCTGCTGGAGGTCAGGGAGTTAAAAACCACAGCTAGATTTAAAAATTAGCTGGATGATTTTATGACACCTCTCATCCCCCTCTGGCATCACACAATTCAGCAAGTGAATTAGTTGTTACGTAGCACTTTGCTACTGACTCTAGTAAGATCAGGATCAAACCTCCTCATCTTCTAAATCACAAGGGTAATGTTATGCCTCTGCCCAAGTGCACATGCTGCACTCGATGCACCCTTGAGCCAATCTGCTGTGGCAAATGCTGTGCTCCTGCTGCATCAGAGTGGTTTTTGTAACCATCAGGGCCATACAACATCATGTGCCAAAGCTGATGAAGGTATTAGTGCCAGCAAGTAACACCGTACCCTCTTACTGAAACCACTTCTTCATATAACATCTGACATGTTTGTGGACTATGTGTATGTTATTGATGGTTATAATAAACTGTAGGCAGCCTGCAGACAGAAACCCAACCAAATATAAAAATCATAATAGCAACTGAGATGCAATTTGATAGAAAAACAATTTTTTTTGAAACACACAGACCTAGGTACTCACCTTGTAGTACAGGAATGAGACACAACACCGTGGAGCGAAATCAGAAACCTTTCGCCTGTTTCCAGAACTTTTAAGCAATTGTTTGTGAGCATCGTGAGAGTCCTTTGCACTTTGGAGTGGAGATCAGTGAGGCACAATTACTGTTTATATTGCGATAGTGCATGTATCGCAACTTATATTTGCTCCTGGTGTGAAATCTCTGTACTCCTAACATGGTGATTCTTTGGTGAATGTTTCCTAAAGAGGAAGCCAGCGTGGGACACATAATGTTCTTTCTCTGGCCGTTATCTCTGCCGCGTGCGACCAGTCTTCCAGAGAGCCATGCTGCCCGTTCTGGCGCAGTCCCTGGCGGTTCGGGCCACCTCCTTTGGGATTGCTCCCCTCAGAGTGCCACAGTCCCATGTCTATTTTGCCCTACTTCGCCCTTCGTTCAGGGAGACATTTTTCCCTTGACATTTGAATACCAAGTTCTGTGAGATAAAGCATGAAGTAGCGCTTTGAGAGCAGCATCTGGAATTCATCTCTGTAAAGAGTGAACATAGACTTGTAGAAGATAGCATTTGTAAAATGATTACCCTCCCTCCAGATCTGATAAAGTTGTACAGACTCAAGTTAATGCAGCATTGAAACAACTGGTTGTATTTATAACATGGAGCAACAACTAATCACAATCTCTTTTATTTGCTGCTTTTCATTTTCTGTGCCTCAAAGTACCTTTCAAAGGAGGTAAATATCATTGTCCGTAATTTATGAATGGCAGAACTGACAGGCACAGAAGTAAAACCCACCATCTTCCAACTTTTTCATGAGGCTCTTAAAGACTTTCCAAAACAGAGTTCACAAGTACAAGGTAAGCAAACAACATCAAACGCATCTCAATGAGGGGATGGCTAGCAACTATAATACACAACGGTCTCAAATTTCTAAGGCAGCTAGTAAGGTGCCACCTGTGACATGGGTTTGCTGGGCTGTGTTACTCACAGGAGGAGTCACAAAATAAGAGAGAGGCCTCTGCTGTTGACAACATTGCACCATTCTTGTCCAGAGTAATGCTGAGGCGGGAAACCGGCTCCAGCACGACACGAAGCTCGACGCGCGCCGAGCGCTGCGGGAGCGCAGAAGAACAGCTCCTCTCTAAAGAGGCCTAAGTGACACTTCTTGCACTGTAAGTAGTTTGTTTAGACAACTACAAACATATATTTGAAAGAGCCTCTAAGGAATGGTTGTCTTTCTTGCTTGTGAATTGCAGTCTCCCCCTAATAGCGCCAGTGTTTACAGCAGTCCCGCCTTACGCAAGTCCTGGCATTCAGGTAATGTGACTTTGACTACATTGACCACAGCCATCATTTAGGGGAAGTCTGATAGGATTAAGGAGGTCTCCTTGCTGTCCCTGTCCCATGACTTAGCACTAGACCAATGTGATAAACTGCATTGCCTGAGCTAAAATAGTAGAGAAATTGGAGTGATGCCACCGGTATTTCCTACTGCGAAAGAGTTGTCATGAACCCATCTTATATTTGTTATGCAGAAATCCTAATGTTAAATATTGCTCTTGCATTTCAGTTGGTTAATACAGATGTCTTTAACACTGCTGTGTAGCAATTTATGAGCATGGAGAACTACTTCCGTCGCGTGCTGCAGGTATTCAGCGCGTGCTAAGCTGTGTAAGCTTCCAGAGCAGCTTTGCCAATGCACCTTCACCCTGATTTGAAACTTCCTTGTTTTTCTAGTCTTAGGCTTTTCTTGATGAGAGATTGCAAGTTGTGCCAAATTGCATAGCAGTTTCTACATCAGTAAGAGTACTGTAAAAATTAAGGCACTGTCATTTTCCAGTTGTGACAAATAATTTCCTCCCCCCCCAAAAAAAAAAAAAAAAAAAAGAAAGAAATCCGGGCTGAGCTTCATTCCCAGAACACAGTTCAGCGTATTTACAAAATGGCACTACTGTCTGGCACAAGGAGACTGTCAGGTTGAGTCGCTGTTTAGACCGAAATGCCTTCAGCACCATTATGAATAGAAACGCAGCCCCAGACTGGAAAAGAAGGCCCAAAAGCCATACATATGACAGAGGAATTGTTGTTTTTGCTGTGAGGAACATGGGCCTCGAAAAGGCATCCTGCGTCATTGTGCCCAGTCCCCTGCTGTCTCCGGCAACCACAACACATAATCCTTTTCATAAATTTATCAAGTCCCATCTTAAGGCGAGTTAGGTTTCTTGCCCCCAATGGGAAGGCTGTTCCCAAGCCTCACTGTGCTGAGGGTTAGAAATATTCTTCTAATTTCCAGCTCCCATTTATTCATGGCCAACGCAGACCCATTTGTTCTTGTGCCAACATTGTTCTGTAGCTTAAATAGCTTCTCTGCCGCTCTCGTGTTTACCACCCCGATGAACTCGCAGGGAGCAGCGTGTCCCGTCGGCCTGCGGCCGCCGTGCCAGCGGCGAGCTGCAGCCCCTCGCCACGAGCCACAGGCTGCTCTCCCGAGCACGGCGGCTACGAATAAAGGCAGCCGCCGGCCTTCTTTGTCCAGGCGGGCAAGATCCATCACGGGCTGTCAGAGCTCTCCGGAGCTCCATCCCACCGCATCCCGGGGAAAACAGAAGTGCAAAGCCCTAATGGACCAGTCACAACACAAACAGCAGCGCAAGAGGCCGGTTTAACGCATTTTTCCCCAATTAGCCCTTTCTGCTGCTGTGTGTGGAAGAGCAAAAGCTGTTAATCATGCAACAGGCCGCCTGGTCCACAGTGGCTGGGCAGGGAACATTTTAATCGTCAGCGGGCCCAAACACAGAGGTTTTTAAAACAAAGTCAGTGTGCCTATGGGAGGAAGCAAATGTGCCTGTGCTGTTAGGCATGGGGGAAGCAACTGTGTGTCTGAGCGTCGCGTTTCCTCTGCGAAGGTTGCTCCGCGCGTGCCGATCCGAACGCGGTTGCAGCTGTTTGCATCCGGGAGGCAGGTTGCGAGATTTCTTCTTTTTTTGAGAGCCCCCAGTTTCAACATTGAGTGGATAATTGTATTCTCTAACATATGCCAGAACAGTTTTAAAAGTTGCTGGCCCCCTTGTGTTTCCAGTTTATGCCCTTTTCCCTGTGTTTCCGTGATTAGGGTTGCAAATCTCAGGCTTTCATAGCATAAATGTCCTTTGCTCAATGAGCAAGATTCAAGTGGCGGCATACCTTACAAAGGATGGAGTTTATCCAAATTCCTCTCCTCATAAGTTTCTATGTATATTATATTATATTCTGATTATTCTGCTCAATACTATATTAGTGTAGTGTTTGTGGTAGGCAGGAGAGGCCTGGTGGAACCTTCTGCCAGTGCCTCTTAGCTTGAAGATTGATGGCCTTATAATTTAATTCTTGCTAGCATGGCTAGAGATGCTATTATATTCATAAGTGTCTAGCTCTCTTTCAACTTCACTAAAATATCACTCTTTTAGTCAAACCACATTGTTCATGGGGCTCTCTACTAGCCAATACAAAGGTCAGAAAATTCATCCATATTTTATTTTCAAAATTATCCTTGAGCTAGAAACAGTTTCTTACATGCTCCTCAGGAAGGGAAAAAGAAAAAAAAAAAAAGAAAGAAAGAAAGAAAAAGAAAACCTTTAGAATTCAAAAATCAAAAGACCCAGAGCCAAACCCAAGAAAAAAAAAGAAAGGGTCAAAAACTGTTTCACAAAAAAGTGGCATAAATTTATTGAACTGAAGAGAGGAACAGCTGCAGGGCTGTTCCTGCTGCAGCACTTTTTAAAAAAACATTTTGTCTTGTTATGAAAAGCTATTTCTTGGCTTCACATGCAAAGGTGAAGGGCTGCTAACATGTCAGCCCCCGTACGTCTCTAATTTACAGATCGCATTTATCACAGCGATGCCTGTCCGGAGCCCTGCGAAGGAAAGAGCGCCCGCGTGGCTGAGCAGCTGAGGGCCGACAGGAAAAAGCAGGAGCCCTGGGACAAGGCGTAGCCGCAGCCCCTTCCCTGCTCGCCCAGCGCGAGGGTGGCCGGGAGGTGCGCAGAGCTGCCGGGTGCCGCACGCGGCCCGGCGCAGCAGGGCACGGAGCGCTGCCTCGGAGCGGCAGCCGAGGCGGGAGAGCCCCAGGCATCGCCAGCGCGTGTGGCAACAGCCCCGGTGAGAAAGCAGCAAGGACGAGACCGTCTACACCATCTACCTTCGCTCCCCGCTAACGTCGGGTATCTCTTGCCTCTGGTGGGAACAGATCTGCTGCTGCCCTTGACGCGTGGTCAGACTCGCTGCAGCTCCTGTGTGCCTCAGCAAGATGGATTTGGCCATGGGAGCCGGAGTTGGTCTTGTCAGTGGAATGAGGCAGTCCGGGTGCAGGTGATGACACTGCTCCCTAGCAGCAGCTCAGTGTGATCCTGACTTCCTTTGCAGGAGCCTGGAGGGAGGCCAGTGGTTCATCAGGATGCCTTGGGCCAGGAAGAACATTAAGAGTGATAGAGGGGATTTATCCACTCTGCTGGAGTTTAGTCCTTCAGTGATTAATGCTGATTTGCTTCTTCCCTGGACGTCCTTTCCTGGCTTCATGGAGTAGATGCTGGTAGTGTGGGGAATAGCAATAAAACCATTCGCTAACTGCATCTGGTGCAGGGAAAGCTTTCCAGAGATGATTAGCTTAAGCAACCTAGAGAGACATAATAGAAGGGGAATCATTATTACAGTGTGTGTGCTTTAGGTGATCCATTACTGCAGTGTCTTGGCACTATTACGTAATGTAAAATAATAAAAACATTTTTCTTCAGAGTAAAGGCTGCTGAGTTATAAGATGCTGAGTTATATGTCATTGTCTGTATATTTGTTAGGGCAGAAGCACCTTGGCATGACCATTAGAGGCTAAGTAAGATGGAAGCTCGAGAGGTAAATTTCAGTCAGCAATAGGACAACTACAAGACTTGACTTCAACATTAACCACAGGAAAAAGTGATTTCTGCAGCAGAGCTCAATACTGGCATCATCATGCTGCTACGTCGTGCAAGCTCAGACTGTGCTTCCCGGAGCTTTTTCTTCCTCTGGAGTGCAGGAAAATAAAGAAGTGCAGGGTGGTCCACAGCACATGTCATTTTCCCTCTAACTATCCCACCAAGACTGTATTTATGGATGCACTGGGGTACAGAAAGCAAACGAAGATTCCCAAAGTTGTTAACATGCCCCAAAATCCCAAGATGGAAAAGTTCTTCCACAAAATATTTGAATGCTGTTTGACTTGATGCTTCTAATCCTTGTGGCAGGCATAAGATGATAGCAGATCTGAAAGGAAACCAGGGGGATCCGAGGGCTGTCTTGCTCTTAAGTTATAATTGGTGATTGCCTGGTAGACATACACGTGAATGACGTGGATATGGGCATGAGGAATTTTCTCCCCATGCTGCTTTTTTTTTTTATCACTAACTTAGGTAATACTGTAGCTATTTGAAATGGCAGGGGCTCAGCATGCCTGAATAGCAGAGCATTGATTTTGTGGGTTCAGTACAGATTGAACTATCTAGCTTCAGCCATCCAAATTTGAAAATGTCACCTTTCATTTACTTGTCTCAAAAAAAGCCTTAGGAAACTCGGTCAATTCAAATCAGTAATATGCCTACCAATCACTGCATTAAAAAGTGCTAGTTACATGCAAATTATTAGTGATTATGTATTATTTTGTCTCTATTAAAACGTATCAACACTGAACATATTGTCATAGCTACTGGAGGATGTGAGAGGGCTACACAGGCGAGTTGTCTTTATAAAATACCATGTGTTTGGCATAAAAGTTAGCGGAGCCAAACATTCTGTTTCCATAGATGCCACACAGCCCCCAGCGGGAGAGGAAGGTGACCTTCTCCCACACTACCGTGACCCCGGAGGACTGGTATTATGGAAAGTATCCCAGTTTCAAAATGCTGGACCACTTGCATATTCCCTGCATGCTGCAGACTCCTGTGGAAGTTGCTGTGGAGCTGGTCTCCTGTCAGGTTGGGAGCCGTGGTTTTCTTGGATAAAAGCTGCACATGGAGGGATCCTCCTCTCCATGTCCCTCCCTCCATTTCTCCAAGAATCCACCTCATCAGCTCCTTGCATTGGCCATGCCATTGTTTTAAGGCGAAGGGGCTGCCTTGCGTGCAGCCCGCGTGGCAGGACGGGGCCGTCACCCCTTGCTGCTGCTCGCATAACGGATTTCATTCCCAGTTGTTGCCCCACCACACGCTGTACTAGCTACAGCCTTCCAAGGGAAGGACATTGCTGAATCAACATGGGCTGAGGAGCTAACGAAATTCAGAACAAAATGAAAAATATGAAGATGTCACATGAATGTTCTTCTGAAAATTCTCCGTCTGCTCAATTCCCACAGTCCATTTTTCTTTTCAACCTGTGGAACATCCCCCACCAAGAATTAAATGTTCACAAATTCCAGACTTCTTTCCTTTTTGCCCAAAACAATCACTTTGTCACCAAGACACATATGAGAAATTTATGCCTGTCTCTGCTTGGCATCACTGCCACCTCATGGATTAATGAATTCTGTGTCCTCTAATTCCCCCACATTATGCACCTCTGTTTTATGTGAGTAGCCAAATGTATCAAGATTCATTTTAATGAATATGAGTCATTCCCCATATTCAGAAGGCAGGGCTGTTATGTTGTAAGTAAGCACACCATTAGCTGTGCTAAAAATAAACAAGCATTACCTGCAGGAAAACCTATATAGTAAAAGTCCACACTGCTAAGTAGGAAAAAAAAAAAAAAAAAGGACAAAAAGAGAAGTCGCTGTAGTCTGGAATGGTGTTTGTGCTGTAGGCTAAGGAATCGGGAAGCACGGCAGAGTATCCATGCTTACCCCAGTATCTCTAAAAGCAGAATAAGATATTAAGATTACTTACCATAAAATTTAAATTCAAAACACTCAATGTCAGCGTAGGTTTTGTCAGTGCTGTACTACACTTAATTTAATTGTTGGTGCTGAAAGAACAATAAATGGACAGTTCTTTTTAACACCATTTCTCTTCTATGTCTTAGTTGGTAAAGAGCAACTATTTCCTTTGTGGCTTGCTGGAGACTTCAAGATTTGGAGATCTGAATATTTCAAGGTCAGGCTGACATCGCCTGCACAGAGAGCGTGCGTGGCTGGGCCATGTGGTAGCTCTCTGTTCCACTATTTTCATGACTCTTAGTGTGGTGCAATGGGAAAGGCTCTGGTTGAGTCTCAGAAACCAACCTCATAAATCAGTAAGTCAATCAACAAGTCTGGGGAACAATATGTTCTTCTATTTTAATTTCTTTGTGGGAAATGTGTAAATAGATACTGGCAATGGAGCTGGAATATAGTGGGTACTTATACACTGAGGCATCCAGTGATTTATCTTCTCTACGTGTGATGTAAAAGGAGGCTGAGCTTTCTGATCTGTTAAACCACTATTTTTAAAATAATAAAATGCCTTCGGTTTTCAAGGATGAGAATGAGTCTTCTGACCAGTTTCCAAAAATGTGGAAAGTCAGGACTGTAAGGAGAAAGCTTCAAAACCTCTCAGTGGAGCGTTGCTCCGCGAAAGCCGGCCGCGATGGGAGACGCCCCCCCTGCCTTTCGTTTACCGCGCAACGGGACGGCAGCCCGAGCCCGGCCGCGGTGGCCCCGGTTTCTGCACACGCAGCCCGGCCCTGAAGTTCCCGCGGTGCATGGTGTGTGTGTATTTTTATCTACAAGGTTTCCCACTACAAACTGGTTGACAAACACCCAGCTTACCTGTTTCGCAGCTGCCTGTGGAGATCAGTTAAAAAATATTTGCAAAGAACTGACCAGGGTAGTTGTAAAGCACAAAATGTAGGGTTTGCAAAAAGGAGGAGGAAAGATTTAAAATCACTTTGCCCCTATCCCTTTACTAATGACTATTTGCTAACATTTGGACGAGTGAAGAGATGTCTGTTCAACTCATCCGAAAAAGCTAATTTAAGCCCCACTTACTGAAATCATTTTAAACAAAACAAACAAAATGTATTATATGATGAAAATTCATTATGGAAAGAAACAGAAGTCATTTATAAAGTTACATCATCCATTCCAGGAAAATAATGCACCACTTGTGATTTAAGGAGCCAAACACCAACCCTATATCAAAAGAGTCAACTAGCTATTTACTACAAACAGCTGACAAATGGCAATTCATAATTCAAACATGTCCACAAAACTGCTCGCCGACCTATTTTAAATAATTATAATACTTTTCTGCTGTTTTTTAAAAAGGGCCACATTTTTGGATAACTTACAAGTGGAAAGAAAAAAACACATTTGAGAAACCAATTGTTTGCAAACAGTAGCCTGGACTGCCCGGAGGACCTGCCTTCTAAGGTGTATTTAGGCAAGCAGACCACAAGTGAACTTTCCAAAAGCTTCTAAATACCTAAATGAGGTGCCTATAAATTTTTAAAAATCTCATTTCTGCCCATCCAAATCTCAGCATGCTTAAATGCCTTTAAAAGCTGAGCCCATGTTTTTGCAATGTGAAAGGCATTATCTGAGAGCTCATTCCCACCGCAAGAGGCAACGCCTCCTACTAGCCCACAGCCCTGTCCTTCACACCCTTTATCACCAAAATGCAAAGCTCCTACCTTTGCCACCAAGTTAGCTCCCATCTTAAACCCAAGCCTGTTCTCTCCAGCTGCTAGCTATCTTAACCTCAGACACTACTTAATTTGTGCAGGAACAAGAATCTGGAGAGGAACGACGACGACGTGTCTCGGAGCAGCAGAAGAGCAAAGAAGCTTTAAGTGACAAGTATTAATCAGCTACATTTACGGGCATGATTTAGTACTTGGATTTCATTTTAAAGCACAGAGTCTGTCTTTCTGCTTCCATAAAGATATATGATAGTTCTAAAAATATAATTCCTGATGAAGCTAACAAAAGGCACAGATGTAAAGAGTTAGGATTGGATTTTTGAACTGGAGAAAAATTCTTTCTCAGAAATATGGTGGCCAGATGTGTCAATGGTCACTTGAAACCTGATTATAGAGGTGCACAATCCAATTGTAATCTAAACTGCAACAGGTAAATTTTTAACTGAAAATAAAGTTATGAAACAAATACACCAGTAGCTGAGAAGCTGCCCATTTGTACCTGTAAAACAAACAGCAGCAAAACTGATTTGGAGCTGGATCGAGGAACTGTGGTAGGAGCATCGGTGAAAGAAATGTTCCCGAGAAAACAGAATGGTTCTCAGTGTCCCTTGGGAAAGCAGTGATGAATTGAAACTCAGAATGAGGGGAGATGAAGAAGAAACCTAGCAAAAGGAAACGGCCCTCTCCCCCGTGAACATCACACTGCAGAGAGATCTGGCTGGCTCAGAGCCTCGCTGATGATAATGTAAAAAATGAAACCATTAATTGAAAATAAAAAACTTTGATGAGCTCTCTATTTTTCTTCACTTGTGAGTTTTCCAAATATTTTTGTTGAAAATGCCAACTGTATGAAATGCTATTAGTTTTTTAATGAGCTTTTTTATTTAAGTTTTGTAAAAATATACAGCATGCAGAACATTTGGGGTGTTAGTATGGTCTAAACAGGCAGGGCCAAAATGGTCTATTAGAGGTCTTCATTGCAGTGACCGAAGGATTTAGTACCAAAATCCTTGCAGTAATCCATGCACCTGAATTTATAAATGAACGTTCCAAAAATATTTTCATCGCTCTGGCCAACTCCTTCCATTGCGCTCCCTTGCTAGTGCGTTTCTGTAGTGTGAATGCAGCCAGATGCAAAACCAGTGGATGCAGATCGGGCTAAACCCCAGCTGAGTTGCCACCTCCGCATGTGGTCGGCTCCCCCACCACGTCAGGTTTTCCAGGGCAACAAAGGCTGGTCTTAGCCCTGCAAAAACAGGGAGCCACGTGAGGTGTCTCCTTGCACCGAACCTGCTTTCTGGCTGCTTTGTCAACAAAGTGGCTTCCCCTAGGCCCTTCCTGCTTGCCCTTGGAAGAGTTGTACGACTGGTTCTGCGCCATGAATACAACCCAAGGGCAGTGCGACAGATTTACTGCTTCTCAGTGCTCTTCTCATCTCTTCCTACCATGTCACCAATACCCGCTGCTGCCAAAGCTTCCTAGGGCGACAGTGGGAGGCTGGAAATGCTTAGTGGAAGAGGTCCCTTTGCACCTAGCAGCTGGGGCCTCGCTCTCCCAGGGGAGGCGGTCTGGGAAGCACCGACCGCGAGCGCTGATGAGCGGCGTGGGCGCTGCTTCTTTGGGAGATGCTTGAGGACGCCACGAGCCTTCTCTGCTCCCCCCTTGGCTTTGTCAAGGCCTTCAGGTGACATTGTGACCCTGTAGACGACCCGGTGGTGTGCGGAGCTGAACTACAGTCGTGCTTTGGGGGCTGCTTTGGGTGCCTCTGGAGGTAGGCAAAATCACAGGAGCTCGATTGCCTGCCTTTGGTCCGTGTATCCTGGATCAGCTGAGCTACTCTCCTGCTCTAAGTCAGTGTTTCCCAGTGGGTGCCTCACCTGTCAGTCGCGGTAGCAGCCCTCGCACTGCCTGGCATCAATCAGCGTGAAAGTGCTGCTCTTATCGATGCATTTCCCTCGTCGCAGCTTCGGCTTTCCGAGGTCAGCGAATCGAGCTGTGAGGGCTGTAGCCGTGCGCCAGGACGTCCTTTAACCGCCGCGCGTGAAGCGGGGCACTCGGTGAAAGAAATCCAGCGCTCAGAAGAGAATATGAGCGCAATGCTGAAGCCTCAATTATCCAGCAAAATGCCAGCTGCTGAAACAGAACTCAAATCTCAGTGATTTCTGCATCAGGAAAGACATTTGAGGGCATCTCGTTGGACTGATTCTGAAAGCTTCTCATGCGAACCTTTTCCTGCATACTTTCCATTTACCTTATTGGACTATGGCAGAGGATCTTCAGATTCCCAGTGAAAAAAATATTAAAAGAGATTTATTAACGAAACCAAGAAACGTTGGGAAGTGATTTTCACAGATTCACTTCCTCTTATCCACCTAGCCATGGATAAGATTCCTTCTGCACGTACTCCCTGCCATGCTGACCAGCTGCTTAGCAGCCAGGCAAGGGCTGCGATGCTGGAGACATCCCTTTGGGATATTCTCCGTGATGTATGTCCTACCACAAGCAAACTTCGTAACGTCCAAGAGTCCGTGTTAAGTGCTTCTTAATATAAGAAACCCTTCCATGGAAATCCTAATGTCTATGTCGAAGTCAGGCAGGAGTGCCTAAAAGAAAAAAAATAAATAAAAAAAAGAAAGCTGGCATCTTTTCTGAGCACAGGTCATTAAATAATTATAGACTTAAAATGAAACTATTCATCTTTCAGCAGTAAATCAAAACAGATAAGTAGATATTTTCCCAGACAAATGGACGAGAAAACTAATGAAGTCTGACAGGGTGAGTGGTAACTGCAGCTCTGTGCTTGGCAGTCCTGTGTTGGAGTTTACCCAGTCAGTAGCTGAGGCAGGAGCGGTTCTAACAGGGGATAGCCAGAAACCCAGACATGCAAACTACACTCCTAAACTAAAATAGAAGCTTAGAAAATTGTTGGACAGCTTTCAGCAAGCTATGACATAGCTATCCTGAAGTAAAGTGCAACATAAATTTCTGTTTCTTTTTTTTTTTTTTACCATATATACGTAATGCCATTTGCTGTATATGCCAGTTGTAATAAATTAATAATATATAGAAGAAGGACTTTGAAAAGAAATTTAGAAGCCCCATCTTGTGCTGTTAGATGGTGTGCTCAGACCTTGTTGGAAATGAAGCTTCTTCAGCACATTTCGAAGTAGATCCCCAAAGCCACAGCCACATGCCAGAAACAGTGCCACGCTGCTGGGCTCATCCTGCCTTCTCCCCATGTGCAAGTCCCACTTTGACTGATACATATGCAGGAAAACCAGAACAGTTGTATTTAATTCTGTAAAGAAACATACATTTTCCTATATATTTGAGTTTCCTTGATATATGTGTGGATGTGTGTAACCCAAGGATGCCAGCTCTGAGCCCTAATTTTTATTTTTTTTAGTATTAGCAAGTAATTAACCAATATGGTGATAAATGTTTTCCTCGCTAAATAGTATTTCTTAATAGTGATAATAATAATAATGATAGTAACAATCACAGTCATACAATTGTAAGATAAATGAATAATTTGTGAATTAATCTCTTGGTAAATCTTGCTCTTCTGATTGTCCATTAGTTGACAACTAATGGCCTTGAAGTTGTAATTGTACATTTGCTCTCAATTATTAACATCTGATCTTGCCAGTCAGAATGATTTTATTGACAGTATCTGAATCGCAAAATCAATTTGCTTCTCTTAGGTAAAGAGTTCATTTAATTAAAATCAGCTTTTAATAAGGGCAAAACATTAACACATCACATAGCAGCTATTGCTTCCATAATTGCACCGAACAGCGTGCCTTCATCCGTATGCTTTCCCATGAAAAAAAATAGAAGCATGAAGAGCAACGGCAGAGCCCCGGCCGCTGCCGAGGGCCCAGCAAGGCGGCTCCCGGGGAGGTGCCCCGGCCACCTCACCTGGAGCAGGCTGGGGCAGCCCCTCGGTGCCCCCAGCTGCTGCCAGCTCCATACGCTGCCCCCAGAGTGGTCTCCTGGTCCGGTAACACAGCAGTTATATGAAGAACAGGGAGAATAATTTGCAAATAAGGAAGGTCTTCCACATACTTATCAGCTGCTTTTCTGCTTTTTTAAAAGAAAAAAAAAGGAAAAAGTTGTTTAAATCCACTGCAACGGCATGACAATTCTGTCAGGACCCACAAAGCCTGATGACCGCCGGAGATTTTCATCATCTTCATGGCCAGCAAGGGGAATCCCGGAGCTGCAAAGCGGGGGCAGCAGCCGGTGCGCAGGGGCCCTCCGGGTGCTGCCAGTTCGCCTGGGAAAACTGAGAGCTGAGTCTGCGGCCGCCTGTCCTGTGGGCCCTGGGCTTCCTTATCCTGCTACAGCAGACTGCGGCAGGAGATCAAAACCAGGCTCATTCTCGGAACACCCATCAGGAAAAAGAATAGTAATAAATAAATAAATAAGACATGAGCCAGTGGACTAGTGTGTTAATAAATAAATAATGCAGACGTAAATATTCCATAATGATAGAATAAGGTGACTCAGTGGCTAGGTCTGAATAAGAATAATATACAGTTAAGTGTAAAAAAAAGACCTTTCTTCTGTCGAGAACTTTGGCAGTATCAGTTGTTACTTACACATTATGCCATGAATAAGATACATACATAGTTATGTTCAGTAGCACTTGGCTTAATAATAATGGTTGGAGGGATTTGGTGCACATTGTATGATAAGACGTCACATCATTTAAAAGGAATGATGTGATGCCTTTTGCATCCTGTACAACAACCTTGCTCTGGGAAGAGCTGGGAAAAGTTGTTTCAGCACACAGTATTTTGCTGCATAACTCCTGCAGTTTATGAAATGCACATGCTATTTTGCATGCAACCTGGTTTTGGTTGCAGAACTGACCATAATAAAAGGTACCTTATTTAGGTGATAATCTTTAAGGCATCTCAGGCCTCAGTAGACATCAACAACAGAGCCTTTGTCGAGAGCTTTAGGCACTGGCCCCAGAACTGCAATTAATTCAGAAAGCCTGCAAAGAAAGAGAGGAAGGTGAAGGCATGCCAAGGAAATGAGCTGTGGATTTTGAATCCTACATCTAAATTGCAAAGTGAGTCTAGATTCCATCATACCATGACAAGAGCCAATCTGGAGCATCTGTGCTCCCCTGAACCTTCTACGAGATTCCCTCCAAAGCGGCGTCACCCTTGCCAGCGGAGGGCAAATGCGCTCGGTTCCCTCCAGCTACAGTGAAGTCACATGCAAGGGATTAAGAGTACATAAGGGACTTTATTACCTGAAGGACTAATACAGTTGCACATAAACCGAGAGGATCTCAGTGCCTTCCGTCATGCCTGGTGTCACCCCAGGGGAGCCCTTCCTCCCGCTCCTCAGGACCCGTGGCCTCTACTAAGCCTACAAGGAGGGAGACCGGTGCCCCTTCCCACCCCACTCGGGGCTGCTGCCGCGTGCCAAGCAGCGGCCGGAGCCGTGAGAGCTGCTTTCAGGGCAGCCTAAGGAAAACAAATCAGATGTTGCCAACATCTAAATACGGCAATGTTAGATCTGGTTGCTTGAAGTGTGTTTATTGCCCCGCGTGACGCACCGCTGGCTTGGCGTGCGCGCGCTGTGGGCAGTGCAGGACGGGGTGTCTAAGGGGCTTGCTGAGGAAGCCTCCCCATAACTCACTGTCAGCAGGGAAGGAAGCAACTTGCAGTCAGCCCCTACTATTTCACTTTATCGCTACCTTTATAACGGGTAGGTAAAACGCAGAAGTTCATCTGTCGCACTGAGATGTGCTGTACTCCTTACGTACCATCTGGCACAGAGTATGTGCCTAAACTGCTTGGTGTGCAGCTGCACCTGTCCTAATTTCCTAAATCCCAGGCCTTTCCCCGCCCAATTGTGTCTTGACTTCCAGCCACTTCGTGTGCCTGGTTTTCCTGCCCAAATAATCATCAAGGAGCTAAGGAAGGCAGAAGTGTATATACCCGCACGGGACCCCCAGTATGTGGGTGGCATGGGCTACACCACTGGATCCATGGACTCGGAAGTACTTCCAGGTGCTGCACATTAAACATACCCAAAGAGCACTCTGGCAGAAAACCTAGATCTCATGGTATGGAAAAACTGTAATAAGCTATTGACGATGCATATATGGAGATTGCCTATACATAATTTTCTAAAACTTCTTCAACTCAGCTTCTTCCAGAGCAGTGGACACCCCATGTGTTTTTCCTTTATTTCCCCTCAAATCACTGTTACATCCACACATATTTTGCATGCTTCCTCAAGGAAGGGGGAGAACAAGCCCATACACAGCATTTTCAAGTTGAAAGCATCTGACAAGCATCAACTAATTATGCTATTTAGCAGAAGAAAATGAGGGGCTCATCCACAGAGCTATAGACAAGCTACTCGCCCTTGTGTCCCTTTCAGTCCCGTGGCATCTAGTCACAACAGCCGAGAGAGTCCAGGGATCCATTCATCTCATCCTAAAGCAGCCTCCTAAAATAGATCAGATGCGCATAACCTAAAAACACCTTTTTCTCCCTGCTAACTGTAATATTCCATATTTCAGGCCTGTTCTCACTGCCTGAAATATAGAATAGTTTAGATATTCAGAACTAACTGGAACTAACTACCTTCAGTAACTGCCTAGTCTTGTACCAAGTTTGCTTATATTCAGAGAAGAAGATGATCATTTCGAGAATAGACATCACTTGGAGAAGAAGGAAACAGGAAAACAGTGTGACTGTTGACTTCAGATGTCCGGTAGGTCATAATTCAGTATATCTAAACAATATGCTTCTCCTATTAAATGTAGCAAATGGACTGAATATTTGCTGGTTTTACTTGTGATTACTAAGTTTCTAAAGGAGCTGTTAGTTCAACTCTGCAGGGACTTTTTTTCATGTTGCAAATGATAACCTAGGTCCCTTCAGACAAAACAGCGATCACACTAGCTAGCTTTACTGTCTACAAAAAGCAATCTGTTTGACAGTATTCTGATGGTCATAACTGATTGCTCATAAAAATCTTAATTTTTTTTTATTGTCATTATCATATTCACTTCTTTCAGATATACTGTATATCTGCTTCTCTTACAAGAAATTGTGTAGGAGAAAAGCCTTCCCATAAAGAGGAGCTATGAAGAAGCAGCTGACATGTTAGTTAGTCACACTTCCGTGTGGCTTATGTCGTAAGGACCTATATGGCAAATCTGCTTTTAAAAGCCACAGATGCAGTTTTAATAAGGAGAGACACGAAATCTGCGATCATTGAACTTCTGGCCGATTTCCCCAAAGCTTCCAGTTTCTGAGGATCACTGAAGAAATCAGTTACTCCATACCATTGCCTTTAGCAGCACACGCTGGGGAGAGGAAGGCGCCCTGGCGGACCAGGGGCCTGGTGTGTCTTGGCTTCTTTCACACTCCTTTTCCTCTTTGTAAGTGACAGCACAGCGAAGGGCTATAGGAGCCTGCCTGGAGAGACAAGCGGCTACGTGAGTCGCCAGGCACAGGGCACGTGCCAGTGCAGTACGCAGGCTGGGCCCCAGCTTCCCCACTGCACACCCCACTCTGACCACGCATAGTGATGGAAGCGCAAAGGAAGTACTAAGAGAGTGAGGAAGAAAGGAAAAAAAAATAAAAAAAAAAAGAAGAAGAAAAAGACAACATCCTATAACAATTTGGTAGCAGATGAGTCAATGAAGCCTGTTTGAGCTGAGGCTGTAGCCAGTGCCACAACAAGCAGCAATATTAGCCATATGGGAGTCTGGGAGCTGGCAGGATGGCTGCAAGTACAAACCCGCCCCCTCATCTCCTGGCTCCTGCGGGAAAAGGGCACTAAAGCAACTCCACTTCACATCTATCGCTTCTTTTCTTTCGGTCTTTGTCTGTGAGGGCACTGCATTCATGCGGTGAGTCCTCTCGTCTCCGGCAGCAAGGAAGGAAGCGTGACTCACCAGTCAGCGGGCCGATGCCTTGGCAAGGGCGAGCCTCCCGCAGCGAAGCCCACAGGAGCCCTGGGGGCCTCCGACACCATTTAGAGCAACCACCCGCTGCCTTAAATTGCACCAAGAAGGTAGCCCAGGGAGTCGCAGCACATTAGTCATGCTCTTCATACCAAAAGCTTGGGGAATGCTGAGCCCCCTAGTTCCAAGCAAGAACCAAATCCCCTTAGCTGGAGACGATTAGTTGGGCTTAGTTTATTGCTCTGGTATTGCTAAAATACAGCTAAATGACAATAGATGGCAGATGGGTAGATAGACAAACAGACAGATAGATAAGACCTATATAGATGGATGAGATACAGATGATAGGGAGATGACTAATACTTCTGTTTCCCCTTTTCTTATGATCTTATTTGACAGTTCTGTAGTCCCCCATGTCTTGGCTCACTTGTCTACTCCACCTATGGCACTTCTGAATATCTACATTTATGCTGAGCCACAACAAACTTCTATATGGAAAAGTAAGAAAGGTTGTGCTGGGGGCAAGGGGGGACATATTTTGTAGTCGGACGAGCTTTATAGTAAATCTGCTCAATTTTGCATGAAGATAAACAAAGAGAGAGAAAATTTCTTTTTCCAGTTCTCATCTTGGCAACCTCAAGTTAAAATCTGAAAGTCAGACTGGGCTTATTCCTCTTCCTGCACATGGTCGCTGGTGCTAAGGAGCCTGAGAGACAAATTTTCTGCATTACTCCTGGGCAGCAGTAAGTTGAAAGTTCAGTAAAAAATATTCTCATCATTAAAAAGGGCAGACGTAACTGAATGCACGCAGGGAGCCACACTGGGGAGGAAGGTGCTGTTTTGCATAGTCGCTACACAAAACAGAATGACATATTTCAACGTCCCTTGTCTGCTGCGCATATGAACAGGCTCCTGCCTTCTCCGATTCCAGCTCTGCACAAAAAATCTGGACTTGCTCCTGGGAAGTTTAAGTAAAATGGCAACTTCCAATGAGATACAGTGAGAACAAAAGCTCCTAAAATGCACAGGTATTTCTAGGAACTGTTCTGAAAATTTACTTTCAATAAATGTAGCGTACTACACTTGATTTTCCTCTTACTGTTCTTTGTGCTCGGTAATACTTTATTGCTTGCTGCAATTAATGTTGTTTACATTTAATTCACGGGAGTGAATTAAATGTTGAAATGTTTTCAAGTGTTTTAAGTAAAATAGAAATGAATAACTCTGTGATTAAAGTCATTCTCAGTTCTGTGATTACAAGCACATATGAGTAATTTGACTGAGAACATGATCCTTGAAGTTTTATTGATCTTAAAAACACCATGCTGAAAAATGTGTATATAGAATGTAAGGTCAGATATGTGATTTCTTATGTATCTATTTTACTTGGCCTCTCAGGTTTAAAGAATCATATGACTTGAGTCATCATCGTTACAGCAAAAATAATGAATAATTAGAACAATTAAATTACGATGAGCAAATACTCATCGAATACTTAGTAAAAAATTATCATATCCACAGAAAACACAAATGATTGTGATCACAATTTGCCAACCAAAAACGGAACTGAAATTGCTAACTAGGAGATGAGAAATGAGTATCTGTGTGAGATCAAATGTCAACAGAACATATGTGAAAAAGAAAGGATGGGAGAGAGACCCAGATTCAGCTTTCATAGATCACGAATACTGTAGCTACAATTAAATCCTGTCAGCTGGATCCAACAGCAGTTCTAGCGATCTAGGCTGAGTTAGTAATCACAGGCATGAATTCGTTATCCATATCTGGAAGAGAATATTGAACCTCCTAGACAGAGACATAACCACATTTTATCATTCACTCTGGCAGCAGAGTTATAATTAATTCACAAAATGCAGATTTAAAGATGGTAAAATATATGTATATAGATATACAAGAAGCATTCAGAAAAGAAAATGGTGAGATAGGTACCCAGGGCTCGGGCCCAATCCTGAACGGCATTCCTCAATATCGTGGAAACTACCTGCCCTGACCCCCAGGCTATCGGTTCGGAGAAAAGCCCTTAGCATTAAGGTTATTCAATTAATTTCTAAGGAAGCAAAGTATTTCCTTGCAGGCTGACTCCTGAATATATACCAGTACGTATATGATACTCTATGGATCATAACCTTGCTGAACCTAGACAGCGTTGCCAATCTGCATGAAATGAAGTGTCCTGGTGGGGAGCAGCTTTCACTGTGCTGTGAGTTATTTTGCATTTAGAGGAGCAATGAGAGCTAGGGAATCTCTGCGTGCTTCTCCAGGCCCGTTTCCGGTGACCACATTGGTCCTCCAAGACGGCGCTGGCAAGTAGCCCACGAGCTTCGCCCTGCTCCAGCGAATGGGGACCCAGGTAAGTGATGCTAGCCAGGCAGTTGAAGAGTGGCAGACTTAAAAATAAAATTCTTGCTATTTACACCAGCTTTTCACAAAACAGAATTTCCAAGGCAAAACTCAACTTTGACTGAAAGAATGACTGTTATTCTTGTGCAAGAAAGAGAGAAGGACTTGACCAAAGTGTGTATTACAGTTCCCTCTAGTGACTTCAGTCATAGCTGGAGTTCAGCTGCACAGAGGCGCTGCCAGGATAGATCTCACCGTGGTGTAAATGCAGCTCAGAGTTTTCTAGGGTCATAGCTGAACGTACGGAAATCAGGCTCCAGCTGCTGTTGTTAGGTAAAGCAGAGTGAGCGCTCAGCATCCCTTCATTTCTTGTTTGCGTTGGTGTTTGACTTGCTTAATTCCAGACGCCCAGCTTTTAGAACCTAGGCGAGTTAGCAGCTAGACACGCAATATTGTTTGATCTCACGGTACAAGCTTCCGACACAGCAGGAAGCTGGTATTTTTTCACGTCAAAATCCAGGCATATCTTGGAAGGAAACAAAAATAAGCTTTCTCTTCTCTGCCCCAGTTTTCATCACAAAACCTTTGGCCCCTGTTGCTTTTGTGAGATCTTTTCTCCTTGTTTGACACACAAACTGTGGGAATCTCTTTCCCAAGCGTGATTAAGCCCTTCCCATCACTCTGTTCCAGAAGCTGCTTTGGATTCAGCATCCTTCCATTCAAATATTCCCTTCCCCTCCTGTGAGGTTTAACTCAGAAGCTGGCAAGAAATATTAATGCTACCTGAATGGCCTGGTCTTCACAGGTCGTCTTGAAAGGTAGGATAACTCCCTTCCTGACCGATGCTCTGTGCCGCGGAATGGAAGGAAAAGAAAACTTCCACTAGCTTTGTACCAGATTTCTTTGCTTTAAAATGTATCTCTTTGCTGTTCCAGTTTCTTGAAAATAGTCAAAGAAATTTTCTGACTTAGATCACAGGTCACACAAAGAGATGGGTATTAGCAAAGAAGTGAAAGGGTATAATATCTGTGGGGTTCCACATGTGCTATATATTTTCCAAAAACCCTACGTGCAATAAGAGCTCACCACTTTTATGTTTACTACTTTGCTCTTCAAAGTCACAGATCTAGTGCTTTAAAACAGAGTTGCCTTTTAACTGATAAAGCCAGCTACAGTTTAGGCAAGGGATGTTTTCGCGGGGGCGAGGGTGAAGAGGTGTCTCTGGAAGGTAGTTTCAGACCTCCTTCAAAAACTTTGCAGTACTTGGCTGCTAGGAAAGTGTGCCAAGCAGGATGTAGAAGTATAAATGTGTCTTGAATGGATTTACGGATGGATACCTGAGGGGTCAGCGCTACGCGATGTGGTATTGAGCTATTTTAATCCTGCTTTCTGTCCCTTTATGCCTTTGGTTCCATTCCCAGAATGACTAAGTCACCTTCATGAACTCAGAGCGGAGGAATGTCGCAACGGGGAAAAGGGCAGGCCACCCCTGCTCGGACCCCACGCTGGATCTACTGATGACTAGTGCCCTCCATGCCTGGAATTTGCAGAGAAAACTGCGTTTGACCCCTCTTCTTCATCAGGACGAGCAGCCCAGCAGGCGGATTCACCCAGCGCCCTCAGAGCAGAGCACAAATCTGGCAACTCCCAGCTCCTCAAGGCCCCGTCTGGCGAGGCGAGGAAGCTCTTCCGGGCTCGGACTCGGCGGTGAGCACGCGGCGGCACGGCGGGCAGCAGGCAGGACCCGGCCTCGCTGCGAGGGGAGCGGAGTAGTCAAACAACCCACTCTAATTTAGCCTAGCAATTCAAAACACCGTGCACTCCCGATTCTCTGGCAAGACGCTTCATGTAGGCTATGATATATTTTTTTTCAGCAGTTTCAAACTGCCAAAAATGTGGTATTATTTCTTAAACAGGAAACAAATTAATGAAGGATATGAGAGGTAAATGAAAACATGTCACAGAATGAAAACATAGTTCAAAAGCTCTTAATAAATTAAAAGTTACAGAAAGCAATTTACAGAGTGTTTTATGTATGTCACTACGATGAGGTTTTATTGGTGTGATATCATAATTTGGCTGCCTCTGATCCCTTTCTCTTGGCAGGTTTAGCTCGAAAGACATTATGCACTGATCATGCCAGCGCAGAAAGCCGAGTGCCAGAGGTCTGCTTTATTTGGGCAGTAAGCAAGGGGACTGGCAGGTTTACCTAAGGGCTTCCACGGCAGCTCTCCCACACCAGAACTTGGGGTCCTTCTTGTTCGAATTTTGTAACTGCTTTTGTGCAGAACGTCAGGATTTGGCCCTCAAACTCTATGGTTTGTCAGTTGTTTTCCAAACTTCCCACAGAATTATCTGTGTTTATAAATGTATCCAGATTTTACTTTGAACTTTCTCCCCTCCTCCTGTCCTTAAAGATAAATGAATTCCTAAACATGATTGTACTTGCAAATTCCTAGATTTATACACTTCATGCTACTTTAATCCCTATTAAACGAATCTGAAGTCATGTCAGGCCAACTATCCACAGTAAAATGGATTAGACAAGCCAGTTGATCAGATATAGAAATTACTCTGGGCACTTTTTCTGTCTTGTCTCCATGTATTTAGAGTACTATTTTCATACAAATAATTTTGTTCCCTTTAATTCCTTTGTGATTAAGCTAATTCACAAACAACATTGGTTCTTAGCTAATCATTAGCGTGAAGCACAGCAGACAGTGCTTTTAATTAGGGATTTTCATACTTCCAATATCCATTTGGTAATAAAATTACTTCTGTATTAGTTGATTAGTTTATTTTAATTTACACCGCAGTAAGAGTGTAGAGATGGAGCTGCCACAAAACATTGTTGTTAAATAACTTCTAAAGAGCAACAGATATGTCCTGGAGAAGTGCAAGATGTTTTGTTTGAAAGCATTCTGGTATCTGCACTGTACTTCCTGGCAATCCTCCTCAGAACAAGGTAAATCTCTGACTGATTTTTAAGAAACTTAATTTGTATTTCAGCTTTATTTTAATTTCTATCACATATTCCTACATTGCTGAAGAACTATATAGGTCTTTCGAACATATGAAAATTATATTTAAGATTACTTTGTACAAAGAGGGTCTGACTGCAAAAAAAAATAAGACTCATTTATCAAATATTCAGAGAAGCTTTATGCTTTCAATGTTATTGACACTTCTGTTAATTTTTGACACAAAGAAACACATAGCTTACTAACATGAACAGTCATTGAAAAACAACTGTTAACAAATCCATTTCTCATGCATTTTTAAAATACAACAAATCAGCATTTGGAATAAGGCACTAACATGATTAGGTCATACGCAAAATCTCTCTTCATCTGGCTAAGTGAACAGAAATACCTCAATAAAAGTATTTCGACAGGCCCTGTTTCCACGTTTCATTTTGAGAATAATGGGCTGACTTCCCGGCTCCACTGAACTCCCCATACCAAAGTTCAGAAATGCAAAGCGGCTTCAGATGGATTCATGAGAAAGTGCCTCAGATAAATGACCACGTGCAATGCCTGGGGGACACAGCACAGTTTAGATGACAAATGTTAATGAGGATTTTCATCCCCCGCTTTTTCTTTGCAGATGGGCAATTTTGGCCACCTTGATCAGGAGAAGGCGGGTCCTTCCAGCAGGACTGGGGCTTTCAGGGGGTCTCAATCACACCACAGGGTCATGACACAGTGGGAAACTCAGCAGATCACACTCTCTCATTCTCTTTATCCCCTGCAGAGTTTGGCACGCGGCGCTGGTATGCGTACGGTTATCGATGCTCCCCTAGCCTGGTGAGCAAGGGTGGAAATGAAAGAACTTGAGAGACTTTCTTTTGGTGGAATGATCTCCCCTGGTAGCTCCACGCTACGGGAGGGGAGAGCCGTTGTCATTTTGTAAGGGGGAACAGTATTTCCTACCATATAACCCTGTTTTCTCTTCCTTAGCAAATAATGAAACTTCAATCATTTTAAATTTTTCAAAGTCAGATATGTGCTTCCACCTGGATTTACTTGGTCTATTTGTTTCAGGAAAAAGGCTGGAAGAAAGAAATACAATTTTGCCCCAACTAAAACCTCACTGAGGCATTTTCTTTTAAGTGGTCCAGCCCTTTGCCACAGAAAAGTCATTAACTGAACATCATCCATCCTGTTCGTTGTCTGAGGGCAGCATCCTCTGGGAAGTAAAAAGCATGCAATCATGTGGTCAGGTGCTGTGTGGTTCTGGCATTTTGCAACTTCAGAATATTTGATTTCTGAAAAATTACCTGTCCCTTAAGATAGATTTTTCATGCCATGTTTATAACTCCGTCTCTCTCATCTTTTTCCTTTCCCGCACCTTTTGCAGCTCTTAGCTGTTGTTTTACATCTACCACCAAACTGAATGCTTCCAGTGCAGCAAATGCACCTACTTTTAAATCTGATTGGCAACTAGCATGTAACAGTATAGCTGCAGGTAGAGTAATGATAACCTTACTCACGACGCCAAGCTACAGAAGGGCATTGCTTTAGGAGAGAGGGGACAGTCTTATGGAAAATGCTATTTTGTTCCAAGTCTTAGCATACATGAGAGAGAAAACCATTTCAAAAAAATCCTGGCACTACGTCTGAGTGGCTTCTTGTTATTTTATAGATTCTTAGTATTTGACAAAAGAAAATTCAGAAAATTCGTCCATATCACTGGGTACTTCTAGATTAAATTGTGCTATGGAAATCATCAAGGTGACAGTTTTTTTTTTTTTTAGCAATAGAATCAGATCGAACTTTGTTGGAATATGTAAGTAGCAGCATCCAACATCTAAAATCTGTTGCAGTTGGGAAAACTATATTAGACATGCAGCGAGTAAGATGCTGGGCAAAAGCTTTCTGGTCACTGTAAGGTGAGCTTTGCACTGAGACTTTCTGGAAGTTTTAACCCAAACAATGATGATCAACAGAGCTAGTGACAAATGGAAAGGAAGTGGGGAAGAATAGTGACATTTGGTGGTGAACCATATGTGCGTGGTTTGAAAGACATGACTGAATTGTTTTTGGTGCTCTATTATTCTGACATTTAGAATGAGGCAAGTTTCCATTTCCATTAATGTACTGCCAACTCAAAGAGGAACTGTAGCAAATTTGAGACTAAAGAAAGCTGTTCCTCAAACTTCTCCTGCACATAATCAATGCCCTCACTAAGCAACAGAGTAGTATTGCAATGTATAATCAAAATTATTTTTATGCTTTCTGCTTTTTGAATAAAATAATATGTGTTATACCTTATGATGATACGGTATAAGCGTCTTTGATAAGAGACTACACATCTATGCATGAATGGAGAGCAACCAACACAAATTAGCTCTATTGGTCAAGATCCCGCTGTTCTTCACCTGGCAAATACAGTCACTGAGAAAGTGATCCAGCTCTAGGCAGAGGATGTTCAGCTGGAGGAATCTGAAAGCCTGAATAGCTTTCAAACTGTTACTAAAGAACAAAACCGTTCTGGGGAAAAAGTACAGTGGTCACTTATTTGTCTTGTTCTCTTTGAAAATCAGCAATTATCTTTACTTTACCAGGGGAGAAGAAAGCAAGGAGAGGAGAGGAGAGGAGAGGAGAGGAGAGGAGAGGAGAGGAGAGGAGAGGAGAGGAGAGGAGAGGAGAGGAGAGGAGAGGAGAGGAGAGGAGAGGAGAGGAGAGGAGAGGAGAGGAGAGGAGAGGAGAGGAGAGGAGAGGAGAGGAGAGGAGAGGAGAGACAAAAGAAAAATGAGAGAAGAGAGGTAGCAAAAGGATAATTCAAGACTTGGGATCTGGCTGGAGATTTCTGGACCCACAGGTCAGTACCACCTTCCCTCTTTCTCTTTGAAATGACTACTGGATGCTGAAATCCACATAATTCATTTCACTGCTTTACAAATATCTCAAATCCATAGGATTTTCCTCTCTTTGAGCAGCAGCAGATGAGCACAACACTAGGGAGAGTAATCAAAACTGGAGGGATGATTTTTCAGAAAATCATCTATGTGAATTTTATTTTCTAATTTATGCTTCCCCATGTGACTACTTGATCTCTAAAGCTTTGCTTACTGTAGCTTGATTTTATATTCCTGGAAAGGCAGTGACTGTTCCCCTAGCATGGAAAAGATCAGGCTCATTGGCATGAAGACTGCGTAGGTGTGATTACTCTCGTGTGCTTGGTTTGGGTCTTTTGTTTTAACCCAGCAGCAATTTAAGACAGGCCTCAGGCAACGAAGCCCAGTTTCCCCAGCAGCCGTGGAGCTCCGTGCTTGCTGCTTCAGCCGACGACAGTGGAACTGAAGCACACACAGCCCAGGCCCGGAGCCTTTTCCAGCTCCTCTCTCTGCTGATTCCTGCAATGCTTTCCAGCCCCCTCAGAAATTTATCTCCTCGCAATTTATCTCCTCCCTTTTGACCATGCAGGGCCTTGATGCTCTCCTCTGCATTCCTCCTTCTCAGCCTGGACCACTTTCCTCATTCTTCGGCAACTGAATTTTGCAGCTTTTTGGCAGTATTTTTCCATTCTGCTAGCGTAACAATGGTTAAGAGAATGTATAAGAGTTATGACATTACTAATATACCTTGATTTTATATAACTGCATTTATTTCTACAAAAGGTGCCAGACTGGCAGCCATGGAGTCTGAAGCCCTTCATTTACCCACAGAGCAGGTGGAATAAAGACTATGTAAAGGTGTGATAATAAAGCACAAGCTCCCTCAAAGCGCCCCTACATTTGGTCCTAATATGGGACCTTTAGTAAAGAAATGAATCATACTATGAATGAGAGCTAAGAATAACCACTAAGGGAGAGAGACACCGTTTGAGTATAACTCACAGAACTTCCCATACAAAGGATACAAGCACAGTCCCTAAAAGTTCGGGAGAATTGCAAACTGAACATTGAATTCATCCCTCTGAGCTATAGGTAAAATAGAAATAAAAACTAAAGCACTCTCATCTGAGGCAGCAAAATAAACAGAACCTGGAAAGCAGCAAAAAAAGAAAAGATGAACAAAGAGGGGAAACCTGCCAGCCTGTCTGCAGCAACTGCTGACAAAATACTAGCTCAGGTAATGATGCTTTCTAAGGAAACAGGCTGCAGCTACCACAGCATTTGAGAGGAAAACTCAAAAAATTAGCAGCTGGAACACTTCCTCGTCATCACCATTCTTCTCTGCATTTCACACAGGGCTGCCTGGTCCCCAGGAACCATCCTCCAAACATTTGCCTTCCAAGGGCATCACCTTCTTCTATGCACCAGGAGGGACTTCTCGGGGCTCACACGATCTACCACCGCCGGCTTCAGACATTTCTAAGCCACAGGTTACTACTTATATTTGTGTAGAACAGCTGCGATGCCCCATGTTTTAACCAGGGACCTTGTATGAAAGGGATTGTCATCCAAGACCAGATCAAGAGTGAATGTAGTGCTGCTGGATGAAGTCTTACATAGAGTAAGGGTAATCTGCATTCAATTCATTTCGCACTCAGATGAGGTATTTGTGTCCCATAGACACTCACTACTCTGCATGGTCTCTGTGCATTTTTCCCTTTAGATTTTTTTTTTGAAAATTCACCTTACATTTGATTCTTAATGTGCAAAACATGGGAGAATTATGCAGGATCACAGTTTATCACAATTCACAGTACGATCTCCCAGCTCTCTGGAAAAGCCTTCTTGGTCACCTATGATCAGTTACTGTTTTACATGAAGGTCACATTTTACATCCAGTGTTTCTATTATTAGTCTCCTAGTCCAACAGTTTTGCATCTAGCTGGTGGTTATCAACTTTTTAGTAGATAAATCACTCAGAAATCCTTTTTAAGGGTTTATATATATATACACATTACATGTATGTGTGCATATATATACATATATATGTAAGCATTTATGTATATACAAAATTTGTGGACATTTTCTAGGAAGGAAGTATTCTGGATCAATTTAGAACAACATGGTCTGAAATTCCACATTTATAAAAAAGCAAAAAGGGACTTGAGCATATATTACTGCCCACTGCTATGAGCAGAGATAAATATTTCTTCATTAGGTTTTAGTGGAAATTATTTTTTTAAAAGGTCCTTTTTGCCCATGTCCACTATCTGTGTTATCATTTAGAGAGCCTGTGGACCATGCTAATCTCAATATAGTTTGGATGAATTCATAGCACTGAATATTCATATGGCGTATGATACAGACACTGAACCCAATTTAGTAAATGAATACTTGTAATTTCACCAAAGCCCCTCTGAGAGATTATTATGCAGATTTATGAAGGAATATTGCTGAAGCAATTCTTGGCTGTGTTTTCAGTCGCTGAGGACTTAAAGTATGTAAACCTAAAATAATTTCAGGCTTATTTACTGTCACTGCTTTCATCTTCTGAACCTTCCTGACATGATTTCTCTCACTGTTTTGTAACCAGCACCTCCTCCCCTGTCCTTGCCCTTGAGCAGAGAGCCAGCGTCACAACAGCTACAAGTGTTGCCAAGTTACTCCCAACAAGATCCTTGCTGCCGCGATGCCGCCAATCTGTTCTCACCCCGCGCTGCCCAATTTCCTTGCATGCAGGGGGACGCTCGGACACAGCCCCGTGCCTGGTGTCACTCACCTGGGAACATGCAGACCAAGAGGCAGCCACACCAGGTGCGGGTTCTCGCTCCTCTTCTGCAGGAGGAAGACTGCCTTGCTCTTTTGAGAGTCCCTCAGAAAGCGGGAATATTCCAGGTGAGGACCCATAGTATGGACCCATCCATGCAGGACCCGTGGGATGGACCCACTGTCAGGCCTTTAAAATCCAGAAGAAATATGCTGTATGTTGCTTTCTGCATTAGTGATCTTGCAAGCAACATCTTTTCAAGAGTGTTACAGACCCACGTATTTTTGCAGGCGCCTCGCATGCCCTCTGTATCACCTTCAGCTTTCATCCCTCCGGGTGTCAGAAAGAAAACTCATTGCTCCTTGCTAGATGTCTCTTAAAATAACATCCTATTCTCTGACATTGCTACCAAAAATAATAATTAAAAAAATAGAGCAGTATCCCTCACTCTAGCCAATTTTACCTCTTCTGCTGTACTCATTAAGGAAATTAGTCACCACCGGAGTATCTCAGTTTGCTCCAGGCACAGGGCCAGATCCTGAATCCTTATTCATCCTGTGTCATTCATTCCCCTGCAGTAGGAATCCTACCTCACATCAGAGGAGGTAAAACCTGAGTAAAGTCTTCGGGATATGGCCCACGGGTCTCAGAAGGCTCCAGCAATAGTTAAATTTTAACATACTGTAAATACCACAGTTCTTCTCAGTTACAGTTCTTGGTATACAATATAGTAACATATGTTAGACGGAAGTGAATCGTAAAGGCCAACTTCTGCTCTTGGATTCAGATCTCCTTGACTTCAGGGAGACTGCAGAGCAAGGCAGCCTGGTGACACCTGCAAGCGGTAAGTAACCATGGCAAAGCCTCTCTGGGGAGCACAGGGAAAGATCCAGCTGACTATTCCTGCAGGTCTTTACTGCTTTCTGTACATTGTCACACTGTGGCTTGTTTTATCCATGCTCTGTATGGTGCACATGGGCATCTTGAATTCCTTTTGCAAATTAATATGTAACAGAATAAGGCAGGTGAAGCCTACCGGCCAAAAAGCGAGACAATCTGTATGCCAGAGAGACAGAGCAATAGAAGAAAAGAAGGGAGACAGACAGTGATAGGAGAAAGCAGCAAGGAAGAGCAGTTATTTAAAAAACAGAGCCAACAGAACATGAGAGCTAGCCCCTACCAGTTTTCCTTTTGTGAACAGTAAGACAGAAAAATTCTCTCCAAGAGTTTTGCTTCCTCATCCTTCTCTGCTTTTTCTTCTCATCTCTTATTTTTCCTGGATTCTTAATCTTAGTTTTATCATCCTCTGCTTTTTCTCCTCTATTACTCTGTTCCTGCTTGACTGTCAAGTTCAAGATGGGAAGAGGGAACTATCTTTGAAAATGTCAAAGAGTAACTGCGAAAAGGCACATATTTGCACACTTTATAGGAAACATGTTGAGCTCTACACAGACAGAATCCAAGATACCGAGGTTAAGAAAAATAATTAAAAGAAATTCTCCTCCTTCCCACCCTGCAATGACCGGATTATCACTGGTACAAGTAAAGCACGAGAAGATGATTGAAACTTCAGGATGATTCCAACTGTTCGACGCTGTGTGACTGCAAATAATGAAAGCCAAGTTGCATTCCTTGGAGAGTGAGTCACAGCCGTAATTGACTTGACCAGACCAATAAATTGCACGTGGTTTAAGGAAGCTTTTCTTATTGTCAGGAAATTCCCCTGCACTTGCTGCACTCCACTTTAATAGGACCAATAACTATTGTAAGTACTGGAAGGTTTGAGAGGAGCTTTCCTCAGACACACTTGTATGTTTATTATCTTTCAGAAAGAATCAGGCAAAATAAGGTGAACTGCCACAAAGAGACACCACCGTTAACATTTCTGCGCTGGGAAGAGATGACCTTACTCCACAAAACATTTCCTGGGAGCCCTTTCCAATGTGTGTCTCGGATGACACAAGGCTTGCAACATCCAAAGGTGAAACTAGTTCTCCTGTCCCTGACTCACAACCAGTTTGGCTTAAGTATCACTACGGGTGCTAACAAGGAGTTTGGTGTTTTTCTCAGCTAGACCATTTGCGGGACTCCACCTGGAGGCTGCAGGGGCCAGTCAGGTAGCCAGCTGTGATGGACAGAGTTTGGGAAGGCAGAGAATTTTTCAAAAGTATTTGAAGAATTTAGATGGATCGTCATATCTTCCTTTACAATACAATACTTTCATAAAAGGTGATGAGATTTTTAAAAGTATATTAATCTCAAGTACCATTGATAAGCTTGCATATTACCCTTTTATTTGCAGTAAAACTCATGCTGTAGGGGTGCTAACCTTCTAATTCCCAGCAAAATCTATTCTTATCTGCTCCTCTTCCAACTTACCCTTGATATTTTTGTCAGACCTAAATTCTCTCATTCCCCTTCTCCTCTGACTCTAGAAAGGAACAAGGGAAACAGAAAATGAAAAATGAGAGATGAGCATGTTCCAGCTTTGATGCTGCCTCTTGCTTTGGCAAAGAATAAAGGAAAGCTGTTGGTGAGGTCCTGAAAGCGAAAGGTACCTTTTTGCATGAATATGTACACAATAGGGGCAAGGAAGGAGGAAATTCCAGATACAGTACATTTACAGTGAATACAAATATCTCTGCCCCTAGTGATACACTCAGCCCTACATAGTAAATCCGTTCAAGCTGTCATGCAGAGGATGCACAGGAATAAGAGAAAAAGAAAATATCAAAGCATCCAAAAGTCTACCTTCCTTCCAACATTCATTGCTATGCAATGATCACTTTATGGGCTCCTTCATTTCAGAGTTCATTATCCACTAAAGAAGAAGAAATCTCTTGCTCTTCAGTTGAGGCCACTCTTTTGACTTTGTACATAAAGCCCTTCTGTATTGCCTGAATTTAAGTGTTTAACCAGATAGCCTGTATCTAAAGAGGGTATTGGTGCAGGTGGTGGCAGTAAGGACAATCCTTAGGCTTTTAGCTGTGCTTTTAATTTGAAGAGGATGCTTCCATAATGAACTAATGTGCTTGAATATAACACAGCAATTTTGTGTTTAACAAATAAGTAGCTTCTTCTTCAAAAAGAAAATATTCTCTGAGATTTTAAAACCTGGTCTGAGGCATCATACACAGCAAAAATCTGTTTCTATGGATTTCTTGGCAGCGTTTGTAATATAAATGTAATTTTCTTTTTGTCAAAATGACAAGAAAATAATTGCATGCAAGTATATTTCTAGATACAAAAGGTTCAATCGGAGTCTGGTCTGGGTCATCTAATACCCACTGAGCTCTTCTCTAAGTTCTAACTGAGGTTTTTAGACACCCTTTCCTTCTGTTTGTACAAACTGTTTCTCATATAAATAGTATACTTTCTGGTGGAAATCTGCAAAGCTCTAGAGCATGCAAGCCTAATGCTTGCTCTTCTCCACGAAAACTCGAGAGTAGAAAAAAAAATCAGTTACTCAAGTATTTATGAAAAGTGGAAAAAGTGATGTGAGTACAGCTGCAGGAAATTCATTTTATAATCTGAATAGCTGCTCGAGGAGATTTTTTAATAATAACCACCTAGTTTTAATGGGGACATTTTCATATTGCTCATTCTTTATTCCTGAATAAACATCTGACACTTTGTTTGTCAGAAGTACTTGCTATATCATTTAAATGAAGCAAAACCATTCATTTTGCTCCTTTTTTCCTACCTCAACAAGATTTGTCTTTTTTGACTCTGAAAAGCCGATACATTTCTGCTAGTCGATCCTCTCAAAACACTGTGTGGAGATGTTCAGTAAACCCCCGACCCGCCTGGCTGCACCGCAAGCGCATCCATCATCGCGGGGGCTCCTGCATCAATCTTGCCCTGTTTCTGCTCGCGCTTGCACCCAGAGGGAGCGTTTGAGAAGGTGACCGGCGTGCCTCCTCTCCCCGCTTATCTGCCGTGGTCCCAGAAGTGATTCATGATCATATCAAATCTCTCTCTGCGGCGCTGTTTTGTCCTTAAGGCTCAGGCAATCGCAGGGACTGACTAGAGACTCCAATCAACCATCTGGTGTCTGCCAACTGGAGCGTCTGGGCAGGTTACCACGAATGCAGACAGAAATGTGTTTTCTGTTTGGGTCCTTCATACGAGGAGCCCTTCCCGTGGGTCAGGCAGAACATTAAGTGGTTGCAACCCTAAAAGGCTGAAGGAAGGAAAGCTTGGCTTTAAAAAAGAGTATCTGGAGTCAGCTTTAAAGCTCGACTGAATGAAAATATTAGCGAATATTGTGTAGGCAGCAGTTCTGTATTGGCAAGGGAAGGATTTAATAAGTGATAGGACTTTTTCCATCAGTTCTCTCAACGATTTTATGAGCTGTTTTTAATTGTGATTTGCCTATTCATAAGTGATTAGAATGCTGTTAAGGGACCTTAAATTTTTCTTTAAACTCCGCTTGTCCTCTAAATAATAAAAAGGAAATATTGTAAGTCTGAGAAACTCATTATACATCTTTTGCCAAACATTTTTTCCGAGAGGGCTGCGTCAGTCCCTGCTTTGCAAGGACAGTTTTAGATCACGTAGTTTGAGATGGGCCTTTCCCCCTAGATGTCTCCCTTTTCCCTGCTCCCCTCCCAGGCAAACGGCACCACTGGAAATACAGATGATTTTGCCAGGCCCAGTCTAACCATTACTGCCACGTGAAAAGTCTTATTAGCTGTAAGCCCTTGATAATAAGGTTCTTGCTCGGCTGGTTTCCTTCTACCACCACACGCTTGATCTCAGGCTTGCCGTGTCACAGCTGGGAACCTGTATTTCCAAGACAGTGTCCCTATGTGCCTCTAGAAAGGGGAACGTCCAGGGCCTTTTTGGCCCCTCATGTCTCTTCCTGCACCACCAGAAGCTGCACATCCCTGAGCTGCAATTGCAATATTCCCCGCTCGCTCCTGGGCTGCGTGGGTGGATTTGACAGGGAATGTTGCCCGTGGGCTCGGGACAGGCCAGGAGAGCGCGGCGCGATTTTCTTTCCTCACTTTGCTGACCTCATCTTGCAATACTAACCTGACCACTGCTATTCAGGCTGAAGTGCACAATTAAAGCTGAATTCCCTGCTCATACTTAAAATTTATTAATCAATTTTGCCTTTCACGTCAGAGGAAAGCAGGACTAGCACTGTTTTTCAAGGGAAACGTGCCCCAGTGGAGGAGGCTTAAATGGAAGGAGAAGAAACAATTTCTCATCAAAATGTGGAGGGCAATCACAGAGAAATTTGCCTTTCCATCTGATATACAGCTATGGACCAAGGCTGAAGTTCTAGCATGACTCATTTTATGCCCAGTTTGTCGGTCTGTTATAAGGACAAATGTCTACAGCGAGGCCTAGCTTGAGAAACGATACCAAACTGAACTATGATTTTCAGCTGAGGAAAGAAACTTGTCAGCCATCAAACTGGCTTCTGAGAGCAGCTCCTCGCACGCGGCATGTTGAGATCTTCCATGAACTTTTTTCATTTGCTTGATTTTAAGCAGGGCAGTCCACGTCTCACACACGCGTGCAGAGCACAGACTTGTCCAAAGGTAAAAGATGGGAGCCCAAAACAACTACAACTGCAACAATAATAAATTGTAGGGTGGCAGCTCAGCCTATATTTACTATATACCATCTGCACTGACTGCTGGGAGACGTTATGTTCTACATTGTCCGCCTGTACTACAGAGAGCTTTTCTGATGTGTAAACCATCATTTATCTTGTCTTTGATTCCCTTCATGTGACCTTTTCCAGAGCAAGGTAGTATAACATTCCTGCTATGCCAGGCTCTAAGACCATGTGAGGACAGGCCTCATAAAGCCTGCCTTTAACCTTAATCGATCACTTTATTATGGAAGTAAATCAAAGCGGTTAAACTTGGGCCTTCTGGGAGTTGAAGGTCAGACAGGGAAAAACAAACTTTATTCTGGGAAGAAGGGAGAAGAATTCTTTCAGCCCTTTCTCTTTGCCCTTTGCCTTGCAGACATGAAAAAAATGCCTGCTACAGGCATCATTTAGGGAAGCAAGAAAGCAAATATATGCTAGCATATATACGCGGGAACCAGGGAGGATTTCAAAGAGGGAAGTTATCTTAAAGAGATCTTGCAAATGAGAAAAATCTCCAACCCTTCAACAGGACCCAGAGACGGGCATACCAGTAGCCAAAACTGCTTCTTCCCCCCTTCCAGCAGGCAGGAGGTGCATCCCTTTCTGCCTTCTGCCTTCTGGTCTAAAGCTCGCTGGCTGCAGGCCGAAGGTGCTCCTTGCCTGGTTTTGCTTTTTAACTCACCTTGGATTTTTCAGGGCTTTACAAACACACAGGCACACCCGAATGACACAGGAGGGTGTTGGTTAGTAATGAGCTTTCTAGTCGGAGGAACCCGCCAGTTTAATTTGTTTCTTTGTGAGACACAGCTATTTTTTAAACAAAGAAATTTGCTGACCTGGTGAGTAACATGAGTGCCAAGGCTGATCAAGTATTATTTATTGTATTTAACATGCAGAAAAGTGTGCTCATCGCTGTACAGAGTATATAAGAAGACCTTGTCCTTATCCTGAGGTGTCTGAAATTTGAATTTAGACATGCGGTGACAAATGAGGCTAAAGAATCGGCCGGAGCAGGTGGGGTCAGGGAAGGCAAAGGTGACAAAATAGACCGATGCCACTGGGCTGATGCTATGCAACGTTCAGGTCTCAGCAACTCCGGTAGAAATGTCATAAGATCGTGTTAATTGGAGCAATTATTGACTCACCTACAAGGTGACCGCTCCGGAAAAAAATGTGCTTGTAAACGCAGTGATCCCCAGGCCTCAGAAGCAATGGGGAAGTGTTTATGGGATAAATCGTAGATAGGATTATGTACCTGGAGTTCTGAATGGAGTGGGAGACGTGGGTCTATACGTGGTAGATGATAAAGGTAGAAAGCAGATGAAGACTAAAACAGAATATATTTATCCATTAAATATATTAATGGAAGGCCAAGGAATGTGAAAGGAAACTGTCATCTTGAAATATATTCCATTCCATGAAGTCATGTTTTCCTGCTTCTAAGTGATTACTTCTCATTTTCTTCCGTGCAAAGATCAGCAGAAAGGAGTAGGGAAAGCTGGCTGCATGATTAATTAGAAGAAAATTGAAATATAAAGTGCTATCAAGTACACAGCACTGAAAACCTGGAATAAATATATATATATTGCCACATCTCTGTCAATTACAGCAGTATTAAAACTATTGCCAGTAGATAGGAAGTATCAGAGAAAGAATACGTTTTCGGTATCATGGTGACCCTTTAAACCCAAAGTGCTGGGAAAGGGAGTGTTCTCAAAGATGGCATGATGCCCTCAGCCAGGGCAAGGAAAGTCGTTTTTCTGAAGAACTGCCTGAAATTTTGCCAGGTTGATTGAATAGCACCATGTGTGTCTCCAGGTTGAAGCACAAAATTCAGCAAAACGGTCACAGTGGTGACTATTACTCTAACCACAGAGACAAAGGAAAATCAAAGCTGTCCCCTAAAGAGTGGTTGTTTCTACTGAGGCACCCATAGCATCAGAAATGGGACCCTGTCCCAAAGGTGAGCATGTGAAATGTGTCATTCTGTTGATGTAAATCAAGGGTACAGCTCCAAAACTCTTTTTTTTTATTTTTTTTTTCCCAACAAAATTGACAGGAAGATTTGGCTCCAGACACCTCCCACTTATGGCAGGACACTCAGTGTGAATCCAAGTGCTGTGGGCTGTGGCCCATCTCTAGAAGGGATTGCTGGTTGCGTTTGGATGGGCATCCGAATCCTGAGAGAACTGGGCCACTAGAAAATGCACAAGGAACCTGGAAATACTTCTAGCAGGATTTCCTGAAAAATCATGGGGTTTTCTAACTCTTAGGAGGTCAAGGAAACAGACCACCGAATATTCTAATATTCCAATCCCACTGACAGCCTCAAAGTCAAAGGTCCAAATAAAAGACAAAAATTACAGCAGACAAATATAGGCAAAAATCAGAGCCATTCTTTGGACTGTCTCAAATCTCAGGAAAAGGTTCTGCTGCATTTTGGCTTGAGTATTTTGAGTGAAAACTTGACTTTTCATTTCATCCCAACAGACTCGTCTGCTGTGTTAGCAGTCAGTCAGTGTTGGAGTGCTTCCCTCTGTATTCACATGTGCATGTAAATAATTCCAGTAATTTCCCTGGACACAAATTCCAGCTAATAGTTTATTTCTAACTATGATGCTTTCCTCTGTACACACTCCCTCTCCGACATGCCGTTTCAGCAATAAGAGAAATTTTTTTTTTCGTCTTCTTGCACACTGAAAATGAAGATGCATCCCCAGATTAAAAAGAGAAAATGCTCAAGTATTTCCTTCAGGATTCCCATTTGGAACAATGCTCTTTACCTAAAGGGTATAAATATGCGTCTCTCTGACTGTCCTGAAAGCCAGTGAATTTCATTAACATTCAGCATCTGTGGTTTGCTCCTGATGTGGCTGCTCTACATGAAAGACAGAAATTATTCTGCCTAAACCCCTCAGGACTGCACTGGTCCATTGCAGGGTCCCTGCAAGTCTTTCAGAAGAGAATTTCCTTTGCACCTGCACTTAGGTATTATGCTGCATTTGTGGCCACTACTCCTAAAAGAATGGTTGCAATCTTCCTAAGCTGACATAGGACAAAATGTCCTCTTTCTGTGCTGCACAGTGAGATTTATTTAAAGATTAGTAGTCCAAACAGAAAAATTAAACTTAGACATTGGCCTTCAGATTGGCGCTCCTAAATGACAACACTTACATCTGGGCCCTCACATACACCTATCTGCCGTAGTTCCACTGGAATTAAATACGTCCTCGAGGGCTATTTTCATGATATACTGCATTCATAATCAATTCTCATATAATCTATTCCTCTACTTAAAAAATAAAACCTTTCAGAAAGTGTAAAATGCCATTGTTTAATGAAAAATATATAATAACTAGCTTGGCAAATGTTGTATGTGAAATTTCAACAGAAACCATAAATTATATTAAATGCCCAATAAAAATGTTCAATCAAAAACTCATTTTAAGATACATTGCTAATGAACTGTATGAAATGACACTTAATCAAAACCCGACACCTTCCAGAGGAGAAAAATTCCCCAGGACCTCACGAGCACTATTGTTCCGAACAAAAGATAACAATAGAACATCATAATTAATAGTCTGCACTCACGTGGCATCCTCGAGGGAATTCCCATTTCTAAATGAGCTCCCCTGTTTTCCAAAAAAGCAGCAATTATGCTACACAATATTGTTAACGCCTCAAACTGAATTTGATCAAACATTAAGACTTTGTCAGCCAGATTTCATTTGCTTTGCAGTTCTGATCTGTCCCCCTTTCCAAGTCATTGTGTGAAAAAGAAAAGAAACTTTTCCAGCAGACGTACATTTTGCAAAAGCAGCACAAGATCCTTATCTTATCTTTCTGTAGTTCTGTAATTCTCAAATTACATAAGACAAAAAAAAAAAAAAAAAAAAAAAAAAAAGTGCCTAGGAAGATATCAGCACCATAGCACAATTAGGAAGAAATACAGTGTGAGTCTGTTGACTTGCACAATGGATTTTCTCATATAGGCCCTTTTCAGTTGGGTCCCTATTATGATCATGTCATATTCATCACATGAAACTTTCTAAATTTTCCTCGCCAAAGATAGAAAATGCTACCCTTTCTAGCAGAGCAAGAAAGATCTTACTAGGACAGCATAATGAAATACTCCAGTCATCCTAATTACTGACAGCATTTACAGTCCTAAAGACTTTCAAAATCAGTTTTGTGTCTTTTTTTTCCTCCTAAATCTTCCTTCCTCTGAGCTACTTGCAAACATTCATTTTCTAGCAATGCAATTTTTCAAAACAGTCATAAGCTGCTATTGTTATTAATCATGATATTCATGTTAGTACAAAGATGGATTTACTGAAGAGCAGAGGAAGACGTAGACGCCTCCCCGTCCCTCCGTTCCCACATCCCCCTCGGAGCCGCACGCCAGCCGGCGGTGCTCACAACTGGAGCAACTAGTTGTAAGCACCAGCAACACGCGGAAAACATTAGAGCTTGGAAGGGGAACGGGAAAGCCACGTTTTAAAGCTTAGCTCGTGTCCCCCGTGGGACTCCGGGCAGAAGAGCAAGCAGCAGGGATGTGCGAACTGCCCAGCCGTCCCCCCCAGGAACCCTCCCTTTTCCTTGGGGCACCGGCACTGCCACAGCCCCTTATCACTGACTGACCAACACGCCTCAGATTCACACGCTGGCTTACTTGTCCCTGGCAACTTGTCTGTTCCCTTAAGCACTTTTTGGAGAATTTAGCCGTCCGCCACGTACGCGCAGCAGCGGCAACTGGTGGGGTGTGAGGTGAGGGAGCCCCTGGGGAGCCTGCAGACCTCGAGGTCTGCCAGGACTGCGAGAGCGCGTGCAGAAACGGACTTAGAGTGAAGACAGGGAGATGCGAAATGTTCCTGCTATGCAAAGCCTCTTTTAATGCATTTTCTACTGGCCCGGACACAGCTGTAGAGAAATGGGCAAAACAGGCGGAGTGGGGGATGAGGGACGAGCGCTGTGTCGCCGTGCAGGACGGCTGGCTGCGTGCCTCAGGGGCTGGCTCCGAGCACAGCGAAGCAGCTCATGCCAGTCAGGTTAAAAAAGGGTAGTGGGATGCAGATTACCATGTCAACAGTACCTGGCACGTCAGGTTTCAACGCTAGCGGTCTTACTTTTTCCCCATTTTCAGGTATGGGAGTGGCTCTTCGGGGCCCATTTCCGCAGTCTGCTCTGCACTGGGGTTACTCCTACCGAGGCCTTTCCTGCACTGTTAAATGGAGATAAATATAGTAAACCAATGTGAAAATTCAGGAAATGGAGATTAAGCCAAGGAATGGGTGCATTTGGCGATCTTTGTGTTGCTGCTGCTAACACTGCTTTCTCTCCCTTCATTTCGTTGGTGCTGTTGCTCCCTGTAAGTGAGAGCACACACGGCTCCAGGTGAGGAGCTCGGCTGTGTCCTCACCGTCACACACAAAAAGCTGTACTCTAACCCCAAGACCATCTTTCCATCTTTCCCCTCTATTTGTCTGTCAGTTTACCAGCTCTTTCCCTCATTTTCTATACAGTACACATGTTGCCATTTCTATCCTTACTCCTTAAATATACAATATAATAGCTCTTTTTATTTTCTAGGCAAACAGTGTTTTCCCCAACTAATCATTTAAATGGATATTCAATATTTTTTCTGTCGGTAATGAATGGCCACTATTTTTTCTTATTTTCAATTTCAGATACGATCTACCTTCCTCTTCCATTTTTAACCTTTACTTATGATTTCTTTTTCATACCTTCCAGCATCTTATAAAATATAAAATAAAAAAATGTAATGAAACATTCAGAGGTTTCTTCTCCTTGTGGGTTTTAGGAGATGCAACATTGTGCTGAAGTTCCAGACTGCATTTTATTACTTTCAAGAAGGTGCAAAGAATAATAATAAACACCTGCCCGCTCTTGTAGTCTGACAAATATAACATGTTCAAAGGTCCTCTCAACTCAATTTTGAGCCACGACTGGATACCTGGGGGTAGGTGGGTGGACATTACGATATTTCACTTATCCTCCTGGCATGTGAAAGTTCTCCAATTGTTTACTGAAATACAGAGCTTGTACAACCTTGAGTGATTTTTGAAGTGGGCAAGAAGCTCTTGCTTGCTCAGTAGAACCATTAGCTGCTGCCCGTGGCCTCAACTTGCCATGCTCATATTCCTGTTTTCCTCAGAAAGTCTTACAGAGTTTTAGTGTCTGTGGTTGTCTAGCCCCGTTCAGATGACCCAGGTTGTCTGGCCCAGATTTCAGATATACTCTCCTCTCAGCCTTGTCCCACTCTCTTTTTCCTTCCCACCAAGCTCCTCTTTTGCAGCATTCGTTCTGCTAGTCATGTCCATTCTCTCTAGGTCACGTGGATTACTTACACCAACCAGGCAACTAAATTGGATACTAACAGAAAAGTCTGGTCTATGTAGTTTTCTCGCTCTTCTTCTGCTTAGGATGACTGCGTAACATTAGCTGCTGCCTACAGGTTTGCCTATACATAGAGGGCAAAACTTTATGTGACGCCAGAAGTGCCACCAGGCTATGTACCACCATTTGCAACCTCTTCAATTAAAAGATTCTGAGAATTAATTCTGGAAATGCAGCAGTTCCCCAGAAATCAGAGAAGCTGGGTACATCTGAAGTGATGCTTGAAGAGTCCTCTGGAATCAAAGGTAAAAAGGGGAAATAAAGCTGTTTAATCTTGGTTGAAGTATAGAAACATATTTGGATGTGTATATTAGCTGAAGGGAAAAAAATAGCTGATGATATACTATTAATAGGCTTTTTAGTGATGATACACCATTAATAGACTTAATATTCATCTCAAAGGTGAATATCAGTGTTCACGAGTGAAACATTCTGTAAGAGCGTACAATTTGAATGCACCTACAAAAAACTTTGGGAAAGGATTAATGCTCCTACGTACAGTTTTCACTGACAGATGTAAAGGTAAGGGCTTTTACTGTAATATGCAAAATGCTGGGCATAGAGAGAAGTCCCTTGAAAGTTCATGAGTCAATCATGATTTAAATTTCATTTGAAATAAATCGAGGTTCACACAAGATGGGTTTAAGTGGAGCAATAGTTCACTGGCAAAGCACATGAAATGGCACATAGCTGCACTCAAACTCCATGTCTAAACAAAAGACAAGGCTGCACGGAGTTTTCATGCAGATTTTAAAAATCTACTGCAACAAGCTAGTGGACAAAGAAACCATAAGCAGAAAGAGAAGTAGCGGGAATTTTGTGAAACACCAAAACGCAAATTAATGTCTAAAAAAACAAGCAAGGAATTGGAAACGTGGAAATCTCAGAGAGTCAATGCAATGGACTTGGAGTCACGGTACAGAACAGATGATGTCGTGGATGTACGATGTTGCATGGGTAGAAATAATAGTAGGTTCAGTTATAGCAGCACAGGGTATTCATAAAGGTTACTGGCTGAGAAAACCGACGCCAGGATAAATATTACTTGATATTTAGTGCACATATTATGGTAATATGTGCACCACAAAGATATTTGAACAGGTAGAATTTTTCAAGCTTATCACACTTACGGTCTTAAAACTGGCTTCGATATGCAGCTTAGTCATGAATGTGCAAGGTGAAGAAGATAAAATATTTACAATTCTAAATTGCAGATACACTGTCCTGCTACTGTCTGCTTTCAAACCATGCCTGCATCTTAAATTGCTTGCACAGATATTAAGACTGGGAACCATCTCACTTCCAGTGCTAGCAGCATGCATTAAGTCAGAAGATGTAATGGAAGAAATCAGAGATTCAGTTCATAAAGCAGGGCAGTTTCCTGGCGAGTACAACATTAAAGAGACTAGTGGTCTCTTTAAAGTGACATAGGGCTACTACAAGCACCATGAAATATTCTATTTGCACTAAGACAGAGACTGGGTAGCAAAATTCCTTAATACTAAAAAGCATACAAATCTCCATGCTAAATACAGAATTTAAGAAGTGCATGAAAGAGCTTGCAAAGTAATTGCATCTTAGTCCATGATATCTGAAAATGGCACTTGAGCAAGAATATTATTGTATGTCCGTATTTGACTATATATATATTTGCATATGGAGTTTAGGCTATGCTAAATATCACAGATGAAGTATCTATACACAGCTCAGGTTTAATACCCTGAGCCTCACATGTTCTTAAATCTTATAGTTTGCCTGCAGACGATAAGCTTTCCTTTGACCTAAGCGTACTTTGTAGAGGACATCATGTCTTGGGCACATTCAGCAATGGTGAAACCATTTCTTTCAGCTCCCATGCACTGGCTCTTGGCAGCAGATCTTTCCTCACTAGCTGAGGGAGCCCTTCTGTGCCTCCATCCTTGGCCATCACTAAATGCAACACTCCCCATCATGATATAAGTGCAACCACACATTGCAGGGACAAGGTCCTTCTTGGATAAAAACTAAAGTCATTTACATAAAGGCTCGGGACTAAGCGGTCCCAAGAGGGCTGTCAGTAATTGATAGGAAGAACCTCTAATTCTCAGGATAACATGCTGTGCAACCAAGAGGTATAGTTTGGACAAATCAACTGTTCCTCCATCAGCAAAATTAGGATGGGTTTTTGAGGATAACGTCATTAAATTTGGCAAAGCAATGTCCTGCCTCCAGAAAATGATGCCTTGCCTACAGAAATACAGCAGTGGAGATACACCAATGGAGAGAAACACAGATTTGGTGCAGAGAAACATGGATTCGGGGATGGATAGCCAACTGCTGGCACCTGAAACACCCTGTGGCAGAGCATAATCATTCAGAGAAGTCACTTGAGGCAGGTGTTGAAGATGATATGACTAAGGGTCATAATGACTAAGCCAAATCATGGATTATGCTAGATACTTTCTTTGGGTGTTAAGCAAAATAAACTGTGTATATATTGCATTTCAGAGGAGGAATGCTCTCTCAAGTCCATGCTAGTTCCAAACAGACTAATGATGAGTCATAAATTGGTCTTTATAGGTGAAAGATTGGTTAGTCCATGATCACTGAAGTCAGAAAAATCGTGTATTAGTTTATACTGCACTCAAAATGTGAGAGCAGCCCCAAAACGTACTCTAATGCACAAATGAAAGTACAGATTTGCCAGCCTCTATATAGTCTGGCAATACCGAAACTAAACTCTACCTTCTGAGAATTTGTTTTGGACTGGGAATGGAAGAACATGTTACCTGCCTAACTTACAAGTTTGCTTAATTCATGTGCTGTGGATTACGATTTATGAATCTTTGTCTTTAGATTAGATATGATTTGCCTCAAAAATTTTCTGCTTCAGATCATAGAGAAAGCATAAGAAACAGGAAATCTGTTACCATTTTCTGTTGCTTGTACTCCAAAATCACCCGAAGGCTTGAATATATGAATATTTGCTCTGAAGTTGACATTAGACTTTCCTGTTGAAAGGTAAAACGTACTGCTCTGAAATACTAGCAGAGCAGTGTTTTAAATCTGTCTTTAAAACAAGCCAAATTACCGTGTCAAGGGGGCAGGCTCCCCAGCGCCAGCCCTTGGCTCCTGAAGCCCTAACGATTGGAGCCGGGGGAAGACGCAGCGCACCACGTGGGAGAGCGGAGGCTGAGGGCCAGCGGGGTGCAGCGTTCTGGGTCATCTACTAGGGGGTGACATCACTGACAGGAGTTTGAGTCGCTCCAGCTTACCTGGATGCCTGGTGAGAGTCTTCCTCCACTTCCGGGGCACCTTGCGTTTCAGTGCATTATCAGCAAAACCTTCCCCATCGCAGCTTTTCTACTAGGAACCATTTCTTAGGTTCAGTTACTGCCTAAGGCTAGCTCCACATTTTAAAATAGAAGTCCCGGCTGGCAGGCGTTTGCTCTGAGGTGGCAGCAGGCAGGAAGACACGGGCTGCTCCCCACCAGCTTTTCTTTCCTCAGAGTCAAAATCTCTTAAAAATCTGATCATTAAGGGCTTATTGCTCCTGACCGTCTGACACTGCTCCTGAAAACAGCTGTGGAAATAAGATTTACAGCGCACATACCCATCCTCAGCCGCCCACCGCCAGCTCCCTGGTAAAGGATGCCAGGAGGTATCCCCCCTACCTTTGGAAGGAGCGCGGCACGTGGTGCTGACTGACTACACAGCTGGCTTCAAACTGGGCAAAATGGGCCATGTGAGCCCAGCTTAAACCAAGAGCAGTGCCATGGGAGGAGAGGACAGGGACAGCTGCCCATCAGGCTGCTGCGCGCCGCTTCGGACTCGCCAACGCTTCACACTCCTGCAGGAAGCCGCTGTGGGTGTCCGCCCGTGCACTGCGCTTTCCTGCGGCCATGAATGCTTCTACCCACTGCTGTTGTCACTAATGCTTTCCTTGCTCTGAAGCACAGAAAAGGGCGGTCACTCTGCGGTACTCAAAAACGTGCCAAAGCCACAGGCCTTGCCCAAGCCGAGAGGGTGCGATGAGAGGCTGGGTTGCAGCTCTTCTGGGGCCCCGGGAGGACTTTTTCAGGACTGGTACAGAGAATGAAAAGAAGGGAATGCAAGGTATCGATTTTTTAAAACACATTTATGATGTCCTTCAATATAACTTCATAAAAGATACCGCATGAGAAGAGCGGAGTTTGCTTTTCGTTCCTTTGTAAGGCAGAAAACTTGCCGCACTTTTTTCAATAAAAGTAGTCATTAGTCTCTCTGTTTCTGCCGCAACAGTTCCAGAGTAATTCTGGATTGTTTCTACCTGATCAACAACTTGTTCTGTTACCAACAGGCAGCATATGAAATGTGCTATGAGGAAACAAGCTTTCTGCCAATATATTTATAAATGTATTAAATACATTGCTAAGATTTTTTTTTTCATTTCTTTCACATTGTTCCCAAACGTCTCTCCTTCATTGTTACTACGAAAATGCACATGCTCACCTTGAATATCTCATTATGATCTTTTATGTGGAGACCTTCAAGGGTTTAAAAGAAAAAAAAAATCTTTTATTCAAAATAATTTCATCAGAGTAGACGATTTTCCTGCAGCCAGTCTGGGTGCAGTGCCTGTGTTTTCCAGGTGCATTCTTGCTGACCTTGAATATAGCAAATAGGTGTAAATGACATTCAGGCCCCTCTGCTGCTGTCATTACGGGTTCTTTGTTATATTGCAGGAGTCACATTAGCATTACACTGAGAGTACAGTATTGCAGGTGAAAGAGAAGACTGAACCTCATGGATATTACAGTATAACAGCTTTGGCTCAGACTCCCGAGGCATTGAGCCAAGCGATAACAAAATGTATGTTAAATTAAACACACACACACAAAAAAAACCCTCCTACATTAGCATTAAGGATTTGACTTACACTCCTAAAGAAAAAATGTTCTTTAGTTAAGTCTGTTTCTGTCTGAGTTGGTAATTAAAGCAATTCAGTCAATTTGGGGTTTATTACAAAGGGCAATGGGCTTGTTTTTGTTTTTCATTCTACTTAGGATAGTTTGTAAACAATGAATATTGGATTTGAGTTTTCCATTTTTTTGAATACAAGCTTTTTTTCAGAAAAGAAAAATTAAAGGTCCAACCTATGGCTGTGGAAATCAAATTCAGCAGACTTTGGAATAGGCCCTGGATAAGTGAAACAAAAAATTCACTCAAATCCCTGCAAAGAGGACATGTTGAAAAAAAAACAAAAAGGAAAAAAAAAAAGTTTTCAAAGAATCTTTTCGCAAAGTCTCGGTTATGAAACATATATGTAACGTATTTCCATCTTTGACTGTATCCATTGTAACTTCACATTTTTATACTAGGAAATATGATTTTCAAAATGACAGGGTCTTGTTTAATGATATTTTAAGCCTTAAAAAAATGAGTTTATGTATTAAAAAACAGAGTCTGCAAATTGTTAAGTATAAAGCAGTTCTCCTGAAAGAAAAAATGGAAGGGCCTACAGGAGCAAACCCTGTGGGATCCAGGCTCCTTACTGCAGGAGTTTGTTGCTTATTTGATCTGCCATTCCTTTTTAACTGTAGTCACATTTATATAGCACAAAGCATCTAGATAGCAAGGTTTTACCTGGAGTATAAAAAAGAATGCTATAAAGTCCCTCCTCTCCTTCAAAAGACAGAACAGTAAAGATACAGGGAGTTACGTAGCCATCTATGCTCATGGTGGCAGTGAAGTGGCCTTTAAGTCATTCCTCATCTACAGGAGTGAAAGGAAAAAAACAGGATATGATCAAATTATAATTCTAAACCTGATTTTTCTCTAATGCTCTTAGCTTCTTTTTTATTAATTACCAGATCCTGTGAACCGTTACATGTGTCACAGAAACGAGTCAGACAAGATGTTTGCCTATAATTAAACTGATAAAGAGACTTTGAAATAATGTCGTAGTTTAATAAAAATGCATGAAAATGAAAACAGGATACAGGTACTGACAACAAAAATTGTGAACATGTGTGAAAGATTTGAGGCAGGAGTCAAAAGGGACACCGAAAAGCTCACCATCTACTGATAGCCTGGCTGGTTCTGCGTGCGGTGAAATGCTTACCTACCAACCTCCCTTATGGAAAATTATGCTCATGAAGCTTATGGGAAATTATCTTAGCTTAGATTGAAATCCTTACATCCACTGGAAGACAGAAGTGCTTTTTTGTGCTTTGTTTGTTTCTTATTAATTGAATTCTAAGAAGTAATTGAAAAAAAAAGGTAAAAATTAACATGTAGTCTTATGAATTCCAAAATAAAATCAGTATCTTATTGATATTTTTATTCCAAAATAAAATCAGTCACAACATTGTATGCATCTTCAAAACGGTGAAATACAAAAGGAAAAAGAAGACTTCTGTCTCAATATTTTCACCGCTTAATTTGCTCTTGCTGACTGTTACAAAACTCTCAAAGATGAAAGAAAAAAACGTTCTTCCTTTCTAACACTTTTTTTCGCCAATTGATCTTTGCTCTCTCTTTTTTTTAATTGGGACCAACCAGCAGACAATAAAATGAAAGTCAATAAACAGGTCAACTTCCTTCCATCCCGTATGGGCATTCCTAGTTTTGTCTAAAAACCCACCAAAAGTAATGATGAAAAGCTAGAGGGAAAAAAAAAAAAAAAAAGAGTAAGTGGCAGCAGATCTTGAAAAGCGCTCTCTGCTTGCAGTGGAAAATCTCAGGCTGTCCAATGTGAACTGAAAAGGCAGCCTGTGCTCTCTTTTCTGTGCCATGCGGGCGAGGCGGAGCAGAGCGCTGCTGTGCGCTGCTTGTCCTTGGTCACGCTGGCATGCAGGGCAGCAGGTTTTGTTCAGCTGGAACAGAGAGGTGGATCAGAGAAGCACCCTGGCATAGCTACCACAACAGCACGTGGGCCAAATGCACGCTGAATGCTGGTGAAGTTGCGTTGACGTTTCCCGGTCACTCACAAAAGCTGGTGTTTCCAGCGGAGTGACGGTGCACTGAGGTGCGCAGCCCTTGGGTCCCCAAGCAGCGTGGCTCAAGGTCCTCTGACACGTCCTGGGGGCAGTTCAGATGCCTTGCTGTGTTTACTCTCTTTGTGCCATGGTGGCTGCTCTCCTCATCCAGGCTGGTCCATGCGTGGGACAAGCCCATGAGTCACTTTGCTCTCACTCACCGTATTAATCAGCTCTCGGCCTCTATTCTCTTAATGGCAAGACTTGGTATTTTCAGAAGAGGGATCAAAGACGTGAACAGGACGTCGTGCTACTCACTCTCCTATATCCCAATACACGAGTCTCTGTGGAGCATCTGTTGCAAGTGAAGATGTCTTTTCGCCCGCTTGCTCAGCGAGGCAGCGCTGATAATCATCGCTTCACTAGAGCCGGCGGAGCTGCACGGCTTGGTGGGAGGAAGCATCTTGGGTGCAGGTGGCTGACAGATAGCAGCGACCTGTGAAGTCCTAAATAGACCCTTGCTGTGTTCACATTCTCTTCTCTTACTCTGCGAGTCCGTGGGGATTGGGGAGTTTAGTCAAGGGATTAAAAAAAATTTCTTGGTCTTGAATATGTCTTTTTTTATAGCTTTCGGGCAGTCCTTAGTGCTTGTTTTATCGTTTACAAGTAAGGGACCGACATTGCCAAAACGGAAATAAGGGCATAACCAGATTTAGAGCACGACATGCACAGATTCTAGCATCAAACAGATACAGCATGTCACAAGCTCTCTCCAAAATGTGCAGTACTTGGAAAGCTGCAGGCTCTGCGTAAGCTCATGGGCGCCTGGCTTTGAGATCCTTTTCAACCAGAGATGCACTGAGGAGCTCAGGGCGGAAATGTGTGTCTTTGCATGGGCAGAGTGACGGCAGTGTCATGTCCCTCATTCCTCCTCCAGCCTGCTCAGATGCTTCCCCAGCCAACATGCCTTTAATTAAAGGACAGGCTCCGTGTAGCTTTGACTATCAGCTTTGGACTCTGCCACCCAGGAGGCGCTCCGGCTTAGTCACTTCTCTGGGCTTTCTCACCATGCTCAGCAGTAGCTCTTGCAAAAAAGTAACATGCCAAACACAATCAGTTAAAGTAGTCGTAAGTCTTATGTGCTATGATCAGTCTCTTTCCGCATTTTCTTTGAGCAGTAAATGTGTGAACAATCCTGCCGAGAAGAGGGGGATGAGCCATAGGATTTTAAATCACTGCTGATGAATTATTAATTCTCCAAGAAGCTTCTGGGAATTGAAAGTTGGAGAGGCTAGTGCATTTCTGGAGGATGATTATAAAAAAAAAAAAAAAAAAGAGGTAACTTCCAAACATGCAGAGATCATTAAAGAATGAGTTGTTGTTGTTCCTGGGAGGGACAGTAGGAGAGACAAAGTGAGGAAAAAAGTACTGATTTTGAAGCATGATAATGCACAGCTGTCTTTTCTGGAAGACTCTGGATTTGCCAGAGTTGTATGCAAACATATAGAGAAATGGGCTTTAAAGACTTTGGCTAGAAATTATGACATGCCAAATCCTATCAGAACTCTCTTAAAAGACTACTGCAGAATTGCTTGTTTCCTCCTGCTTGGGAGTCGTGTGGTTCCCCAGGCGAACGCAAGCAGAAGCCCATTTCTGTGAAACATGTGCACCAAGTCAGGCTGGTCCTGCTGTTCCACACCAAATGGCACCAAGTCCTCTGGATTCACTTACAATAGCACAGCTTAAGCTTTGACCAAACACAGGTGACTGCAGCAGCTCTAGCAATCCTGCCCCAAGCAGCGTTAAAACAACACCCCACACGAAGATACCAGACCTTGCAGGCACAGACCAAAGTGTCAAAACTCAATGTTTGGTGAACATTAGGCTAAGGAAATTCAAATTTTAAAGGCTAGAACATTTCCATTATCATTACAACTAGGGGAGCGGGGAGGGTCCTACCTGGGCATCTCCTAGCTCCACATCTTCAGGCTCAGCTTGTCTGAAGCCCTCCTTAAAATGACTGGACTCATGAACTGCATGATGGGTCTGATCAATTAGAAGATTAGTATCTTTCAATGGAGATTTCAGGTCAACTGGGTATATTATCCAATTAATTTGGTGCACAACTTGTGCCAGATCCTGCATATTTCCACCTATGAATCAGAAATTCTGCTCAAACCTTGTTGAAATCAAGGCTTTCTAATACATGGTAAATTACCTTTTTTTGATGCATTCCTTAAGGTTGACGCAGAAGAACAGAGTGCAGCCTGTGTCACCTGGACACAAGCAATGGGCTCAAGGCAAAGGATGCAGATTTGCCTGTGATGTGAACGGTCATGGCTTCATAGGAGCCCTCTAACACAAAGACGGATTTAACTACCCAGATCGCAGCCACACCTGGGATTAGCTCTCACCCTCGACACCATGAGCCACTGTCATTCTCTTGTCATAGCAGAGGGAGAGGAAAGGAAACAGGAGCTCAAGAACAACATCTTCCTTTTCTCACATAGCCCTGTCCTGGGGAGACCCTTCAGGTTTCTATGCCGCAGTTTCTTCACCCTTCAAGAGACCCTGAGAACACAATGTCCGTGTGCTGGTTGTGTGGCAGGGCCCCAGCCCTAGCATCGAGACTTCAGCGCTGGCTACGCAGGGCGAGGCTTTGGGAATTTAAGCTCGAGGGTATAGCTGCTAAGTGATATACTCCAAAAGATAGCAGAGCTGTGGGTAAAGGCCTGCCTCACTCGCCCAAACCCGAACAACAGCACAAGTCTTTACAACTCCCCCACATTTTTAGGTCTGATGGGCATTAAAACAACGGCCTGACAAAGGTAAAATGCAGGCATGTACAGGGAAGCGGCCTTGGCCTCAGCGGGACGGAGGCAGCGTGTCGCCTTCTCCAAGCACGCCGCCCAGGAGGAATCCCTCCCTGAATGCACAGCAGCTCTCCCGTAAGCAAAACCTTCCAGAAATAGCCTGCATGACTGACATATCACACGGTACATCGTGTGCTGCATTTCCCCGCCGGGTAACCCGCCTGAACAAAGGTGCGCTGTTGGCCGACGGTCCTTTTGCCTCTCCGTGTGACTGGTATCACTCAAGCCTCAGCAATGCCCTCCGCGCCAGGGAGACGCTGCGAAGCCTCGGCAAATTGTGCAACGTTGTCAAAGAAAATTATGGGACAATATTTTGTTTTCGGCGTGCTGCTCCTCCCACTCCTGTGAGGAATTTGTGCTGGCCAAGGTCATGTGAATTTGAGCGGTGGGGATGCCTGGCTGACAGTCTACCTCAGCATGCCCCAGAGATGTATTGCCTTTCAAAATGCATGACAACAATATATTAAAGACATACCTAGCTCACAGCTATTTTATTCCAGGTTTGACTAGGTTTGCACCCTACGCAGACAAAACTTCAGTAATCACTCCAGAGGGAGAAAAAAAAAAAAGAAAAAAAAAAAGAAAAAAAAGCCAATTCAGAATAAAAGCATGAATCCATATCAATCATTTGTACAGGTTTATACACACATAGATGTGAACTCAATCAAAACTGATGTGGAAAAGCAATGAGTGGCTCTATTGACAATGAGTGATAATCACAGTGGAGATGCACGCCAGCAAGTCTTCCAGATGGGAGCTTCACAACCAGTGACATAATTTGAATGAGAAATGTCTCAGGAAAACTTAAATGTCATTGCCGTTCATGTTGTCACCACTAATTCCATCATTCAGCTAAAGGCTCTGTTACAAGCCTTTAATATCTATTCTTGCATTCTAAATAAGTTTCCTTCTTTGACACCCAGTGGTAAAGTGTCCCACTAGTTATTAAAGGTAAAATGGCAGGCTAGTCCAAAATCATGGGTCCCTTCTTGAGAAGTATTCAAGGAGCTAATACTGGATAGCCAGGCACTTTTTCTACCCGATTCTTTTTCTTCTCTTTTCTTCTTCTCTCTCTCTCTTTTTTTTTTTTTTTCTTTTTTTTCTTTGACACGTCTTTGATCAGGTATGAAGTTCAGCCTTATTCCATACATCAAGGGCATGCGGCTGTATTTCTAAAGACTGCAGAACACAGAGTAAAATGGCAATGAACATTTGTTCCAATAGTCTGCCTGGAAAGACTCATTACAGGGCTCGTAGCCCTCCAAAGGAGATTTTATGGAAGCATTGTAATCAATATACTTTTCAAAAGGAGACTTCATACCTTCGCAAGTACACCTTAAAGAGAGATAATATCAGGTCGTTTTCCAGCCCAGGCTTCCTTAAGGACATTAATTCATGAGCCTATTTTATAACTGACAGCTGAACTGTGAACTTTGTTTTTTTGCACAGTATGTGAGATTGTGTTCCCAAACCCCCAGACAATGCAGTGGAAAAAAACTGGAAAATGCAGTTATACCTCAGACCCATCACATGACTTGTCTGTTCTTGACCCCAAGTTCACATTCAACTTAACTAAGAAAATGAAACAGATATATAACAAGGGAAATGGAACTGGGGGAGGGGAGTAATAATGGCCACATGCTGCAGTACAGAGAAGAACTGGAGCAAAGTATTAACACATGAAAATCGCAATTCAAGGCAGGAATAAATCAAATGGGCTACAAAGACTGTACAAAGACTGCAATGCATCCAAAGTATCTTCCGTGAGCAAAAGGAAAAGAGGTCATCCAGGGACTGGGAGGAGGGACGGGTGTCAGTCCTTGAAAAGTTGGTATCAAAAAAAAAAAGGCAAAAAAAAAGAAAAAAAAAAAA
>VZSV01000024.1:1794922-1889418 GCA_013398735.1 Nothocercus julius
CTTGTCTGTTACTTCAAACAAACTGACTCATCAAGTGATGCATTTTACTGCTCTGTTTACACTACTGTAACAGTCTTATTTACAGTACAATAGCTCACTGCAATGTCCGAAAAAAAAAAAAAATAGAGAGCTATCAAAAGCCGAAACATTTTCACTTTTGGATTGCATAAGAGAACATGCATAGTGCACTCAGTCTGTAATAGACCTGGTGTATGTATCCCACCCAAAGTACCAAGTATTTAATCCTTGTAAGACTTAGATATGCACAGTACTTCATGCAAGGCTGCTTCTGGCTTCAAGAAGCCTCAGCATGAAACACAGGATTCAGACTGAAAAGAGGAAGGATGTCAGGGAGAAAAGAATCTGAATTTGATCATAAAACCACATTTGCATATACCATACACAGAGGAAGTGGTAAGGTGGTGAGAAAAACTGTATAGACTGCATAGAAATATTTGTCATAGCAGCTGATTTAAAGAATATACTTGAGCCCCAAATAAACTCATTGCCACCTCCTAACTGGCCATTTTGCTTCATTTGCAACAGGATTCTTTATCTCTTGCAAATGCTTGTAACTTCTTTTCCCCTGTCGATTTAGAAAGGCAGAGATAAACGACACCAAAGGAACCAAGGTGTAGCTGTGGGTAGGTCTGCGCGAGCTCCGAATGCAGAGCTCTTCTACAAGCTCTACACACACAGCCCTCTACAGCACCTCTCTGCCTTACCTATAACACCCCTCCTGCTAAGGCTATGGGTTAAGCAAGAGGAAGTCAGACTGCAAGATGCTTTTGTGATGCAAAGAAATCTTCCTTAGAGAGTGTTTCAGTGACAACCCAATGCTATATAAGGCCGTGCAGGTGCATAAAGGCTATATAAGAGCATAATTCTTGACTGTAGATCTGCATTATATATGGGAATTTTGTTCAGTGCTCAGTCCCAGGCAGCCATGACAAATGGGCATGAATGGGAATAGGTAGTGTTAAGTAGGTGAAGGGAAGCACTTGTTATAGTCTAATTGCATGGACTATTTCAGTATTTAACAAAGCAAACTATGTATATAACTGATAGCCATGAACTTGTTCAAGGCTGATGCTACCATGATTCATCATCATGAACCTGCTGGTTTAATGTCAGCCAAGGAGTTCTTGGCCAATGGGTGAATTCATAACACACAACAACTCGGAGGATTACAAGTGATTTTAGATGACTTTTTCTTTAAGTATAGAACACCTACTAGTGTTGGACCTTACCATTGTTCCCGTCAAGTATTAACATTTTGCAATTATTCTTTCTGCCTCTAGGGTTCAATGATGCTATTTTTTTCTTCCACACTTAGAACAGTTTTCAAGTGTTCAAGTACAGGGAAGCTCTCGGTAGTAAGCAACTAAAATTCACAACTTAATTTGAACCCCCAGTTGATACAAATACATAAAGCAAGAAGGCTGAGAAATACACATTTTCCGTAGCTGCCCACATAAATGAGACACAGTATTGTTATTTGGCTGGTAGATTTTTCACAGAAAATCAAAATCACAATTGCTATAAACAATGGCCTCAAAAACATTTATTCCAGAGAGAAATAATTGTCCTTGTAATGTCACAGGCTCCTGAAAGCTGCACAGATTGCCATTTTCTTGAAAAAATAGTTATTGCTTCCTAAAGTATAGCTATGCTACATGGTACTAATAGCTATGATGCTTGTATGTTAGCACCTTGGTAATGGCAATTCAGTATTTGGCATTTTCGAAGCTAAATATTTTATACGGCATACTGCAAACACAGACTTTTTCTTAAAATGGCAAAGCACATTAGAGATGAGTAACAAAAATTGTACTGGAGATGAAAAAGAGATGAGATTTAAGCTTCATGTAGATTGCTTCAAAGATAAAACCCAGTGGAAGACACACAAATGATATAATACATTGCACAGTAGTAATTTTCATTAATACAAATGGGACTTGTATGCTTTTGGGCTGACATCACTAAAAATGGCAAAAAACGGGGTTCTGATATACCAGATATACTGGAAAATAGAAGATACGCTGATAGAAGAAGCAGCTTCTACCTATAAGATAGAGGTAAGATGTAGCAGGCCAAAAATTGAAAGACCAAAATGGTTCTGAGAGTATGAAAGTAACACTACAGTTTTAGTCATTAAATTGTGAGTTCATACTTTGTATGTTAACATTATTTGTTATTAAATCATCGCACATCACCTTTATAAAGATAGATCACAAAATGATACCAAGTTGTCATGCCTAGAAAGTTACGGCTATGGCTGCTATGGGAGAAGGAGTTTCAGGCAGTCACTTCCAACCATGACTGGAAAGCCCAAAGTTAGCACAACTGCCACAAAGATCATGGTTCAGCTGAGGCCCATTTCCTTGTCTTTTTGAAAGCCGAAGAGATGATGAGCCATGTATGTATAAATGCCACTAAGCCTATCACATCATGTGCCTGGGGGGAAATAATCAAAGCCATGATGCGTCTCAGTTACTGGTGAGACATGGTGAAGGTTTGGAGGAAGGGAAATCAGATAGAGGCTTTAGTCTTGCACTTCTCTTTCATGACCCATCCCAACTGGCATGAGCTCAGCTTTCACAAACAGCACAGGCACGAAATCCTTCTCAGATGTTCTGTCCCACTTCTTCCCCCTCTCCCTCCCGTGCAAGCCTGAAAATACTGGGCTATATAGAACAAACAGGCCATTATATAGAGTAATAAACAAATGCAGCAACTGTTCTGATAGGCTTGATCATTGCATACTTTAGTGTCGTGTAGAGAAGCTATGCCATAAGTTCTCATTTTCCAGGCACCCCAGGCAGTGTCTCCTCCATTTTTGCACTGAGACACTTCAAAGAAAACTACTGTGTGAAAGCTTAACAAAAGCAGTAAAATTCATTTTGATGCCCTTCTGTGTGCAGTGGGCTCTGACTTAAATTCTCATAATCATTCCTGCATAAAGACAAAAATCAGTCTTATATCTATGTTTTTTTTTTTTTTTTTAATATATATTAAACCTCAACAGCCAGAAATATGATCAGAAATAGAAGCAATGGTTGATTCCACTATGTATCTCTGGCATCAATGGAAAAAACAGTGGACACAGATAGATACATCTGGAAAGAAGAAAAAATATAGGAATGTTCTCCTCAGTTGCTCAGGTAACACCATCTTCTGCAACATTGCAAAACTCTGATGCTTAGACACCATTGTACCCATTGGAAAAATATTTACTAGGTGCCCACAGTGAAATCCATGCTGACATTGCTATTTAATTGATCGTGGTGAACTAAAGGATCAAAGTTTTGAAGAAAATATGTTCTCTTACACTTTTAAATTATTAATTTTACTGAGCCCTGTTGAAATATTCAGCTTCAATCCCTTTGCAAGTCAACAAACAAGAAAGGGGCACAAGTTCTCTCTCACAGACATTTTTTCTCTAATATAAAATTAGGTTTAATTTACCTTAATTTGTTCTGTTTACTAAGAACGACTGTGCCTATTAAAGCTCAGGCTTGGATTTTAAAATCCAATGACTATCTCATGATTTTATTAGTATGTTAGTCTCATACAACAGTGGCATCTTTCTTTACCAAGCATCTCTGTATTTCTTCTTCACCTCTGGAGCGGCAACCCCCATATATTTATCTGTAAATATAAATATTTCTGAATCACTGGCAGTCATAACCTTCCTAGTAGCTGAGTCAAGCCCGGGTCTCAGCTTTCAATGAGAAAGGGAATGATTTCTCTATATTTTCTAGTTCATACACTAGATAGGTGGTTTCTTTACATCTCTGAACTTCTCAGAGTGGCAGATCTTTGGAGGACAAAGTTCTGTTTTTCCTCACACTATGAGGCTAGCTGTCCGAGAATCATCAGAAGAACTTTGCCCAACATTTGCCTCTCTGATTTATTCAGGATGTCTGCCATTAAATGCGTACCAGCAAAAAAATGCAGGCATCACATAGAGTCCTGAATTGCTGAGGAACAACTAAAAATAATAACTGGATAATTACGGATATGGTGCAGGTCATAATTCTTGATTCATTGATGCACATCCCCAAAGACCCAAAGAGAAGAAAAGAAAAAAAACTCCTAATGAAACATGAAAAGGTGAAGGATTCTTTTTCTTAATGTAATTTATTTATATAAAATCTGTTTCCCATTTATTCATGATAAACAGCACAGGAAACATTTTCTTAAAGCAACAGAAAGCAAGATACTGTCTTTTGCTGAAGCAGGAGTTTTGGGGGCCCTGAAATGAGGGCCATCTCAGAGTTATGGTAATAAAGAGTGGCTGAGAACAACCTTTGCTGCTTGGTTCACCCTAAATTATTTTTGATAAGCCTTTTCCTGTTGCAAACAAGATACGTCCCATGTGCGTGCTTAGAAAGTTGACAGAACTGGTCAAAGATGACTTATGACTCACGGGAGATCCCTCCTGACCCCAGACCAGGACACGGATCTGGCAGCGGGCTCTGTGTCGGCACACGGGAAGCAGGGAAGCCCTGGGCAGGAGATCAGATCATCACCAGGATGAAAAACCCCATGAGGAAACTCAGCCATGCAATTCATAGGATCTTTAAGCAGTACAATCTGAGCCTAGTGCTGGCACAACATAGGCATCAGCAGCAAACCACTCTCACCCAGAGAGATGACAGAAATGTGAAGTTAAATAAACTCCTGAAAAGCCATAAAAGAGAAGCTAGCAAACATGATAAAAACATTATAGATGAGAAAGCACAAATCTGATCTCAAATTGAACATGAATAAAATGAGGATCACAAACAGCTAGTATGTCAAATGAAAAGGTTTTATTATTGTACTATGCCACGGGAGAAAACAGATGACTTTGCAATACCTATGGGAACAGATAAGCATTAATGACAGCATGAGAAAGATGAAAGAGATTAACTAGCTATTCAGGCTATGTGTCCTTCCTGCCCTGACCTACAATGCAATGCAATACAACTTATTTTTTACATCAAATACTTAGCACATCTCATAAAATGCTTTATAGGGGAGTCAGGTGAGGTAGAGAGACTACAGAGAAAAGCAATCCACAGAGAAAAAGTTACAAGTAATTATGATAAAAGTCTGTCCAATTTCCTGGTTCTCCCTTCTATGCTTACACCTATTTTTAAAAGTCTGTTCTTACACTGCAATGACACAAACCAAGGCGAGATGCAATGCATTTATTATTGCAGTTTACTTATTATACAGAACTTACTCTTTTGGTTGCTTTGGAGTCAGCTAACAGAATAAACATCCCTTGCACCTGTCAGTCTTCAACTTCTTGCATAATGATCTTGATAAATTCATTTTTAAAAGATACTTAAAATAAAGAAGGATTTATCCAGTACTCCGCAAATCAAAGTTTTGCAAACAATTCTCCTTGATATCTCATCTCAAATCAAGACATAGCAAATAGCCATAACTGGTTACACCTGAGAAATGTTACCTAGGTGTTCCCTCTGAGCCAGCCAGCACTAAAAGACTTAATTAGCTCATAATTTTGAATGCATAAAGTTGCAAGCAGAGTTTGCAATGCCTTTCAGGTGACTGCAGTAATTTCTTCTGTTTTTTGTTTCATTTTTTTCTGTAAATTCATATTGAGAAGAATATCATAGTGGGTATATTTTCAGTTATAAAAACAAGTTACTTTTATCAGAGACTGCGCTATAATTATGTCAAGAAAAAGCACAACCATGAGAGGAAAAGGGAAGAAATTGCGAGGGGAGACAGGAAGGAGGAAGAGTTGAAAGTCATTTCTTGTTGAGGGAAAAAGGAGGCACAGACAAAAAACAGCAGCAGTCAAACCAGGGCACTGCCCTTCTGCTGGAAACGCAGAGGGCAGGAGGCAAAGGAGACGGAGAGCACCAGGAAGAGCAGAAACCCAAGCTGTCAGTGAAGACATGTGGGACAAACTGCAGCAAGTTTTCACATTTCTAAATATTAAGCACTATTTTATTGTTGGGCTTAGAGACAGCAACTTTGCGTGAAGCTAATAAAGGCAGTAATGAAGTCATTGGTTTGAGCCGAGACCTGCAGTGCATCCAGCGTGCCAAGTCCATCGCGTTATTAGTGGCCCTGCCGCTGATGTCAGTCGAGTTGTGCCTGCATACGCCAGGTTTGAGCTGGGCCTGCTTACACCTATCGAACATGCCAAGCTACATCAGGTAAAATGGAAAAATAAGGAGGAAGCAATGACAGGAATTGCAATGAGCTACCATAAAATAAACAGCTGAGCAAGGAGCAAGAGCCACAAATCAAGCAGAGTATCAAAATGAATAAGAGGGTAATGGGCCAGGGCAGGGCACGCATCTATCTTTGCTCTCACAGCAGCCAGACCAGTTCGCTGACCGCATGTGTTTTTTTAAAGACCAAACTACTGGAATGCCCAAGATGGAGCTAGAAATATTTTTTGCAAAACTGAATTGTATGCATTGCAACAACAGCAACGATATTTTAGAACAGAGCATAAGAATTGGTAGTAGATATTAGCAGAAAATCTGCTCCATGGCACACATGTTGTCTACCAACCATTCCATCCATTTGCTTGGTAGCATTTGTAAGCGTTGCAGCACTTGGAAAATCAGAAGTGTGCAGCAGCAGTTGCCACAACTTAAGGTTCCAGTTCATAAAATGACATATACTGTCTTTTTGTTCTCATAGAAGAAATGCACTTTATTTGACTTACAGGGGCTTTTGACATGAAAGAGCAGAGGGAGATGCTTCACACAAGCCGAGCTTGGGGCCCTCGTGGCAGAAAGCGTGCGGTAAGCATCTGCACGGCGCTCGGCTCTCTTATTTGCAGCTTCAGACTAGAAGCATATTCCAGGAGGTTTCAGGTAAAGCAGGTAAAAAATATGATAAAGTTTCACTTAGGGACAACTAAGATTACCCAAGACAGACTCGCCATCACACTGCCTAAAGGTGATAGAAACAGAGATCTCTCATTTTCCCTTATTGTCAGGGGTCTTGATAATTTTATCTCATCAAACTCCAAGGTCCTTCCCATCAACTGTAGCAGACGCAGTAAAATAAGATGCTCTCATTTCATAATTGCTTCTACATTATTCTGAGATCATCAATGAACTTATTTTCATGATTGTAGCATCTTGTCCAGCATCTCTTCAAAACAAATTTATTATCGCTAAGCAAAGTTTTTGATTATTTGTAATAAAGAGTTTGAATATGTTCGCAATTGAGAAGAGATCCATTTATTTTGGCATGAATTCTCATTATGTAGGACTGATTCCTTGATTTTCAAGCTAAGCACAGAATCTAAGACAATAGAACTAACCTTTAATACTGCTTCTGTCCTTTCACAGCTGTCACCATAGTGCTGTGCCTTTGCATTGCAAAATTATACTAGAATTCTTATGAAAACTACTTATTACATTCACAAGAATGCCAGTGTGATTAATAATGATTAAATTTTTGTAGTATGAAGTGAAGAGCTACTTAGGATTTCAGGATGGAATGCTGTTATCTGAGGCTGACATAAATGTAACTAAAACCAAGAAAGAGCACAACTGCTGTGTGTGACTGATGATAAGACCTGTAATAAGCATGGGAGGAAGTTGTTACATCATTAGAAACTGAAATCATGAGTAGCTCTTTTCTCAGTTTTCTTGTATTTTGTCCTACAAACTCTGTGATATTATTTCAGTAAGAAGTTTAAAAGAAAACAAAAATTACAACAAAATGCTTACACGCACTCTTCTATAATTTACTTTGTTATATGATATTTTTTTTTTCCAGAGGAGCATCATCCAGTTGTTCTCAGTGATAACAAAGAACCTCGAAGCAAAGCTTGGGCAGAAAATCATTTCCCCATCTATATCAGGCAGGTTTGCCATTATCAGAGGGACTCCCAACTCATCCTTGAGCTTCATATTAAACCTGCATGATTTTCTCTTTCACTTTCAGGCGATGGGAAACCTGTTGCATGACAGTGTTCCTGCTGCTTCAGCAGTCTGCAGTGGGTCTCTGCACCCTGCCTCTTCCCAAGTAACACGCTCCCTCAAGAAGTCATATTTATGATTCCAAATCCAGTTTATAACCTTTGGTGCCCAACTTTAGAAACTTTAAAAAAATCCCAGTATCTCCAATAACCTATCCTCTGAAAACTAGGCTCTTTCTTCTGAGTGAGGGCTCAAAACCTTAGATGTCTAAAAGCAAAGATTGGCCTTAAAAAACTTAATCACAGTATTTTAAGGTGATTTAACCGTCATGTCTCAGACTCATGGCAGCATTCTCAAGAGGTTTATATTTCGTCATGTTTGTGTAAATGGCAGACAGAAATACTTATTGAGTACATACTCAATACTTGTTGAATACATAACATTCTGAATAGCTTTGGTGAACAACTCACTATTTTTGCAAGGAGGAAACAGCTTGCAGCATCTGCTGGAGCAGAAAGGCAGAAATCTTATAAATTTAGTCAAGAGATAGAGGTCAGAATAAATCCCAAAACAATCAAAATTGTTTTAATTTTGACTAACATTATCCTCTACGATGTAAATTATACAAGCGCAGAGACACCACTGCATAACTAAGAACTTCCTTGCATTTCATCTTGGCAGTGGTCCGTGACCTCTCTTTGAAGCCAAGAAGGAATAAGCCTTCACTGAAAGACATTTGCTCGAGAGACGGACTGGCAAGAAGGGAAATGCTGACTCTGGTGGGCGCTTCTTGCCCACCTCCTAAGGTCTGAGAGAGGAGCTGAGGGGAGCACAGAGGAAGGGAAGGGCTTGTGGCACGCCACCCCTCTCACATCTCTTGCCAGACGCTGAACCAGAGAGAAGCTGCTGGGACATCACAGAAATGCTTTACGTGTTTGCGGAGTGCTTGGCCATAATAACATGCTTAAGCGTGAGGAAGTTTTGCCCTGCAAAGCGAAGTTTTTTTCCCCTGAAGATGTTTACCCTGGATGTAGCACCCTGGATGTGGCATCTGCCCTCCCTTCTAGCACCTGTGGGTGCCCAGAGGCAGTGCCCAAAAAAGCCCTGCTCTGCCCTTCCCTTCATGTGCTGTGCCCGAGACTGCCCTGGTGTGGCCATGCAGCCCCGCTACGTCCACTGATGCTCTCTTTAATCTACCATCAGACCTGCAAATTTTTACATTAGGTTCAAAACTCCCATTTGGATTGGAGCCAGCCAACACTGACTGTGGACCGGGGAAGGCGCTGATAAATCCTTTGTCACCAGCCTGACAGGTAGACACGGCGGTGAAATTGTGCCTTGCAGTCCTACAGCTGAAAGGCCTCTGGAATCCTGTGTTAGTAATGGGGAGAGGCGAGGAAGAACACACATATATATATAAAAGTTCATATATTTACATGTGTGTGTGTGTGTTAAATTCCTCATCTGTAGAAGAGAAGGAAGCTCAGCTTGAGTCTACAAGTTCATAAATTTCTGTTCAGCTCCCATTCGTAAGGCAAACGAGATGCCATGAGGTAGCTAGGCTGGGCTGAGAAGGGAGGGCCCGGCGTGCAGGGCAGAACCATAACCCTGCGTCCGCTCCGCAGTCCCAGCACGCACTGTGTGAGGCATCAGCCGCTTGAGGAAAGGAGTCAAACCAGTCCATGGATTAACCCCCAGGGCTTGGCACACTCAGGGAGCAGCTGCCCGCACCCAACGCGAGGTGGCAAGAGGTGTTTGCTGGAGATCCTGCTCCTGCATAGGCTGAAGTACCTCACTCAGGAATGCAGCCAAGAAGGTCTCTCCACCTGGTGTTCAATGGCCAGAAGCCCTCTTGGGACTGAGATGGTCTGTATACCTATGAGCTCTTTTCAAAAAAGATGGCAAATTCAGAAAATAATAGTCATGGTAGGAAGTGTGTGAAGATTTGGACCCTCACGCTGATTCTGTCTTACCAGGATTTGGCAGCAAAATAAATGCAGAAGCCTGACCAAGACGCAGCAATGCTCCTCTACTTCAACACTGCATATTTTGCTACTCCTACCTGCACAACTTCCTCATACTGCATGGGGCAGGAGAGCCTTTTGAGTGGAACAGGAAGCATCCTAGATTTCTAAATTTTGGCTAATTATCTAATGAATCAGGTCACCAATGTGCTGATCAAGGGAAATGAGTCACAGCCAAGTCTCCACACTGGGTGGCAGATCACTGGCCACTTAAACAAGAACGGAGCACCCCATGGGTGGTGAATACCAGAGTATTAAATACATTCCTCTGCTCATGGCTCAGAGTTCTTTCAAGGATTGTTTTCTGGGAAAAAAAAGAAAAAGACTTTGCAATGTCTGCTAGATAAGAACACTGCATAGTTTCGAGATTGCATGAGTTCCGAGCTGTTTTATTGGAAAATAAAACCTTCCTTCAGCCACTAATGAGAATGAAGAATTTATATTTAATAGAGTTTAAGTGGTAGTAGAGAAATACTGTGTCTTAAATCGAGGCTTCAGCTCCTAATTGGCCTTCTCAAATGGTGTGAGAATGTTTATACACTGACGAAAATCACTGTAGCATCTAGTCGTCTGTATAACCTTCCATCTTTATTTCGTTTGTGTGAATTATAGTGGAGATTTACAGGAATCTGTGGTCTGCGGAATAACTTTGTTTAAAACATAATTGCCACGTATCAGCAGGCATTCTCTTCAGCAGAGGCCTGAACAGCCTGTACAGATAAATATTCTGGATGGCAGCTTCTTTCCCACCTGGCAAACCATCTTCCTGCTCGGGGGCATGAAACAGGACAGAGCAGGGCTGACCGGGACGTGTATTGTGAGGCAGCAGGAATTAGGTAGCCTATCTAGTTCTCTATCACACAATTATTTTAGAAACACAAGTGTTAAACCTGTTATGATTTATTTTTTCACATGAGATTTGGTTTATGTAAAATAAGTTTTATACAGTCAATACTACAAGCTTTTATAAGACTGCTGGGAAAACAAATGGAACAAAAAAAGGTAGCCAAAAGGAGGTGCTTTGATACAGCTGACTTACTGCACTAGAGTCTTTTTATTTCTTATTTCACATAGCCTCTGAAGACTTGTTTAATCAACAGCAGTATCCAGATTGATCACTGTATTCCTTCCTGTATTTTAAATTCTGGATGTGCGATTTATTAGCTCCTCTTAAAGTGTCGGAAGGGGAAGAAGTTTATTGAACAGGGAAGTTTTGAGTTCTGCCAGAATTTCTGAGCACAGATCTCTTGTCTGGTGCTTCTCCAAAGGGAGTCATCTGATAATGAGATATATGCCATGGGTACGTGGCTGCAAGAAACAAGTATGTTCATATATGGCGCAGAGAAGTATTAAGAAAACAAGTTTTCTCCTTTTCTTCTTCTGAATTTTGTGCGGTAAATTTGTGTGGTGGGCTCCATAGAAGTGTCCTGTGCAGAATTTGGGATAATCTTGTATTTGATAAGCTTTTTTGCTTTCATAGAGATCTGTTTGAAGTATGTCATTTTATTGAGAAAAAGCTTCAGTGATAAGAGGTCACGTTGATTTTTCTTTCTTATTTGCCAGTCACAAGATATTCTACTGTAATAAGAAGGTTAAGGTACTGGAATCAAATAAAAGAGCCAGAATGTTCTCTGCTTTAAGAAAAGTAAAGATTCTTTTGGATTTGTTACATTGACGGTGAGGAGCTGCACATCAAAATTTTTGCTATGACATCTGATCCTAGTACATAAATTAATGTACGTGTTAGTCCTATTCTGCAAAGCCGTATTCAGCCTTAACACTAAAATGCATCAGAGCCTGTTGAAGGGTTGATTGATTTAGAGTCCCAAGGCAGCCTGCCTATGATCCATAACTTTGAGAAACCAAGAAGGTCGTAGGTCTTTTAAGCCCATACTCAGTCACAGATGAATACAAGATGATGAACACACTAAGGAGGTTAGAGCCTCATTTTTTGAATACCCTTGAGCACATGATAGCAGAGTTTTTCACTGCCCTAGGAAAAAACTGATGGTCAAGTTGTGATTTAGAAAGGCTATAATTCTTAAAATTTTCACTCATTGGTTTAGAGAGAAAAACAGAAGGAATACTAATTGGCTGGTTGTAAAGATGAGCCTGAGGAACAATTCAGGCAAATTAAGCAAAAGGAGATTTATTTTTGCCCTCAGTTCTGTGACCATCTTTATAATCTTGCCAGAGGTTGCTAATATTCGAGGCTCCTAACAATTAAGGATGTTAAATACTCCTTTTTCTTTTTTTTTCAAGTGAAGATTAACATCTATTACTAAAATGTTCTTAGACTGTTCAAATAGAAATATGGTCTGGAATGCAAATGCCAAAGCCCATCCTCTTAGTAATAATACTTTAGAAGCCTATCAGGAAACTTGAAGCTGTGCGTCACCTATAACTCTTTTGTCACGATAGCTGTAGAAAACCAGAGTGGATATGTTAGGCTCCTCAGTTATTCTCTAGGTCACCTAAAAGTTTCTTTCTGAAAGTATAATTTTATTTTTCTTTCTTGCTCTTTTTTATTTTTTATTTTTTAAGAATCTGTGCACATAATTCTGATTAAGAAAAAATGGCAGCCCTAATGAACAGGCTAAAATGAAAAACAAATTAGTGGGTTTTGTCAGTGCATGGCAAGCTTCTCCCGTACCAGTCCCACCTCTTCATTGTTAAAAAATGATAGTGCTGTAATCTGGGTGAAAACTACCACATCTTTTTATTTCAGATAAATTCTTAGCCAGAATTTATTTGCTTGTGGAAGCAAAAATCTGACTAAACAAAGTGCTTGAGTACATAAGTTATCCCACTGCAGTGAAATAGGACTACTTGTGTGCTCCAAAGTATACTTGTTCTTAAATGCTACATTAAAGTGAAGCCAAAGAAAATAGGTATAGAACAGAGACAACAAAGAAGCATTAGTGGAATTATAAAGGGTCAGTGCAAGGAGGTGAAAACGGGAAAGTTGAGTCAGTCATTGGGGCTGGGTGTAGGGGAGCAGAACTGGCATGCTCATCTGAGCAAATCCAGGATGGGAAATGGTGATTTCACCAAATATATCATAGTTTGAAGGTAGACCCAGATGTCTTTGGCTTGTTTTTCCAGACAGGGAGCTGATTTGTGTGAAGGCAGAGTGTACTTGTATGAATTTCAGCGGTGCAGCTGTGTGCAGAAATCCCTGCCTCCTTTTCCAGCTGTTTTCACCTCCATCCCTGCCCAGAAGATACCATCTATCAGGTGTTCCAGTGAAAGTCCTTGTAAGGCTGCTTTGTAAACCAGACATACTAAATGCTGCCTGTAGCATTCATAAAATAGCTGGAGGGATGGTAGAAAAGCAAATAATGGGATTCTATATGGAGGAGGAAATTCAGATTAAAATGCACCATATAGTCATGGTATGTCATTCAACCAGCTGGGCTAAATGTCAAAGTGACTGACACTCAACTCATGCAAAACTCCCACATATTGGAATAAGAGTGATGCATAAATAGTGACTTTAAGACCAAAGTCTGTTCCCTGGGAGGTACTGAGCACCTTCCACTTCTGCCGCAGTCCTGCAGTAACACTCGTCAGAATCTGCCCCAAACCTTGGCTGCATTCTCTACAGTAGCAAAAACAGTAAACTTCTTGGTTTATTTCATCACCAAACAAAATCTTTATTTAGCTATTGCATAAAGACATATGTATGCTTTTAAATGATTTTAAGGACAAGTTAACTTATTCAGAATAATGGATGCAAATTACTTCTCATCTTCTGTAATACATAAACAAACTATGCCTCTGGTGTGATCACTGGTAGGTTGAAATACTGTTAGAGGACTGGGCTGTGTGTCTGTACGTATTTAATGTCCTTAAATCTGTTTCTCTTCCAACTAACAAATGGTGCAAATAACACAGGAAAAGGTTTTGAAGTCTAGCATCTCTGACTATTCTCATCATAATTCATTTAGAACCAAAGTATGCTGGACTTACAAGAAGACACTGTCCTGAAAACCTAAATTAACTTTAACAGTTAAAGTTGAGGTGTTATTTTAATAACAACGCAAATTTGGTTGACACAAGAAATCAAATCTTGGCCCTTTCTAAATTGCTGGAGATGAAAGTCATCTCAAAAGACAATCAATTCAAAGAACTGAAGGCAAGCAGAGATGGCATTTGTAAGAAGTATCTATCATTCCCATGGAAAGGCGCACTCTTCTGTGCCTGAGATCCCAATTGGTAATGCTGGGTTGATGGTACCTGTTAATCTCTTAATGACTTAGATAAAGCCATTAAAGATGCAGAAATATTTGGGCACTGCATTCAAGGAGTTAACCATACCTGGCTGTTTGTCTCAAGCAAGAGTGAGAAATCCTTATTCTAACTTTGTTTGAAAGCCTGAAGCCCTTTCCATGCTGTTCCTAGGGCAACCTCCATATAATATTTTTTTGTTTCTCCTAAAATTTTGTAAGTCATCATAGCTGCTTTTCTGATTTTTAGAAACACAATTTTTAGAAACAGCGGTAAAATTAATAGATGTTATTATTCTACTTAAAGCTAAAGCAGCTTCTTACATTTCAGGGACACCACCAGATTTCACCACAACTCTTTCTGAAGTTGGTTCCTTTTCCTGCCATGTAACTCACAATATTGTGCCAGGGAAAGTGGGGCTGCGTGGTGGGAGAAGAGGGCTCAGGGTGGGGTTTAACAGGCACCCGTAACACTTCAGCCCGTTGGTTTAACAAATGAAAGTATGTTCATTGGGAGAAAAAGAACCTAGACTGGTCAAAAATACCTATAGTCTGTCTTCTGTAAAACCAGCACCATTATTGCATAACCCAGAATTTTTTCTCTTTTGTTAAACACATCATTTTCAGTAACTCATTCGGATAACATTTCCATGCATATATACTGACAGCCAGCAGCACATTTTTTCAGAGTCTGAAAATGTAAGTAAAGACTTCAGTTTTCGTATCAACTTGTTTCCTTTTTTTCCTCTTATGGGGCACAGCACACCAGTGATTTGCTGCTGCTCTTCATAGTTACCCCTTGTTCTAGGCACTCTTTTCAGCCATTCTGACAACAGCTCTCACTTAGCATCTAAAGCTTCCGTGAGCAGCAGCCCATTGGCTCTGCTTAGGTGGAACAAAAATTCAGAGTTGGTTCTCACACAGAATTTCCTATTGCCCAGTGGCAACTTCATCAACTTCTTCTCTAAAATTTTCACAACGTTTCGACGTGGTTGCTTCTCCTCGATGTTTCTCAGTGTATCCCCATTTCCGCTGACTTCCGTGTATTGTGATTTTTCCCTCTTGCCTCTGCGTTGCCGTTCGCCAGCAGCCAGACCTGGCGTGCAGGGAAGGCCGCTACGCTAGCACACCAGCAGCCTGTGCTGTCTCCGAGCCACGCGGCACGACCGGCTCCGCGTCTGCTCTCCCCGGAAAACTGGGCTCCGAGGGCACATCCCAGGCCCGGGCAGGGGCTCCGTGGTGCCTGCAGCTCCTGTTGCACGGGAATCCTGGCTTGTGGTGAGGATGCTGTCTCATGACTAACTCAAAATCTAAGAGCCAGTCCATTAACATTTTAAAATGTATAGTGAAAATGAGGGAAAAAAGGGTATTTCTTTCTGTATTAGCATCTGCTTGCTTCAAAGTAAAGGAACTTCATGCAAAGAAGAAAATATTTTGTTTTAATTTGAATAAATATTTTCTTTTAAGTATCTTCATTTAAAAAAAAAAAACAGTCGTGGCTGTAATCAACATATGCAGCTCTCAATTCATTTGCAGAGATTTGCTGAACATTTGTGGAGAAATCTTTGATCCCCGGTGTGCAGTAGAGTGCGACACCTTATCCATTAGCCCGTGCAACAGCCACATTATTCCCTGAATTCACTGCAAGCAGCAAAGCAAAGCTCTGGCAGCCGCGCGTGGTGGCCAGCAGCAGCGGCTAGAATTCTAGAAAATTCTCTTTCCCCTTTTCTGTTTCTCTGAATTCAAATAAAAGAGGACAGAGAAGAAAACTGACTAAAATATTAAAAGAAAACTGTTTTAGAAAAGTTCTGATTTGTACAGGAGGGGGAAACACAGAATATCACAGGGGTGGCCTATGAAAACCCTTTTTTTTTTTCCAGGCTGATTTTCAAATTGAAGGATCTTTGATCATGCATTTCAACAAAATGTCCAAAGTTTGGGGCACTATCTCTGAACTAAATGCTGAGCGTTGTTCACTGACGGGTTATTGCACAGATACTCGGTTATCCTGAAGTGACCTGGCAAAGCACCACCACAAAAATACACTGTAGATGCTATGAGGTCAGTTTCAATTATATCCAGTCCGTTACTTCTAACACACTTTCCTCTGAGTGCTGTATCTAGTATTTGAAAAAGTTACTTTATGTTTGCTGTGATATTCTCCAGATTTTTAATAAAATTCCTCTAAAAATGCCTATTTATCAGCAGCAGTCATATGCTCGACTTTTGTCTTGGGAAAGAACGAACTTTCCAGAAGAATTACTTTAGGTTGCTGGACAGATTAAAAACATAATTTAGTCTTATACAAACATGAAGTCTGATTTTAAAAACCTGCCCTTCAAGATATATGGTTTGTTCCTTGGTCAAAATTAAAACAAAGAATGAAAACACTTAGCTAAAAGGTTTGCTTTCCATCTCCTACTTGATCTTTATAGCAAAAATCCACTTATCTTGGCTTCCCATATAAGGTATTCTACATCATCTGGAATTATAGATGGGTGTGTATAAAGGTTGTGTCAGCATTTCCATTATAAAACCATATTTTAGGGGGTTTATCACTCAGCCATAAAAACTCACTCAATGCTGAAACTTGGCATGCAAATCGCAGCCTGGAAGACATTTTTATCACCAACACTTGGAAAAAAAAAAAAAAAAAGAATGTTTGGCTGTTTTTCAGTTTACTGAATGACATAAAAAATAAGAAAAAATTTAGGTTGGGGAGAGGGACAGAGATTGTATCTATTCAAGGCTATGCTCATCTATACTAAAGGAATGAGATGCTGCCGAATTTAAGCTCAAGTGTCTCATCATTTATGAACATTCAAGGCAGGGATCAGCCTTCCTTGTACAGGATGTAAGCCACACGCCCGTGCCAGGCTAGCAAGTCTTCCTACGTGTTTAACCTATCTAAAACTGAGGCCACTTGCTTTTGCCCAGATCCAAAGCAGCTCATGGGCACAGGTAGGGAAGTCAGAAAAAAAATCCACAGTTAACTAACCTGCCTGTTGGGAAACAGAAATTCAGGAAAGCAACGGAGCACATGGTTTTGCACTGAAGAGCACGAAGGTAGATGTCCAATGTCAGCGCTACTCTTAGATAACCCAGCGGCAGTGACATGGGGCCAGATACCTGCTGACAAGGGAAGCAATTCTGAGTGAAGGCCTTGAGAGCTGCAAAGGGTCTTCTTCAAGGCAAGACAGCTGCTGAGCTACTCCGTTAGCTATTAACAGTGGCCACAGGGTGTTCAAACTCACCACGGGAAGTGAGAAATACCCTCAAAAGCCAATCTTTGGACATAATGCAAATCAGGAAGCACGGTAAAAGGACACTAAAAGGAGTAGCAAAAGAAGCGATGTCTCCTTTTTAAAAGACACCAGATTCAACACTCAGAATTCATATATGCTGCTGAAGTACCCCATTTCTTGGAAGACTTAGAAAAATGCTCAGGAAGCAGAGGAGAGGTGGCTATATGGAAAAAGATATCCTTCAGAAATGACAAATCATGTTCAAAAAAGAAGAGAAGCATAAATCCTGACAAGTTAAATGCTAAACCTCAGTGAGACATGCCAATTTATTGAGGAGCAACTTATTAAAGGAACTCATTACAGGAATAAAAGTTAATAATAAAACCCTTTTCAAATGTATCAGGAGCAGGAAGTCTGTCAGAAAGTCAGTGGGGGTGAATCCCAGATCAGAGAGAAAAGATGTGCTCAGTGAAGATAAAACTCTCAAAAATGCTACACGGATTTTTCTTAGCAGCTCTCTGCGGTGGCAGTCAAACAAGCTCCCAAACAGAGGCCAGTTCTTGGAGAAAGGACTTGCAGGGCCTAGCTCAATCTGGGCCTGTAGAAAAAGTTTTAGAAAAAAAATGGTAAAATTGAATAGTACCAGGTTAAGGAAAACTGCAGGGACCTGTTCAATCCCATCACTAACGGGGGTGAGGAAACTATCACTTAAATCAGTCTATGTGAGCACCAGCATCTCTTGCAAGATGCTTCCAGATATGGAATACCAGGTTAAACAGTCCTTTGCTTTGTGGGAGATCTTACATACTTTTAAGTCACTTCTTTTTTTTCTTTTTTTTTTTTTCTAAAAATGATATTCCAATATGCAATGCTTCATTCCTTTTATGAAAGCTGAGCTTCTGGCAACATAAATGTTCCAACTACAGCAGATACTAGCATGAAAAATAGATTTTTCTTCCTTGAGTCTTCTTGATGGAGCTTCCATGCAGCATTTAGTGAACTGGCAAAAAGAGGCAGTTGTTCGGGTCGGTATATACAAAATGAGATTTGCAGATTTCTGCTCCCTTTGCCCCAAGTAGCCCACAGAACACAGGCACTGCCTTGAGAGCAACATAGCTGAAGGGGGAGGTCTAGCAGAGTTGCATCAAACCCAGAGAGATCGCTTCTCCGGCTTGCAGGGGTCTGGATCCAGGATCGTCAATGCTTAGAGGCATAATCCCATTAATCGACATCCTTTTAAAGCGAATTCCCCTCTGAAGCTGACCAGGAAGGGGACCCTGCAGGGCGGTTTATAGCCACGGCAAGCGCCATGAGAGGAGACTCGCTCGGGAGCAGCAGGGAAGAGCTGCGCCACCGCTTTGCCCAGACACGTATCCACGCGCCCGGCCACCCTGCCTTCCCCGGTCCCAGCAGCAGGGAGGTCTCCTGCCCTTTCACCCTGCAACTTTTTTTTTTCTCCTAATAGATTTTCACCTTGGAAAGGTCGGCGAAGCAAACAGTTCAAAGTCCTGATGCTAGATGACTACTTATAAAAACATATTTTTCTTTAAAAATAAACAAGCTAGTGATCTTTGATCTTGTCATCTGGCTTTCTTCAATGCTCAGATCTAATTGCTTTTCATTCCTGTGGGCAACTGCTTAAGCTGAGGGAACATCTTCACCTACAGCATTTCACTACTGTGTCATCCACTGTAGAGTAGTGGGGGTTTTGTTTTGTTTTAAGCCATTAAATAAAGAGTATGTGCTCTGCAACACTGTAGAGCATAGCAGACCCACTGGTAATAGCGTAGCAGATTACAAGCATTATTACAAGCTCTGGTAGCACTTCTGCTGTTGCTTTGTTTCTTGTTTCCACATCTACTAGTGCTTACTTCTATAGAAGGAAGACACAGAAAACTGATGTATGGGGACTGTACCCTAGTGCAAGGCTGAGTCTCAGATCACTAATGCTTCAGACTAAGAACCTTTTTGTTTTTCTTCCTCTATTTTCTTGTTCTTGCTTTGTAAGGGATCTCATATAATTCACTGGTAGTGAGAATACCCCACCCAAGTTCTTCATGAACGCTGTTTTTTCTCCCCTACATCCGAACGGCAGACGGTGTGCAAGACCCCGCGTTGCAGGACTTTGCTTTCTTGATGCTCGTTGTCATGGCCCTAGTGTGAGTGCACTGCTGATCCTTCGCATTTTGTACGCCCACATTTCTTTCCTATGGGTAGAGGGGCAGAAGCGGGGATCACCAGCTCCTAGTAGCCTACAGAGAAGTCCTGCCAGGGATTTTACTAGTAGCAATTCTGGTTCCTTGTTCTGCATCTCCTGAGATACAGCACACTCTTAAAATAAGATTTTACATCTTCCAGTGAGAATACATTTGCCATTTTGGGTGTAGCATTCCTCCACAGAATTGCTTTCCCAGAGCTGTCTGATTGTTATCCCAAGTTTTCATGGCAGTGTCTGGTGCACACTTAGACATGAGAAAATACATACTGCACGCTGCTCAGGGGCAGGGATACTATTGATTTTTCTAGTCTGGTCAGATCAAGTCTGAGGTAGCACGTGCCAATTTTTTTTCTTCTTCAGGCCACATCAGCAATGTCTAAGCATGCAAGGGGAGACAAGGAGGTACAGGAATAAAAGTCCAAAACGCTGCAATTCTCTGCAAGTTTTAGTGACACATGCAATGCTGTGCCTTACAATAGTTTCTCCTGTAGTTTTATTGCTAGCCAGCTCCCTTTTTTTTCCCTTACACTATGAAGTACAATATGAGGACAGCACTGGGAAGATGTTTTAGTAAATGCTGATGTTCACCATGTATCACTGGGGTCATCTCAAGCATGGGATTCTGCCAGGTCAAAGACAGCCATTGCTGATGCTGCTTGCCTAGTGAAAAAGGCACGTATCATGGTAGATTGGTGCTTGGGTGCACTGACAGGCTCCTCTCCTACCACAGATAAGGTAGCCTTGTCTGTAAGTTGACCCTACCCTAAAAAAGTCTTATTCCATCCTTTCCCTGAGGTCCCAGAGTACAGTGATAAGTAATGGTTTTCAGATGCTTATTTCCTCCCCAGATCACTCCTGTCAGGAGCTGTGCAGAAATCCTGCTATGCCTAGTGTTCAGCTAGGACCCTGGAAAGCCTGGAAGTGCTTCATGTCATCCTACTGCTGCTTCCGGGCCTTGTCTGACACTCAGAGCGAGCGCTGCCATCTCGTCGCTTTTCTGTAGCGCTCGAGCTTCCCACGAGCTTTGATAAAGGCAAACTGCTTTTTCACCCACAGCCTCTGTTGGAGGTATATCCCAACATAGGGAACTTAGTAAATCTGTGGCTGTTCTTGGATTCCTAGCTGTGACCTGTAAAAATCACTTCATTCTACCAAGGAAAAACCCTTCTGTATTCCATTTATAAATGAGACCTAGGTGAACAACAATGTATGCCCACCATACACATATATAGTCAGTTCACAAAAACTCTTTGAGTCTGGATGACCGAAGAGATAAAGGTAGAGCCTTGCTTTGTACAAGGAATATACCAAATGTCTGTATATGTATTTTTGTTTCCACGGCTTCGTAAAATAGAGGGAAAAATATATGGAATGACTGTAATGTTTATGTTCAAGTTTTGCGTAATACGCAGGATGCAGAGAAGCCTTAGCTAAATATCTCAAGTCCTTCCCTGAAGTGATCCTGGAAGCAGTGTGCACACAGACGAATTTTAAGGACTGACTGAGGAATTTGTGGTTGCCATGGAAACCAAGACCGTGGTCCAGATTGTGTTAGAGATGGTTTTGGAGATGGAGGTTGGAGCCTGGAGATCCGTCACGAGCCAGGCGTTGCCTGTGAACAACCCAGGGCAGGTAAAACACGAGAGGTTTGGATGGCAGAACAGCGGTAACAGCAACACATCGCCGTGGCTGCATAATGCCATCTGGGAAGCTTCTGACCTGAAAACGAAGGTGAGGCCAGGATGATTCTCAAAAACCAGCGCCTGAAAGCCTGGAAGCGGCTGGGAAGAAGCACCCCCAGGATGGGGGATCCCAGCCTACAGAGACAGCCCCTGAGCACCAGCACAACGTGACTGAGAGGGGACAAATCTCTTCAGAAGCTCATATAGTTAGGAACGTCTCCTACAAATTGCCCCTGCTAAAGTGAGTTTCTCTCAGTTTGTATTACATGGATGGTAGACCTGAATGTAGTGTAGGGAATAAAAACACTTAGTTTTCTCATGAAGTGCAATATTGAAGGACTCCTTCCTTTCAAAAAAGGAGAGAATAAATCAATACTATAAGTTCTCCTGAATTCAGATAATATTGGATTTATTTTCAGGACTAGCGCCAAATAATACAGTACCATTTGGAGCATAACATCAGAGGAAAGTCAGCCCGCATTTGATTTTTTTTCCTCTGTTGGTTGTTTTGAGGTTTTTGGCAATGAACAGTCTGCAGAGCTTCCAGGTTATAAAGGCAGAAGTAGCACTGCAACAAAAGAGAAAAGTTGCAAGGACTGCTCATACTGTTAAGCGGTTTCAAGTAGTAGATCATATTTGGAGAAAAATATGAAGTAAGGTTTATCTGAAATAGCTATTCACTTTTTTTTTTTTTCCAATGTATCATTAAGACTTCTACTTCTCATCTGCTTTCTTCATTTCCTTAATACCACATTTAGAATAGGATTGCTTGTATCATATGGCAGATGGTCACCACTTGCATTATTAGTAAAACTTCTTTTTTTTTTTTTTATTTGCAGTTTCTTTCTGCTCCCCTTCAAGAAAAAAAAACAAAAATGTCTAACCTCTAGCAGGTGAAGTACAGCTTTTCTAGTAGCGTAGTAGTCTAATACTTCAGTAGAGATAGGGCTTTTACAGATACACACACATCAATCACCAATCTCTCTTCTGCCTTTACACGCATGCCAGAAAATGCCGGTAGTATAGACACAGTTACATTACTATTTGGCATTAACTTCTTTCCTCTCACTCGCATCAGTTTTAAGCAGGAGAGCCTTACAAAACAGGATGAAAAAATAACGGCTAGAGAGCTACATATATTTAAATGTAGAAAGGAAGGAAGAGTCCTACTTTAATATATGATAGAAATATAGCAAGTTATTAGCCAAAAGAGACAATGCTGATGCATTTGTTGAACTGCTGCTCCATCAAAAGAGCATTTCCATAGGAAGGAAAGAGCCCTCCAGGTACTGTCAATCTTTATTACTCTAGGACACTCAGCAATGGAAATCCAAGTCAGATAGTAACACAGGAAGCAAGAAAGTGATTAATCTGTAGCATGGCTCCTCCTTCGCTTCTACTGCATAGGAAATGATTAAATAGATTGATCTGTTTGTAGAAGAGCGAGCTACTCTTCTGTTTTCTTGCGATAAACACGTTCTCCATTGCACTGTCCCTTCATGCTAACAAATCAAGAAAGTGAGGTTACTTACTGCTCTTGTTATCTAGATAGTATTAGCAGTGTCACTAAGGATCGGAACAGAGGATGTAGAAGTCGCACTGAACTGAGATGAACCTCTATGGAAATACGTCCAATGAAATCAATAACTGAATATTTCATCAGATTTGGTTTTATTTTTCTTTAACATCGTTGTCTTCCTTGTAAAATATGTGGTGACATTAATCAGAAGTTATAGCAGAAGTAAAAAATTAATCAAAAATGATTTATGTGATAGAATGTTTGCCCAAAGCCTGAAATAGATAACAATAGCAGATGTTTCCTTTGCAAATGGAAACCCGTACAGCTCAATTGATTGTAAAACTGAATGCCAATTGTGTCATACACTGAGTGCTATAGACAGTTAAAGAAGTATCTATGATTTTTTTGGGTTTTTTTAAACAAATATCACATACACCTCAACTTAACTAATTTTAACAATCAAAAGGGGAGGACTAGAAGGCGGTACAGCTGTGATGAAGATAAGGGACCATAATGCAACATATTAGAGATTGCTAGAGGAATAGCAATGAAGCAGCATTAGTGTACATCCCTGCCTAGCTCCAAACAGCTGGAAATATTAACTCTTCCTTGGCTGTACACAGCATGAACACATACCACAGCTTTGAGGTGCTGGATTAACTAAGATAAGGGAGGAAGCTGACAACACCAAGAGAAATCATAGAAAGCAGGCTTTTCCTCCATCTCCAAGATGGAGAAATCCCACTGATCGCAAGGAAAAATTAAAGTTTTCTTCAGAGGAATTTGGATTGTCTTGGTCTTATCTTTCTCCCTTACCTTTCAGTAAGTAAACTGCTTTGTTCTGAGGAAGCAGCTTGGGTATCCTTAAGCACTACTATCCAAAACTCCCAGGAAGAGAGCTCAAATGGGTATCCCATCTAATAAGTGACACTTACTCTTTGCAAAACCAGGAACAATCAATCTCAGGGCAGTGGGATCATGTAGTTCAGATCAGAAATAGGTGGAAGGGCCAGTCCTGTGGTCTGGCGGCCTTAGGATGGCTAAAGGGACTTAAAATTCATTACAGCATCTATTCATGACTGGTAAACTGCAAAAGTCATAGGGCTTTCTTTAAATAACTAAAAATACTGCTTCTGCTTATTAGAAAAAAGAAACTGTTCCAGACTTGATTGCAATATATGCTGCTTTTTTCCCAGTGGGCTTTCACCAGGACACCAAATACAAACGACTCTAGCGGCTAATTAAGTGGCGTCTTCCGGGACAGCACTTCCACACAAGTGTGCTCCATGCCGAATACATGCCACGGGGACGCGACCCGTCCTCTCCGGAGGCAGGACCTCGCGGCGGGACTGGGGCCACCGCCGGGTCGGCAGCAGAGGGTGGCGCCTGCAACCTCCCCCGGACACAAACCTAGCTAGCATTCAAATATACTGCAGACTATAACTTCCTTTATAGACATTATACTAGAAACAAAAACTTAATGACTAAAAGATGTAGACTTGTGCCATTTCTACCTCCCATGGAATGTTTTGTCACTCACACAATGGTAGCTGCCCATCTAACTTTAATTTTATCCCCTAAAATTTGCAGCAGTACATTTAAAGGTCAAAATAAACATCCAGGAGATATAAAATCCCATTTCCTTTACAGTTGAACTATCTCCAAAGTACTAAAACATGAACATATACCACAGTATTACTCACTACATAAAAATACATATGTTAGTAGATATACAGTACAGTTAAAACACAAAATTATACATGATGTTGCAGGTTTATATACGTATATGTAGATTGTATCAACACACCCAGTCAATCAAATGCTATATATAAAAATATTTTCTTATTCTCTACCAGACACTAGGCAAAAAGTTACAGAACTTTCAGATACATTCCTCTTGAAAAATTCATTACATTCCTAAAGGACAGGTTTTTCAAATCAAGAGTATACAATGTTTCCAATTCCAATGAGTTCACTGAGATTTCATTATATGCTGTTTTTTAAAGCCTCAGCTTCTGAACCTCCACCTTGAGCTTTCTAAAAGCTGAAATTTCTCCCTCATATCAGGGAGAATCAGTTAATTTCAGTTTTAATATCTGAAAGTTCAATTACCAAAAATGCATAAGAAGAACACAACTTAGTATTTTCAAAATACAACTCTTTAAGGGTGAACATTACCAACAATTCACTCAAATTTGCTGATTCCTTTGTTTTTTTTTTTCCCCAGACATGTTTCCTTCATAATTGCTGTAGCCCACCAACAGCACCTGCTCCTGCTGTGGAATCAAGCCCTTAATGACAGATACTGGTTTGCTCTTAAAAAATTAAACACTCCATTAGACAGTGGGATGAAACTTGTATTCCACGCATGTATTTCTTTACAGAGCAATGAATTTTACCCGAATTTGCTCTGCAAGTAATTTTTGGCAAGCAACTGCAAGGCAGCACTAAGGCTGCCCCCGAAGCATACAGAATATGGATGGAAAAATTTAGAAGTTGTGGCATGCAGAAAGATCTTTTGTGCTCTTGATGATCTGTCTGAGCTTTTCCTAGGCCAAATCGAAGCACAGAAGTTGCCTTGTCAGTACCTAGGCTGACAGTGTTTTGCTAAGTAACATTATATTAAAAACAATCATGTCTGTGACTAACATTTAGCTCCTAAACTGATGCTCAATGGTGAGTAGTCTGACCTCGCTTTCAGTTCACTAATGGATGTTTGGCACTTCACTGAAATAGGCCACATTTTTGTGTCCAAATATTGCTTAAACAATAAGAAACTTGAACAGAGCAGTTAGCAAACATTGCCTGTCCTATCCTTCAGGCACCTCATCCAGCTATTTTTTAGTTGCCATTGACCTACTTGGGTAATTTTTAGCCACTTGACAGACTTTCAAAAGAAACTCTAAAAATCTTCAACTCTATTCCAAGCTGTTTTGAAATAAGTAAATCCTTAATATTAAAAAATAAATAAATAAGATGAAGGTGAGAATATGTGCAAAGCATTTTCCCTACAAGAGAAATGTTCTACTATCCATAGCTTTTTAAACTAGCTTAGGCAGGGTTATTAGTTAGCTAATTCTTGATTACTCTTTTAAAAAAAAAAATAAAATAAAAAATGGAACATGATTTAATGAGCCAACACTTGCCTATTTCCGACCCTCCAAAGCCTCCAGTTTACTATTCATAAAGATGAGAAGTAGCTCAGGCATTCATTGCCACACAGATCTGTATCTTGTTGGACACCACAAACAATGTAAATCTTCCCCACTTAGGTACCTGATCATTTTTCTAATGTACTGAAGTGCCTGAATTTCCAAGGCCAGAAAATGATTAATCTTATTAATTGTTTGACACAACAAACTAAGCAAAACATCTTTTGATATTATAAACCAAAGATAAAAGAATGATTTCTTATCTTTGTAATGCTTTAGCTGCATGACTTCAGGGTTCTTAGGCTATGATAATATAATGTTTATTAGAAGCCAAAACAAAGATTTCTCTCTTAAAGAAATACTAGAATGTAATATAGAAGGCAATTCGAGGAACATATGCTACTCAAAAAGGAAGTACAGTGCTTGCAAAATACTAAATGAAAAAATGCATTAAAAAGACAGTCAGATGGGTAACTTCCTTCTGGGCAGAACAGGGGTGGTGCCTTACACACTAAAGTTCCTCAAGAAAGTGTATAACAAATCTGAGGGACTTTTATTGAAAAATGGCCATGGGCAGCCATATTTTGGTTTTGGCTAAGGCTCAATCATCGTGTTTTGATTTAGAAGGAGAAAACCCAAACCACCTGTGGTTTTCATTTTTAATTCATGGCCCATAGGAATACAGACTTTACACTTTCCAATTTTTCCTACCCATGTGCAGCCTGCTAATCAGAAAAATAGTACTTTTAAGCAATTCCTGCCCTTGTGTAGAATTTTCAAGAGAGTAAAGTGAAAATATACAGAGGCCCTTATCAGCATTGCTGAGGAACATATAGGAGGGATCTTGCAAAATCCACACCCCACGACATGGTTATCACACATGGCCCTTTCTGGTACATATGCTGCTGTGTCAACGCATTCCAGCTTCAAGTTATGGGTTACACTATTTTCCTAGTAAGTAGTGATAGAGAGAAGGTGAGCTAAGAGTAAGTCTAATGTTGCCAAGAGACAGCAAGATTTCACAAGTAATGCTCATTTTCTCCAGGCACACCGAGTGAGTGTGAAGGAGCAAGAGTCAACCTCCATGCTCAATGAGGGTCCAGGTAGAAAGCAGAGGGAAATGGGACTGTTCCCTTGGAAGAATAAAGAGGAGTACAAACCAAATGCATGTACAATTCCCAGAGAAATTGTCCTACTCCGGTAGGATCCGGAGTGAACTGAGAAAGCATGAGACCTGGTTGATGTAGGGACATGGTAGCTCAGGTGAGGGACACGCATAGCTGTTCCTCATCTGTTTATGCCCTCAAAGACGCACCCTCAACAGCAAGAGGCACTCAAAATTTCCTTCCTATTTTAAAGAAAAACAAAAAACAAAAAGAGGCGTTTTATTTGCTAATCTACCACAGCAGACTTTCAAAGCATCCATCCTTTGTCACGCGATGAAATGCTGACATGCATTTCTTTTGTCTTAACCCACATCTAACTGGATCTCCAGCTGGCAGATATTACTGGCAGCTCTCTCTGAGAAAATACACCGGGTGAAATCCAGATCCCTTTGAACACAATGGGAGCTTTGCTATGACCTTCAGCAGGCCTGAATTTTGCACACTTCCATTTGATAAGGGCAGCAAGCTAATAAAAATAATTTGTTTTCAAAGTCTCTATCAAAATACATGTACTTCCTTTCTTAGTTAGAACTAGGCTTCGCTTTTTTTGCTGTGACCTTCCCAAAGCTAATAACAAGTTTAATATTATAAAAGGCACATGCACATTCACACATTCATATATATATATATATATATATAATATAAAGTATGCATAGACACAATTGGTATAAAACACTTTTCAAATGCCAAATATGCTTAATAGAAACCCATTTTTGCAGACTATTGTTTTCCCCTTTTATGGTTATCCCTCCCACAGAAAATAATAACAAGCTAAACAAGGAGTACACAAATGCATACCCAACTGACCATCCCGAATCTCTCTTGCACTCATGCATATTAACGTAAACTTACTTATAGTAGTAAAACATGAAAAAAAAAGTCCTAAATGAGGCAACTTTTCTGGGAAAGTTCTAGTGAAGCAGAGAGTAGCAATCAGTGGCTTTTTTATGAATAATTCTAAGGTCAGAGGCTTGATCATACAAACCAGTCATGACAAAATTATAGCTTAAGGCTCCAGTAAAAGGAGCGGGAATTCCACAGAGACTCACCGCTTTAGTAAAATGACTCATATTCATGTTTGTAGGTGCAGATCCTCTGTTGTAGTGAATAACAGCAGCCTTCTGTAGAGTCTCTGATGTACCTCGCAACAGAAGTTTTCTAAGATGCTCCAAAGAGCACATGAAGAAAGTGAGTTTCTACTTAATATTCAGACATTTTGCTACCCTCCTTGGATCACTCCTTTGGTCTTTAAGCAGCCACGTATTCATTTGATTTTGACGGCAATTTTGTTCAAAGTTATGCAGCAGAAAGGGGTCCCTTTTTCTTACGAGCATTTTTTTTTCCCCTCATTTTTTCAATTGTCGCAGTGATTCATCAGCATCAAAATACTCAATAGTATGTTTCACTGACATAGCAACATAACAACTATTTCTCCAAAACTGCCTGAGAAATAAGAGAGTACTGAGCCTAGCAATTTTGTGAGATGGATAAATATTATCCAAGTCTTATAAATGAGGAAGCTGAAGCACAACGTACTTGACAAATGAAGTATTTGTCAAGAAGACCCAGCAGTGCCATGACAGAACTAAAACTAGATCCAAGATCTCCATTTTTCAGAGAGGAAATGGCTTGGCATAGAAGTTTGTCTCAGGTTTTACTGACTAGGAAGTATCATAGCTATTCCATTAACTGCCCGCAGACACCATTCAGCCACTGACCCAGTTTACATTAAAGTAAATGTTCCAGTTAAAGAGATTGGGTTGAAATGCCATGTAGGGACTCCTTCCATAACAAACTGGACTCTACCAAAACCTGAGTTTTCAATTACCTCTATGCCTTCCATTTCTCATTTACTTATGGGAAGAAAAAAAAAAAAAAAAGGAAAAAAAAGGAAAAAAACACACAGAGGTAGTGAAAGCCAAACCACTTTCTGGTTAATGAATAGATTTAGGGTGCCTTCCTAGACAGATGCTGCCCAAAAGCCTGGGGTAGCAGGAGTGGAAATAGCGCAGAGGAAGACAGGGAAGAGACGACTTCGGAAGCTGTTTTGGTCCAATACTAAAAAGATAATAAGAAAAGCTATTTGTACAGACAGGAAAATGTTACATATACAGATTAATTAAAAAAAAACTTTACAAGCATCTTTATATAATATAATTGAAATTCTTCATCATTTTTATCATGCTGACTTGCTTACATTCATGTGGTTTTAGTCTCACAGATGTTCTGGAGGATAGGACATGTAATATGGCTCCATAGTTTTATAACCACAGAATATCCAAAATATATAACCAGGAAATCACTTGCAGTCTGTGTGGGGTTTGGCAGATGGTATTTCTAAAAATGCAAATATCCAATATGGAGGTATTGGAGAAGATGGATTTCACAAGGGAACAGTGCAACTCTTTATATGGAGTGTAAACTTTACACAGTACTCCAATATAGAACTGGTGAGTACTGTAAAAAAAAATTTTTTTTCGAATGAATATTCATTTCAGTTTTTAAACATATTCTCTTCAACTGTTTCAATGCCCTCTTTGTGTTTGCTTACTATGCATGTTCTAGCTATTGCATTTACTGGCAAGAGTGTTTGTAGAAACAGCAAATTTTAAGCAAGTATTAGAGAATATGTATGGGAAATGAATTTTTAATCTGGGAATACAAGTGCTTCCACCAGAAATTTATTCTAAACAGGTATCCTTAGCCATTTGAGGAAGCGGAACATATGTGAGCCACAAATTCTGAACGAACGTAGATTGAATTTTGTTTGTTGAATACTTAAACTACATAGACTAAGCAGAACATGATTTTAAATTTTGGTCCAAAACTAAAGAAATACACTCTTACGCTAAGCAACTTGCATATGAAGGAGGTGAGTAGGTTAGAAAGTCAACTATCAGCAGAGCTGTATTCTGATTTCTATTTAGGTCCTGGGGGCAGAGAACAGGAGGGATTTCTTGGCTGAGGACAGACTCTCAGCCCTCCTCTTTAGGCTGTTATCAAGGTTTTTCAGCTAGGAAAACCTTCCCTTAGCCCAGTCCTGACTCCTGAGGCAATAGGCAATGCTTCCAGTAAAGCAAAAGGGAATTTGGGGAGACAACATGGGTCACAGCGTTGACCATTAATGACATTAGAGCTCAATTTCTGCTTTTCTGCAAGCAGTGAGAAAAAAACAACCCTGTGATGAGCAGAAAGCCTCTCAGTTCCTTATCGGTGAACAAAAGTCTGCTATTGATTTAACCTGCCTGAAGCTCCCCTGGTGAAACTATGCATCTTCTAGGACTGGTGGCGGCTCCCAAAGCAAAACCGTGACCATGGCAAGGTGTGAAGACATTTTGGGCTGAGATTTGCTCTCACCATATCTGAATGAGGTGAAATCTGCAGTAGTTGTGCTTTAGATAGTAAGCACAGAAAAGACCAGACAGATTTCATATGATGGAAGATTTGATTTTAAATGAAAGTATTGCACAGCTGCAGTAACCCTCTTAATATACTACAAAATATATAAATCCAAATTCCTAGCTGATGCAAACAATTAATCCTCCATCAAGCCAATTTACGGTGCATCTGAAACATACGATTTGCCCCTGGCAGCTCTACCATAAACTGGATTATCTGTTAGTATAGACCAGTAGTTTTATAACCCATTACTATGTTTCCTAGAAAAAAAAAAAGTTAGAACACAAAGAGGACAGAAATGCATGTCCTCTCAAAAAGTAGAGGTAAACTCTAACAGAAATGGAATTTTCTGTACAGTTTTTTTTTGGGGGGGGGTTTATTCAGCCATTGCATAGTGTTAAGTATAAACTGTGTCTGTGTATAAATATATACATACATTAAAAACAAGCATACTATACTGTAAAATGGTTTAATCCCCTTATAGTCAGAATGTCAAACTTCATGAAATTCTGTAGGATTTTAAAGTTGGGGGTTAAGTTCAATGTCTATGTCTTTTTTTTATTGTTATTATTATTATTATTATGCCTTTTGTATGGCTTTTCAATTCATATCATATCAAAGAAAAATCATGGCTCTAAAGATTAGAGTTATCTCTCTCTGAGCTGCTGACTTCACTGAAGGGTCACTTTCTTTCCAAGCTGTCTCAAGCTCAGACAGCTTTCTGGCAATTTCAATTCAACTACAAACAGCCAAGATCATGTGAGATGATCCAAAAGATTCCTAAAGTGTTAGATATGCTTGTAACTAAGATATGCTTGTAGACTAAGATATATTTCAGACTAAATATTTTCACAAGTGTAGTCATATGAAAGAAAGAATCCCTAACACATGTGGAAAACCAGCTTCATATACACTAGACCCAACTTATTAAACAATAAGTTATAGGGGTTGGATTTTCTATTGGATAATGACTTACAGGGGCTTTCTCCACTGATGTAAGCCCCAGCTGCAGTGAGGAGTGAAGTTATATCCCAAAATGGAGCGGCAACATTTTACAGCTCTGAAAGGGCACAGCAGGCCATAATAATGCACAACCATTTTCCCTAGATCTCCACAAGCCTGGTCCAGTGCCCTTCAGATTTAAGCAGAGCACTTTATGCTAATTCTTTTCTAATGTGTTAATTGCCAATTTATAAAGAAATGGTTGCTTCTTCAGAAGCTACAGGTGTTCAAAGTCTCTCAGGGTTTTGCCTAGAAAGAGTTGAGTGACTAGACTTAATCTTATGCATATTGAGGTTTTTGGCCTTTGTCCAGGGAAATGGCAGCACTATTTCTAATTTCAGGGTGAATAGAATCAGGTTTCAATATCTGTATAAGTTTGTTCAAATGTTAGCAAGTAATGACAGAAAAGTAAATAGACGGCAACGTGTCTCATTATACACCAAACTAATCAATAGAAATAGGAACAGACTTTTTCATGAAAGATCAATACAAATTTCTGTGGATCTATAGTTAAACATTTCCTCTCTAAAATCTTGCCACAAATACTCTTTTTTCCTTCATTTTAATATTTGGCATAGTGTGGAGCAAAACCTGTACTTTGTAGGTGTGTGCATTAGCAGCACGTTTTGTGGCGCAAAAACATCCTGTTAAATCTTCATGCACAAGCAAATACCATCATAAATTAGATGGTATTTTTACTTACGAGCAAAAAAATCACCTGTGATTCGAAGTTAACAAGTTTCCAAATGCTCATTTCCCGTGATGCCCTGTTCAGCTATCAATACCAGCACATAAAGACTTTTTCGCTGTGTGCCTCATGGGCACACATTCCAGAATTTCATGGTCTCACCGTGTTCCTGGCCCCAGTTAAGTCAGCAAGATTTGTGAGCTTGCATGGCTATGGACCACTGCTGGCATGAAGTAATCATTCCTAATTCCTAAGCAGTCTTTCAGCAGTCACGGTATAGACTAACTGGCGGAGAAATTAAGTCATATAGCAAATCACAGGCCTGAAAAATTCTCAGATAATTTAGGAATATTATTTTTCTTGTTTTGGAAACGTATTATTTAAATGGGTGTCACAGAGTGCAGTGAAAAAGGATACATTGTCATTAGCTTGCCAGCCAAAGATATTCATATTTGTGACACTGAGCACAGTTTAAAATTTTCAGGTTTGTCTCAAATCACAGTATTGGAATTGAAATGAAGCTTTTAGTATTTCTCCCAAGAATTTTAAAAGGAAGTAAGGCTAATCAATGTGAGAAGCTGGATAATCAGTACAGGTCTGACTCATGTGGTGCTAATGCAGTAAACAGAGGAGATAAGTACTTACTTATACTCCTTCCGACCTGATTCTTGTGTGACTTACTGCAATTTTACTCCAAAGTAACACAGCTGGACTTCTGTGAAGCTGCTCTGTTTATACTGCGACTGATAGTGGAATCTCAAAGTGGATTTACATGCTTTTTCTCTGGACTCACAGTATCCACAACAGAGATCAATATCTTACACAGGGAGCTTTCTTTTCGGCGTCTTGAATACAGAATGTATTTTCTTCCAAAATTCTGAAAGGAAGTGATTATGTTCTCCCATTCACAAAGTGCGAAAGGTCACAAGGGTTTTCTGTTAAAAAGGATGCAGATAAGCAAAGCAGTGAACAGTGGTGAAGTCCTGTTTCTCTTGCAGGCACTGGCAGAACACCTTGTAGGAGTGAGATCTTGCTCCAGAGAAATGCATCGCTGGTGCTCTTCCCCTGAAACAATCGGTAGAGAACTGGGTACAAGAGACTGTGAAACTGCAAAATATGTGAAGTGCTTAAAAAAGTAAGCACTACTTAAAACCAGAATACCCTGCTTTCAGAGCTATAAGAACATACCACATTCTTATTTTCTTCCTGTGGGAGGTCAGTGTTTATATTGTAAATGTGCCTGCCAGGAAGAACATTTTTGCGCTTGCTCTTCTTCCAGTTGCTAATCTGCACATTCATTTGCCTCTAGTTTAAGGATGGATCGTTGCGCTTTTCCAGCGTTGCCAATACCAAGCCCGTGCGTCTGCACGAACACAGGCCGCTTCGCGGTGACCCTTCTGCCGCCGGCAGGGCAGCGAGGCTTCCTCGGCCCCTCCAAGGGCCTTTTCTACCGCCGCGGGTGGTGCCAGCCCACGGGTCTGCCCCGACCGCTGCCCAGGCTTTGGGAAGCTGGGTCTGAAATCACCCCAGTCTTCGTGGTGGAGACCAGCCCTGCCCTGGCCAGGGCGCCGCGGGCCAGATTGCCTCGGTCTTCATTTCGGACCCCCCTCCCGCTCTGCCAAACCAGCCGGGCGCCCCGAGCGCAGCGCCGTGCCCGGGCACCGCGGCTGCCCCCGGCAGCTGCACCGCGTGCAGCTCCTCTTCACTTCCCTATGCAGTCGATATGATCACCCCGGTTTTGTCAGGAGAAGAGGAACAACACAGCTAAACAGCCGGCTCCCTTCCCAGCCTATTTCTAGGCTACCTCCTCGTGGTGCGCAGCGTGCGTGGTTCGCTGCAGTAACGCCTGTCCGAGCCGTAACGGGCCCGGGGACAGAAAGGAAAGACAGAGGTGACTTCCCCGGGAAGCCTGCCGAGCTCCCAGCAAGGACAAGAAGCGTAAGAGCTTGGTGTGGGCAGTTCTCCTGCGGGACACCGCTGTGCCTCCGCCCGCCCCAGCGCGCCGTGACCCAAACGCGCCGTCGACACCCGCAGAGGGAAACGCCACTGCCAAGCGCCGTCAGCCCGGGCAGGTCTTCTCCCTTCCCGCCTTCTGCATGAAAGCACTGGAAGGAGAAGGCGTCTCCTCCTCGCCCGGGCTTCTGCCCCGCTCGCTGCGGGCTGCAACGGGGCAGCACAAGTAGGAGCTGCTGCTGCCCGGGGTCGGAGCGGCAGCACGTCCAGGCCATGCCGGCACCGGAGGAGCTGCCTCCCCGCTTCTCTGGCTGCCGAGTTTGCAAGTCGCTGGTTCCTACGGGCTTTTCCTGCCGCTCCTGCAGCCAGCAGGCCACCCTCGGCGCGCCCGAGCCCCTGCGAGCGGCCGTCCCCCCTGCCCGGCGTCGTGGCGGGGCGCACGGAGGGCGCGAGCGAGCGAGCGAAAGCGGCCGCGCTGCCTCACCGCGGCTTCATGCGAGCCTGCGGTTTGTGGGGAGATCTTAACTGAGCATTTCCTGGTTTTCTAGTGTTTGCTTGGGGTTTTATTCTCCCACATCCCAGGAGGGACGGAGAGAAGGAGGTATTGTTAGCGGCGGCAGCCAAGAACAGTGTTACGGGGGGTGAAACTGCAAAGAGCAACTCAGCTATTGCCAGCGTGGCCTGTATTAATGCGAGGGAAGAGCCAGGAATGGGCAGGTAATACCCGCAGTGAAAGCACGGTCCAGCACTTTTTCTTTTTCTTTTTTTTAGGAGAGCGCTGTACTCGTTTCCACTAAACCGGGAGGTCGCGTACGGGAGCCCAAGGCCAAAGCGGAGGCTGGTGGGCGGTTGTTGCCCTGCTCTCTGCTCGGCGCCGGAGCGAGCGGCAACAGGCGCTGGGCGCCGTTTGGGCTCTGGCCGAAAGCAAAGCAGTTCGTCTACCAAAGAGCTGAGGTAGCAAACTCGCCTCTTAATGCTTAGTAAATGCAGCGTGCATTTAATGAAGGTCACTTTACATTTGTTTCAACAGGATTTTAAGTTTTTTTTTTTGTTTGTTTTTGTTTTTTTCCAGATGGGTACTGGGCTAAAGCACTGGATGTAGGGACTTGCTGCACGTTGGTTGCTGATTTACACTCAGAGGAAACCAGGAAACCAGGGTTAGCCCTGCTCAAGTTTAGGACGTTAAAAAGATGTGCCGCCGAATATGCCATATCTTTTCCCCTTTGGTTGACATGCTGATTTGTTCTAATTGCAGGTACTGCGTATAACTTGTGTAAGAGTACATTTACGTAATTTTCTTCATTTAACATCTGATTTGCATATTCAAATATCTACCAAAGAATTTGCCTCTGTGCAGGATTTTTAGGAAAAAAAAGTAGTATAGAACTTGAAAAATATATTAAGACCTTTTTCTTAATTCTTTAACTTCCCTGCTGCTTACAGGAATTAAGTATGGAAACAACATCTGGGTAATATTGTGAGAGATTTCAAAAGGGTTCTCAAAAAGGGCTGACACAATCTTACTCCTTTTAGAAGAGGATATGAAATGAATTGCTTACTTTGGCTATTACACGCGCTCCCTTCCCCCCGCAGCAGAGCCAAGAGCTAGTGGCACGGCTGAGAGATTTTTTTTTATGGGGAGTCCTTCAAATATTTTTGACTGTTTGCAATAAGACCTAAGAGAGGTCCCCTCCCATAAACATAACAAAGGAAATCGTTACACTAAAGCCCCACTTAAGTGAATGAATAATACATTAATAGAATCTTATGATTAATTATTTACATATAATCTCTTTCCATATGACCCTGATAGCTGAAGATGGTAAATGAGTAAAATACATATAAGAACTTCTTTAAAAAGTCACAGACCCCTCTTGCTAAACCTCGAATAAGTTATGCTAAAATAACATTACCTAATCTAATAAGTATTAGCCATAAACTGGTGATTACCAACAAGGCTAAAGAAATGTCTTTTGACTGTATGCACGAATGAAAATAAAAAGGGTTGCTGCACTATCCCCTTTCCTCTTACACAGGAAGACGTCCTCATCAGTTAGTTGTTCTTGTAACACAGCGACATGGCCATCACTCCCATTTTGGAATAAAATAGAGCCATGCTTCCGAGGTTGTTAACTACTGTCTGACTAAAGCACAGGTTCAGGTTGGCTTTACAGATCACCTTAATGGCACTTTCAGAACTGGATGGGCCTAATTAAATATATTTTGTGTTATATCCTGTGCGAGCACACACAAAAAAACATTGTTCGTCTATGTTTCAAAAAGATTCCAGGTAATCCGAAGAGTTTGCCTCAAAAAAAGGAGTTTTCTTTTTTTTTTTTTTTTTTTTTTTTTTTTTCCAATTAAAAGAACACAGACTGATGGGGGATGTAGCCAAATGTTATATGAAGTCTGTTCCTCCTCCTAGGGAAGCTGATGATAAGAGTCCCTTGGACTCAGAATAGCAGCCCAAAGTGCCTTCTTCTAAGCAATAGCAGCCGCTGGCGCCGTGTGACGCGGAGAAGATCACTAAACAAGATCACGTCGTGCGGGTCTCTCCTCTGGGTGCTGGTGCATGGCTGGCCGCTAGCACAGCTACTTTCTGCTGCACAAAACCAGCGCCTTCCCGAGCTGCGTCCCGCGGCGGGGCGGCTGCAGACCCGCCGGGGACGGGCACGGGGCTGGCACCCTGCAGGCGCAGCCCGCGCCGCCGCCGCTGCCGCTCGGCAGGACTTTGTCGTGCAGCTCGTTGTCAACACGCGCCTTATTCATCGGAAAATTGGTGCAATGGCTACTCCACCTGGGTATCCGTGCGTTTGCACCTGGGTCAAGCTGTTCAAAGTAGTCTTTTTTTTTCCTTTCTTTTCTTTCACTAGAAATTTTTTCTTCTCCAAGTGGGGAAAATAGCCAGAGTTGGGTTGAAAAAGTGCCGGCTGCAAATTTTTTCAGGCATTTTGATCAGCTCTACTTGAAATACCATAAATGCAAAACAAGTCACAAAAGCAAGCAGGGGAGGCATAAATCCCAGCAGTGGACACACTAGCCTCTGCTCTGCTGCGATTTTTTCCAAACCAACCCTTTTGCCCCAGCCCCCGAGGACAGGGAAAGAGGGAAACAGAGTGAAAAGAGGCATCTTCTGCGGGAGCACCGAATCTGCCACGGCACGTGCCCGCGCCGCTCCTGCCTATCCCCCTGCTACCTGCCTTGGGAGCAGGGCTTGTCCTGAACTTGCCGCTTTGGCAGGAGCAGTGCAGTTTGCTGAAAAGATCGTCTGCAGCAAGAATATTTCCATGCACCAAGCCAGAATCCAGCAATGCTCTTTCAAAATAATGCTGTCTAGTAAAATCAACCAGCTGAAAGGCATTTTGCACAGCATCACGAATGTAAATAGATGGGACAGTCGGCCTGCTATGAGGCATTTGTATGAATACGTGGTCACTGCGCAAATCCAAAACACACGTGTATTTTAGAAAATAAAGCAGAAGCACGTGAAAATGAACTGCGCTAAATTCATTGTTTTGCGCCAGTATAGCATTATTGTTTGACTGGGTAACAGGAACGGAATGGGAAATAGAAGGTGCCTGTATTCTCATAATGGTTTATTAAAACTCTGTGCTTACTCTCACACATTTCTTATTCATAGGAAGAGTGCCCACCGAAACCAGCAAGAGTAAGTCCTCCAGGATGAAGCCCTTAATTTGTGCATTAACAGAGTACTTTAGCCTCCAGTATATTTAATCTTCCGTATCTAACAATTTCCCTATAGTATCACAAATACTTTATGAAAAATAAATATTTAGACAAGATAATGTATATTAATGCAGAACCTATTTAACATTGATTCTTTCTTTCCATTACAACTCATCTAATGCCATGGGCTGATTAGATCAGCCCGCATACACGTCAACGAGGCTTGCAATCATCTAATTTATCCTCAGGGTACTAACTTCTAAAATTGTAACATTTGGGAATTATTAAATTTAAATAAAATGCTTTCGATTTTCCATTCAGCATCCAACCCTTCATTTCAGGAGATGAAAGTAGTCTGAGCCATGAAAAGAAAAATCAGAAGAGCTCCATCAGCGCGATCAGAGGACTTCTATACTAGCACCAAGGCCTTCAGAAGCAGCAGCCAGGATGGGCAGGAGAGCAGAGACAACGGCTGGTCCTTTCATCTGACGAGCCTTTTAAGTGGATTTCGGTGCTGTGCTGCAAGCTGCATCAATACGTGCCCCACCATGGGACAGCAACGGGCTTGCTGGAATAACAAACGGGCTTGCGGTCTATCAAAACATGGAAGAATTCAGGAGAGCCCATCACGAGAGCTGCCCCGAGGAGCTCGCACGCTCCCTGGTTTGGGAGCACCGGCGCTTACTGCAGACAACAACCCGGGCGCTGCAGGCTCGTGATGTGCCCGGCCCTGCTAACCCAGCACGTTCCTTGCAGAGGAGTAAAGTGGCATCACTCTCCTTAAATTATGGTACAAAGAAGAGGAAGAGAAGGGCCATGTCGTGTGGAAAACCCTCTGACGGAGCTCAGAGGAGAAATGGCTTGGATTCAGGAGCCCAGAGGGAGAAAAAAAAAAAGTCAGAAAATTTGCTGAGCCCAGAAAAGGATTAAATAGATTTACTGGGTCCAGGGAAAAGCCAAGAAGAAACACAGAAGAAATACACTGTCTTGTCCTCTTCAGCTCTGGGCTATTCAAGAGGAAAGAAATATGAGTTACAATTCATGGGGAAAGGATTTTTATGTGTGCAAAAGGTAAAAAAAAGATATTATTCATGCTTATTTTAGGTCATGGGCCAGTAAACCAGTCTGGGAAAGGGATAGCCGTACGGGTTTCTGTAAAGTCATGGGGAGCTGTGATGGGCAAAGCAGGACAGTGGGCGCACTGTTTAAACCACACAGCAAGCTGGCTTTGGAGAAATATTTCTTCCATACTGCTTTGCCCATGGCCATTTGCTGGCATGTGACATGTGACTAATGACGTAATGACCTTGACTAAATGCCATTCTCTTTCTCTTGTAGTTACCATGTGCCAAGAACACCATTAAATGCTTCACGATGCACAACCCTTTTGGTGATTCACCTGTGCAATCAGTGCTTTTTTTGCATGCATTTTATTTTATTTAACTTGCACTTTAATACTCTAACTCTGCTTATATCTAACAGAAACTCTTAACAGTCTAGCTTGAATAATATTCCTATCTAAGGAAGCACCGAAATTCACGATGGTCTTTTATTCAAGTCTGAGACCGTGCCTTTCTGATAGCATAAACATTATTTTGTTGGAATCCTAGTAGAGTGTAGACCTCCATTTCTGTTCAAATTTCCCTGGAAGATAGGCAATGATTCATAAAGACAGACCTGCCACTGATTTAGTAGATACTGTTGAAAGACGAGCTTTGAAAAAAAGGCAGAAATCCCTCTGCAGCACTCAGTACCAGGTCTGCCGGTAAAATTTCCATCCACTCCTCTGTCTGGAAAATTTTAATTTTCTTTTTCTTCCTGCAGAACACACATGACCTCAGCACTGCCGCTGAGCTTCTGCACCAGCCGGGACACCCCCATGGCACAGGAAGACAAGACCCGCTTGGACACAGTCCTGAGCCACCTGCTCTAGGTGACCCTGCGTGTGCAGGGGGGTTGGACTAGATGATCTCTAGAGGTCCCTTCCAACCTTAAGCATTCTGTGATTCTGTGATTCTGTGAAGCTGCCCCTGTGCCTTTGGGTATCCCCTGCTTGCCCGTTTGGGGCTGTTCTTTCCCAAGGCGTGGGCAGGCTGTGGAAGCAATGCACATCTGCACATCTCTGTATTCTCAAGGCCACTTTTACTTGTGGCAGCTTCTGACATGCAGGGTGGTCACATGCTTATTTCTCCACTTTCAGCTTTATTTAATGCATCTCCATTAAATAAGTATGCATCATCCATATCTTAAGAAGGGATATCTGGACCATGAACTCTCCTTTATCAAAGTATATATTTGTAGACACCGATATCTTTGAGTACACAGATACCTGATTATGTAACATGTTTGCATTTAGGCTATTTGTGTAGCTGTTGAACAGCAGGAGTTACTGAACCACCTTAACAGGGTGCCGATTTTGCTGAAGTTTGAGAACCATTTATGGCTTGGGTTAGTGGCACTCGGCTTCTCACTTCTGTGCAGAGCAGGTAGATAATTTCAGTGTTCGCCATGACTAGTAAAAACAAAAATTGTTATGCCATTACATGGCTGGAGCAACAGGTTATATGTATCAGGACCGGTTTACTAATTTAAATGAAGAATGCGAATAATTCTGAGGGAGTCTGCTCTGCTCTTCCTTTAGTCTGGGCGTTTAGACCTGTGAAAAATGGTTTGTGGCCACTTTCCTCATAATATGCATGGTTGTATGTGCTTGGCAGGGACACTGCCAAGGGACACTGGACGCATGTCTGTCTCCACCTGTTTGACTGAGGTACAACAAATACTTTCTTTGAAAAGTATGACTATATTTTCTTTTGCTTAAAAAAAAAAAATCTTAAATCCTAAAGCATCTTCAAATGCCTTCACTTTCTTCATTGGCAGAAACATTTGCCTTAACCTTCAAAATTATTTTGACCGGGGAAGAATCAATGGTGCAGGAAAAAGAAATGAGCAGAGGTGTTCCCTCTCTCACCGTGCTCTTCACGGACTTTCCCCATTCCTACCTCCTCTGCTTCAAAGGAATAATTAGTTACTAAAAAATGTGTTTCATTTTGGCTGGGAGGAGACAGAGCATGTTTTAAATTGTGAAAGTGTTATTCAAATAAACTTTTCTAGGAAAAAGCACACAAGATAATGTACAACATAATTAGAAGAAAAGCTTTTTTTTTTTTTTCCAAAAACGGTCGACTGAGGAGCTCTCAGCCAGCTTCAGTCTGCGACTTCCTTTGCAAGTTTTCTTTTATAACTCTAGCTCTCCTTCGGGGCAAACTCACTCTTCTGGCTCTTTTTTTTTCACCTCCTCCCCCTCCAAAAAAAAAAAGAAAGAAAAGCATGATTTTAGTATTTGCTTATTTCACCTTTTGAATTAATCGCCCCTAAATTTGCGTTTGGAAAAAGGATGGGCATTTTTCTTGCCAATATGTGCCTGCCACCTTCGAGTCTTGCCTCGAATGCTTTGCTGGTCACCCCTTTTGCACGTTTCAGCCTTTTATCTCTACTCCCTGCATCTCCTGCATCTCCTGCTTTCTACATGAACTGCAGTTTTGAGGTTTCGGTGAAATGTGGGGCCTTCCTCCCACTTCTGGGGCTACCAGATCCGTGGCCTGAAGTTACTGTGCTGATCGGCCCTATTTGCGAAGCAGCAGTAGGATGATGGCTTTGTTAATGGCTTCAGGTTCCTGTTGATGTATTTTGTGAAATCCAGACTGCTCATCAATAACTAGAGGCTGAGGTTTAGAGAAATGTTATAATTTGTGCAAATCTGGTATTAGCAGGGCCCCGGGGAACCTTCAAAGCTCCCAGCAAACTGTGTGTTTCCTCCTGTAAAACGCAGCTGAACTGTAACGCTTTTCTCTTGTGCTATTTCATTAACTTCAAAATATCGCTTCAACCTCTGTATCTGTGCCGGCCAGGTTTCTCTGTAAAACGCTATGAAAGGGCAGACATTTTTCCAGTATTTTCGGGTGCGGCGTCAGTGTCGCCGAGCAAGCTGTGCTGCTCAAAGATGCCGCTCAGGTGGGAAGGGCCAGCAAAGTGCCACCCCCAGGCAAACTGTGGGGCCGGGCTGCCTGCGAGGCCGCGGCTCTCGAGGCCCCGTCGCTGCGGCGGGGCGCGTGGCAGGCTCGGGCTTCTGCAGAAACCGTGCGCCGGCTCTGCGACTAATGCCAGCGGGTCGTTCGTTTATTAATAGTAGCCATCATTGTATAATAAAACCACTTCAGAGAAAGCGGCGCAAATACAAATATTAGCCTTAAGCTATTTGGATCTGCGATAGCTTGAAATTAATGAGTTGTTCACCATTAACACAATTTGAAGGCTGCTATAATTTTTCTTTTCACTCCTTTATATAGAGTTGTGTTTCGGTTACCATTTTGCTTTGCTTTCTGACATGCTACACAGGTATACTCTTATTTTTAATGTGTTTTTTTTTTTTTTTTTTTCCGCTGAAAGAAAGGCACCAATAAATCTATTTGTAAGTCACGCTAGCACATTCACAAGCCGTTTTTAGAAATACTGTGGTGCGCAGGGGTGAGGGGAGCCCCCAGGCTGAAGGAGAGCTGTGGGCTCCAGCACCGTGCTGGTGTCGGGTCCCTTGGCACCTACCGCCATCCTCAACACGCCAGGCCCAGAGGTGTGGGGGCAGCCCACAGCTCTCCTTTACGGACGCGGGGATGCGGTGGAGGTGGTCGCGCACTCGTCCAAGAGGAAACGCTGCAGGGACAGGCCAGGCTGAAGGCCTGCTAACTCAGAGGGAGCTCTTCCGGAGCTCTTCCTGCAGACGGGGCGCAGGGTGCTCCTCCCAGGCTCCGAGCAGGGGGCTGCGAGCCCTGCCCGCCGTGGCCGCCGTGCCCTTTACACCGGGGCTCATTGCCTGGGAGGCCAGCGAGGGCGAGAGTGACCCACTCCCGCAAAATGCCCCTTCGTTTGCAGTGGGAAGGGAGCACAGCACACAACTGGATCAGCATCCCTAGGATATGCCCAGCCCTGGTGCCGGCTTGGCACGAGCAGCCGTTGGCGGCTCGGCACCGAGTCTTAGCAGCGCTAAGGGGAAGGAAGATCTGTGCGCCTGGCTGGCTGCTCGGGGTCAACTAGAGATAAACGTATGGGAGCACATGTTTATGGGAATTTTTCCGTTGATTTCAATACAAACTGTGCAAGAAGCAATAAAAAATGAATGAAATTACATGTTTAAAGAAGTTAATATAGCAACTAAATAGGGTAATAGGAAGCTTATAGAGCTGGCATATGTTCCCATTTTGCTTTTCTTTTATAGCTAAGCAGAAGCAAGATGTATCATTTGTTCTAAAGTGTGGTTAAAAGTGACTGTAAAAATGGCATTAGAGTGCCTAATGTTTACATTTCAATGACTTCCAGATAGAATATTCTTTTCAGTTTATAAATAAAAGACTCTCTTTGGGAACTGCCAGCTCAGCAAACACAAACTGGCCTTTGCGAATCAGACATCCCTTTCCCTCATTTGGCCAGTAATAAAAGTTATGTAGTGTATTGGTAGCCCCTGCTATGCCAGAGTTTGCACTCCGGCTTTGGATCAAGGTGTGAATTTAATCGTATATGCAAATATGTCTGTGTTTTGTGCAAGCAAAGGATTCCATTTACTACACAAACAAACATGGGCATGCAAATTTTTTCCATGCGGTCCAATGCCTTTGGACTTGCCAGCAGTTCATAGACTGCAACAAGAAAAAAGACAGCCCTGCCTATTGTTTTTTAGCAAATACCTCAGGAAGACAATGTGATGACTTTCTTCGTTTATTACCAGCTCAAGGCTCAGCCTGCCTTGAGGATATAAAGCCCGATCCAGAGAAAATGTGCAGAGAGGACTTTCCAGGAACTAGTTTATTCTCTTCATTGCCTGGTACTCTGCCAGCTGACGCAGGCGTGGAGGGAGCCACAAAATAATAAAAAATAAAGTAGAATAAAACTGAGCGAGGCTCATTGGGCACAGCCTCTTCCCACAACAGCGTCCAAGGAAATCAGCCTCGCTAGGCGGCTTCGGGGGGTAATTTGGGGGCTGCAGCCCCTATCCCCACAAGGTGGGTGAGCTGGCACCCGGCTCCTCCCACACGTAGCAGCACCCGCTCCGCTTGCCCGCAGGAAAGGCTGAGGTTTTAGCACTTGGGCTTGCAGTGCCGTTCAAAATGTATCCATTGCCCTTGAAGAAAATGCGTTCTCTAAATTGTTGGGAAGAGTCAAGAGTCATTAAAATATGTAAATGGTAAAATTGTATGTGGATAATAGTCTGATTAGCACTTCAGTGACAGATGTTCTCACACAGAACCAGATTTGCAAAGGAGATCCGGGTTAAATTTTCGAGCATTCAGCCCCACATCTGGAGTTGAATTTTCAGATGAGCTCACCTCTCATTTAGGCGCTAAGTGGGCAATTCTGTAGAAAGCCCTCAACACATCCTCCCCATAGTGACTTTAGTCAGATTTTCTGTTTTCAACAAAGTCTCAAGCAGATGAACTTCTCTGAAAACCTGGCCCCGGCCGCCCGGGCTGAGCGCTTTGGCAGATCCTGGCGGAGGGAGCCCCGGTTGCGCAAGGTCTGTTCCCGCGAGGGCTGCCGGGGAGGTGGGTGCTCAGTGTTCACCCCATAGCATGCGGTGGGCTCCCCAAAACACCAAGGAAACTCGCAGAGCTCTGTACAACAGTAAAAGCCTCAATGAAAGCAGGGGCAGGCTTCCCAGTGTGCTGGGACGATGAACATTAGGAGGCAGGACCTGATCTCAGCTACATCACCTAAGTGCTGGAGTTACTATCAAAGTCACTGGCGGGTAGCTGTGACTAGGATCTGGCTTTCTATATTCACTTGCATGTTGTCCAAAATGTGGCAGAACCTTGCAGGCAACCTCCATCTGTCCCCTAAGTTTCAAGTTAGGAAAAGGAGCTGGCACCAGCAAAAGCGCTGCCCTTTGGCTTTTGCACCATGCAGCTCCTGCTTCACCCAAGTTACTCTCACAGGAAAGAGAAAAATGGCTTTTTTTTAGCCATGCCACTGTTGAGCATCTTTATGAAGGAGAATGTGCCACTAAAACTGCACGGTGTGAAGCTGCAACGGCCTAAGCACATGTAAGCAAACACTGGCACAACGCTGCTGCAGCGGGGAGGTGCCCTGGGGAGAGGCAGGGTGAGGGAGGGCGGCAGCCAGCCGAGCCGCGGGCAACGGCCCCGGCTCCCGCCTCGGCAGCTGCCTCCGTGCAGTGGCCGCCTATAGGGAAAAAGAACACATGCACACTTCTGCTATTAAAAATAGGCGTCTTTTGTCAATGTATGTAAATCACCTTGAGAGGGGAAAACATGTTCAAGTGCGATGACTCATTTTTGCATTCATATCTAAGAGAATGCCACTAATACCGAAACTACAGAAGCCGTTTTGGCACTTTTGGTTTATTATGCGATCAGATTCTGGAGTGTGTGAAACACTTTCATAATCACATACTGTTTGATTTGGGTTTCTGTGCTATTGGGAGGCAAAGCTTGCCTGCTCCGTGGGTTCACTGCTGTGTCTTGCGTTGGTGACCTTCACAGTTCACACATAGTACAGCTAAATCAGGAGTCTGAGAGCAGGTAATTCCTCTCTCCTTCAACTGCCGACGCTTTTTTTTTTTTTTCTTGCCTTTTAAGCATCCCCCAGCAGCTCATTTCCTTAAAAATCTGTGGGTTTTTTTTTTTTTTTTTAGCTTACATGGGAAAAGAAATGTATTTGGCAGGCATCTCCTCAAAGCTCTCCATGATTTGTTGCCACCAGTCACTACTGGCTGCCTTATTTTAAAAGCGAGATATGCATGTTTTCTACAAGAAAATCAGCAAGTTTTTTTACTGCAGGACTATGACCTTCCTTGCTCACCATTTGTGGAAGGTTTCTTAATCTCAATTTTCATGACTTTTTAGCAGCAAGGATGGTCTGTCCAAAAGTTTCACTGGTGGAAGGATTTCATTTTGAAAGTCTATATTCATAACCCTTTATTTTCCATGTTGGCAGAAAATAAGGTATTTTATTGATGTTGCCTAGAAATAGTGGCAAGATACTTAGTACTGTAGAGAGATGTCTGGAACCTGCTGGCTAATGTGTGGACAACATTGATAGATGCAGTAAAATATGACATTGTTAGAGGTTCTTATGAGAAGCTGTTGGAGGAAGCAGTCCAGATTTTGGCTAGCATAGATTAAGTTGATTCTTACCGTCCGAGTCAATGACAGGGAAGAAGGAGCTAATTAGGAGATGGGATGGGGAGAAGAATAGATAATGATTCCAAAATCTTATAAAGGTAGACAATTAGTGCCATACTGTCTACACCACCGGAATTGCATGCAAGTATCAGTGTGGAACATCTCTGCTCTTTCTAACTGAATAAATGTATTTCTTGTTATAGAATATAAATATGTATATAAATAAATGTGTTTCTTGTTTTGGTTATAATTATTAGTTGTCTTTCTTTTTTTCTGTCTTGTTTTTGTACATGAGCAAATATTTCTATTAAAAGATAAATCAAAGGAAGATGTATTTGTCAGTTCTAAGTGCAGTGAGGTTAGTAATCACTGTTATCTGTTGTGGGGTGAGTTTCACACTGTAAACCGAGCTACTGGGAAAGGTCTGTCTGTGACATTCACAGACCTATTTTGTTTGAAACTTTCAGTATGTTACGGCATTTCCCAGTGTTGCATGAGATCAAGATGGAAGCAGGTAAACAAAAGATATGTATTTCAGGTACATAGAGACACTCCTAAAAGAGTTTGCCCTTTGCTTTCAGTGGCTTTGGATTTTAGCCTTAGAAATCATTAGTATCTTGACTAATACAGCTAGTTTTTGACTACTTTTTTTGTCTTAACTAGCAGCACAATTTCTCTATCATCTTTTCTATCCAAATGCGCAGAATTTATTCAGCTTTGTATGTTCACCCACTGGGAAGCAAGGACAAATGCTGCTGTTACATTTTCTAATCGTTTCTGAAGATTAAGCATTCAAAATAGCCATAATATATACTGCTTCTTAAGTGGCAGTCTCCATACTTCAGCAAAAATGACTCCGCTTGGGGCTTGACTAACATCGATCACTTGTGATTCTACTCAGCAAAGATTCAGCACAGTTAACAAGTCACTACAAAATGTGCCATTTGTCACTGCGAGTGCTGTCAAGCCACACGATGCTTTTTCACTTTGTCCAATCTGTTTGAGGAAAGTTTGAGCCCTCTGTGTCAGGCAGCATCAGGCTGATTCCAAGCAAACTTGTGTAGATTAACACCAATCCCAGGAGGCACTGTTGGATCAGAGAGATGCTCTCTGCAAAATACTTTTGTAGGTGGAGAAACCTTGCCAGGCGTCACTGTCACTTCCTGCTGGGATGATCCGTGGGACAGCTGGAGCCCCTGGCAGTGTGCAGACAACTGCTGGCAGGGACGAGGTCACCCCTTAGGAAACCGCTTATTTCCTTATCCATGAGAAGACCACGGAGTTACCGCATGTCCGATGCACAATCAGCACCTGTTTGCTTCTTCCTCAGATCCTGATTATGCTTCACAAAGCTCTGGAAATCATACTGATCTAATGGCAGGGTCCAAATGAAGGAAAGGGCTTGGGATTCCATGTGGACACATCTCACCTGGCTTTTGCCATTGCACGTGAATGCTTTTTCACATGCACTGCTGTAAGGATAGCCAAGCACAAAGCAAGACGCAGACTCGTGTCACTGTATCTCCATGGCAGGCACATGGCTTTGGTCCTCAGGCAGGATTGGCTTCCTGCTGCTCCCTGCCACAGCAGAAACCCACTGCTGAGCTGGGTAAGGAGGCAAGAGAGAGCCCAGCACTCACTGGTGGTGGTGACCGTGGAAGTCACTCCAGAGAATCACTACCACTTGCAGTGCAATTTTTATCTTATCTTCTTTATTTAAAGCCTACCAGTAAAAGGCAAGTAATACTGGCCTGTCACATAGTGAGGTGGCGAGCGCAAAGGTAGGAGCTGGGACCTCTCCACTCCTAACGCCTGTTCTGCCACCGAGGTGTTGCACCGTGCGTCTCCCTTCCTCTTCTACTTAGGGTTCATCGGCCATAAAATATGGGTAATGCTTATTTAGCTCTTCTTAGTCATGGTGTGAGCATTATTTTATGAGCTGTTACAGTGCTTTGAAAACTAAAGCGTTCTCTAAATTACTGTTTTAAAGCTGTGCTAGAGATCAACAGAATTGATAAACCGGGTTGCCTTGTCATTAAGTCAAATGTTTGACTAGCAACACAATTTAGCACACACAGCGTGGAGTGCCGAGTTCCCCTCTCTTCCATACCATCACCAGAGCTAGGGACTTGAGCCTGTTGGCTGAATCATTTGCTAGAGATGTATAATTGATGTATTTGCTCAAGATACTATTTCCAGTGAAAATAACTGCTCATGAGGCCACACCTCACACGTTTAGTGAGATAAGCAGTTAACCATTGTCTTCACTAAAGATTAGCACAAAGCTGATAAAGCCACCAAACTAACTAAACTGTAACTTGGTTAACTCTCTAAATACCAAACGGAGGGGTTACAAGCTGACAAAAGAACAAACCCATCTGAAATGCAGACCCTCCTAGTTCTTTCTGAGCGTTCACAGGGTAAGCCTCCCACTGTTAAGGTGTACACAGTGGCAGCTCTGCAAACCTTACGCTTCCCTGTTTTAACTGGCTTTGTAAACTTAACCAGACCACTTCTGATTCTCTGCATATTTGGCCTTCAGAAAAACCTGCCCTTTTGCCTGGTTAATGTGAGTGCAATGTATTACCTTGCTTCTCATTTCCCCTTTTCTCCATCTTTGAAGCAACAAAAAGACAGACACCAATCATGACATGGCTTGAGTGCCAAGGTGAGCAAGCAGCAGCTATCCCTACCCAAGGAGGTATACAGGTCCTCAAGCCCTCTCTCACTATGTTTTTAAAGAAGATCCTTTTTTTTTTGGACCTTTTTTTTTTTTTTTTTTCTCCACACGCTGCGCACAGTCGCCTGCTTGCTATAGCAGTGAGGGGGGACATAGACACCATCACCCGATTCCCTCTGTTTCGCCGGTCCCGTACCAGGCATGGGCCTGGGTATTAGCGGTACTGGAGAGGTCACTCTGCCCCATCGCCTGTCTGTCAGGGACTCCTCCCTTCTCATGGTCGCCACCCAGTTCGACGCTGCAGGTGGCTTCAGACAAATCTAACTTTTAAAAACTCTTTTGCTTTTGAGACTGAAACCCACCCTGCTACTGAGCATCCTAGAGCCACCTTTCAGCCACCTCCAGGGTCTGCTTTTCCAAACGTGGCTTTGTGACCAGCATCTCCTGGTGAAAGCTTCCCCTCTGGATGGCCCTCCTGCTCCGGAGACCATCCGCTCCATGGTGATCCATGTGGCTGCTCACCAGCTGCCCTGCTCTGGGAAGTGGGGTCACATAAACATCTCTTCAGAAATCACTTCTGCAGCAGCTCTGTGGCAGTTTTGCTGAAACTTCAGAAGCTAGATGGCCTAGACGTTTTTGTTCCTAGTTAGAGCTGACCCAGACTAGAAGTGAAAAAGTGACCACTTGTTAGTTACTCTGTGTTACACCAGCTAGCCGTGCCAGGATGATTTCCAGTGAATAATATCTGTATCTCAAAGCCTACTGAGGTAATTATCAGGCTTGTTTGCTGCCTTCTCAGAAAACCATGGGCTGACCATATGTAACACTTCTCTGCCATGAGTTGTCTTTTCAAATCAAGACTGAAGCACATTGCCAGAATAACATTAGGAAAAAAAAAAAAAATAGTGCGGTAGCAGAAAGCTTGAAAGGTCCAACTTGTAAGTGTGGAGTTTTGGTTACTCTGACTGCTCGTCCACAGTTGCACACAATGGCCCAAATCTACAATGTAAAACAACATTTTTTAGAGTGTAGTAAAAATTCCCCTTCCCAGGCTCAAGAGCCTCAGCAACCACCTTGTATATATTATAGTCTGGAACCTGCAAAAAGTGCCACAGCCCTAACATGAATTGCAAGGAGAAAATAACTCATAGAAGCATCCTGCTGATTAATCGACATCTTTCCGTTGAGCTAAATCGTAACACTGGTAGCAGGTCTCTGCAAAACACCCTCTGCAGAGGGGTCCCTGATTTCCTGTACTTGACATCCACAATTTGCTTTTATCTGTTCTACAGATGGAATCAGATCGAATCTTTCACGCTCCCAAGAGATAGGGAGAGGTTTTAAAAGCAAATTTCAAAGAAAGGAGGTCCTTACCAGTGTAATTATGGTTTATTGTTTTAGTCAGTAAATGTCTGAAAAGGAGACAGCTCTTAAGAATATAACATAAAATGTGACGTGTACACACAAAATGTAAATAAAGAAATAATTGCTTGGACTTGCAGATCAAGTCCTGGGTTAGTTTCAGTTCCTGGTTTAGCTGCAAGCTTTTGTCTATCTGTGAGCAGATCATTTCATCTTCCCTGTATCTCATTTCCCTTTCAGCACGACAAGCAGAGTACTTCCTTCGCCGCGGAGGGGTTGTGCCGCCGGATCCTTCCCCCTGCACCGGGGAGCTCTTTGGCAGAGCCAAAGGGAGGGTGCTCAGCGTGCTTTGGAGGATAGCGCTTCTGCTCTCACCTCTGGCATCATTTGAAGGTACAGGTGAGAAAATCTAGCTACATGTTGGCTCCCTACTTCTTTTTCCAAGGTGCCACTGGTGGCCATGCCACAGACAGGCGCCATCCTGACACAGCTTCCCTTGGACACGCATCAGCAGTTGTGCTCCAGCTCTGCTCTTCTGCCTGGGCGTCGGGCAGGTGAGTAGCAGGACTGCGGGAGAGGGTCCCAGGCTTCCCCTGCAGCAAACAGGCAGCTCCTCGCACGGCAGCGACGTTCAAGAGGTGTCAACACAGGAGCACCATTTCCAAATCCAACATCTCCGCTTGGAAACCGCTGTGACTTGGTTAGCAGTGTTTCAGTTCATGGTCGCGGCCTCACTGTCTTTCAGGAGCAAATGAGAACCTCAAAGACCAGAGGTCTTTGGTCTTTTCAGAGGTCTTTTCTGGTCCAAGACCAGAAAACTGGAGGGCCTTCCAGAGCTGTTGAAACCAGAGCGATCAGATTGTATTTGTGTAATTTTTATTCTTGCTCTGACAGATAATACTTACAATCTTGCAGTTCTGGAGGTTAGAAACATTTGTTTGCCACCCGTTGTTCTTACATCTGACCATTTTACCATAATTTGAGTGCAGGAGCTTCTTCCCCATTTCCCTACTAACTTCTAGGAAGTATCTGAAAATCTTTGTATCTCTGCAGGGAGACAGAATATAGCCCCATGCTTGTGGTTTTTTTTTTTCCTCCAGACTTTTTCCTGCTGAGCTGGTGATCTTGTCATCTGTCTAGCGAAAAAGACTCATTTTCAAGGAGAATGAAGAATGGATCTCTGCAATTGTGAGGGACTCACCTCTCTGTGCCTCACAGGTGCCGGCACCATCACGACAGTGGCTACCTAGCAACGGTGCCTTTTGACTCAGGCTGGTTTTACTTATATATATATTTGTGTTTCTACTGATATGGGGAAAAGGAGTCCATAAAATGGTTAATTTACTTGGACATGGTAAACTAAAGCACCTTGTTTTAGAGAATTTAAAGCCATATTTCACCAGCAGCTTGAAGAAATACCAACTCGCTAGCTGACGTGAGAGGTGGACCTGCTTACTTTCACTGTATAGTCCTACTTGCTCCTCAGGTTACAGTATGCAAGAAGTAAAACCTATTGTATAAAGAAACTAAAAAACCAAAAACTTGAAATTCTTTCAGAAACAATTCCTCTTCACCCTGACATTGCACTGTAGCAATTGCCCCTGCCTGTGGCTGCTTTCTATGCTTGCCCCAGCCTAGGAATTGCTTAAGCTCTAAAACATATCTCTATTTAACACAAGCTGCTTTTTGCCCAGAAGACAGGGTGGAGTTAACTGCGCTTGAGATCTGGGGACGGCAATTTAAGGCAGTAAGTAGGTTCCCTTGCCTCCTTCCTGTCTGAAGGCAGACCTAGGTTAACCTTATAAAACTACGTCACTGTTCCCGCTCTCTGTGTTTTAGCTCATTATCCTCCCTTTTCCCCCTGTTCATCAGGGATAAACAAAACAAAATGGAGCAGTAAATCACCGTATGGAGCTTACCTAATTCATCCCTGTCACAGCTGACAAGGAGCAAACCCCAGTAAGCATAGTTCCTGTCCCTGTTCGCATTGCAACTGCTTCATTAATTCACAGGGCAAGACGCTCTTCCAAAAATGTTTGAATTCAACTTGGTGCTCCTCCCTGCCGCCCTTCTGTTCTGAGCGTGAGCCTTGTTGTATCGTGTCTCTCCTTGGCTTTGCTCCAGCGCTCAGGCTGATTTATTTCTCTCTTGCACCATTTTCCACTTCCAAGGAGTGGCAAGAGCGAAGAGCTTCAGCTGCGGCGCCGGCGGCCGCCGCGGCCCCGCGCGGGAACCTGCCCCTCGTCGGTGCCCGTGCTCCCAGGGCGGGCGGCAGCGCCGCGCAACGACCCGGGGAGCCCCGGCCAGACTCGGGTAATGTCTCCATGGGTAATTCCTGCCTCCCAGGGCTTGGCCTTGAATTCTCCAAAGACGTGGCGAGGCGGCGAGCATCGTCAGCGCCCCTTGTGCAAAGCAAGAGCTGACGGCGCCAGGACCGAGTGGATTTTAGCCTCCTGCCACCACTGGGTGCTTCTCCCCAAATCATGGACTGAATCCACTCAAAGGACATGGTTTCTGTGGCTGGACCACACAGCCCCCAGAGAAAGCACAGAGGTATTTACAGACCGAGCTGTGGTCCCAAGGCAAAGCTGTTCCCCAGCATCACCTGCCAAGGCAGAAAATGGGGTGCTCATGCCCTCAAGTTTTTATTCATTTCACAGTGTTTCTTAGTTAGTTAGTGCTATACTACTAACTCTGTTTTTTTCAAAACATTTATTAATTAATCTTCACAAAACTTCTGTCAAGTAGCAAACTGTTTTTAGTCCAATTTAGCGTGTGAAGAGCAAGGCATTGCATTTAGTGTAACACAATATTAGGCAAATTTCCCAAGTGAGTCTGTCAGGAGTGGGAGCTGGAGGAAATGACTTTGAGCATGCAGGATTGAACCAACTGTTACCAAGATTGAAACAGAAACTGCCGATAGGCAAATAAAAAGATGGTGGAGAAAACTGTCACCATAAAAGTAGACATAGTAATAAACAGTTCAAATATATAATCTAGAGTAAATGCATATCACAAGCTTTTCAGGTGCATAGAATATATATAATAGATAAATAAAAAGAAAGCCCAAAATCAGGCTACTTATCCTAAATGTCAGAGGATATGCGTTCAGCTTCTGGCTCCTGGGTTTAAAGTGTAAGTCAATATAATTAAACGAAGGTACATCCGTTAGACACGGATACTGTGTACATCTCACTTTTAGAGCAATGCGGTAATTATTGCGGTTAACAAATACGAAAAGGAGGAAGGATTAAGTGAAATGCGTCCCACATTGAGTCCCTGGACTCCTGAGATCCTTAGAGAAGGATACAAAATAGATTTCCCTTTGGGTAGGAGCCAGCCAGAAGGAAAAGAGGAGATATCTGCAGACTACCACTCTCTCCCTAGGTCTCAGTTATCTCAGCTGAGATTTTAAGGGATCACCTCTATCCACCTAAATCCCACAGGCTAGTAGAGATGCGGACCTGGCTACCTAGAGGTAACCTTTTCCTACATTTCACATCATTTGAAGGATTGCATGCATTTTTTCCACCATGGATTAGATCACTAACGCCCTAATCATGTAGTACGGATTCCTGTCTGCCTTTGTGCTCTGCAGTTGAACTCCTCTTGAAACCCTTGTTGTGCAAGAAGGGATGTGCCAATGAGTCAACCAAAATACCCTCCAGTCCTACCTACATGAGGCAGATTGAAGTTTGTGCTCCTTCTGAAGGGAGCTGAACCCAGATGCCTTGCGAGGACAGGGAAAGCGCCACCAGCAGTTTCAAAGGCATCAGCTACAGATGATTTCTCTGACGTACTCATTCCTTTAGTGTGGAGGTACTCTCTGGAGAAGTGTCAAGAGTCTCTTGGTGATCCTGATCACTCTCGGACATAATGTAGGCAAAAGCCTCCCAGCTCAAGGCAACTCTAAGTGCATGCAGAGAAGCAACTGCCAGCACAAAGGGAGTTTCAAAGGTAAAAAGACAAATGTATATACAATCCTAAGGATGTCCCAGTTCCAGGAAAAGATTAAAAGAAATTTTTATTGGACTAAAATGCCTGCTTAATCCTGCTGCAGATGCCAGCTCCTTGGTCAAGACACGTCTTAGACAGCTGAGCCTCCTGAGCCAAATATGTTTTTGTTTCAAGCCTGCAAAAGTTGTTCAATTTCCTTAACACATTCTGCAAAGGAGAGCAATACCTTGCCTTTGCCACCTCTGCTGCTTTCACTGGATCACACATTAAACACCTAAGCTGGGAAACTGAGGCAAAGGGCAGACTGAAGTTAACACAAATTGTGTTCGCAACCTGTAAAACGGGGCTAATACTACTTGTCTAACTCACAAGAGAGCAGACTCTCAGCTACAGTTTGCAAAGCATTTTGCAAATGTCAGAAGAATTATAATGATCATTAATTAGAAAATGATAATTCAGCCTAGTCTCTGATTCTAGGCAGATTTCATCCTCTACCCTTCCTATTACAAGTGATGAATTTCAATTTAATTTATCCTCATTGTCTGCAGTTTTGAAGTAATGGGAAAAGTTCATAGTGAAGGCTTTGAGGTGTCTTCCTGTTATCAAGGGTTCCTATTAAACACATTAAATTCATTTAAGCCTATTAGTTTATCAAAAGAGTATAATCCTATTCTTCACCTTTCAAGAGAAAGCAGCAACTCTCTCGGTTAATTACGGTTTCATCGCGGGTACCCCAGAGCAAGCGAGCGTTCAACGTTCCCGAGCGACAGGCAATGACTTAGTATAACTGTGTGCATGCTGGCTGCAACTAATAAGGTCAGTTGATGAAATTGGGCAAAGCAGGGGGTGCAAGGAATTATAAATATTCACATAAAAAAAAAAAAAAAAACATGAAAACTGGGGAGAGGAATGGCTCAGCCTGGCCGCGTGGCACATTTAACTCATGGGGGAGAAGGGGGCTTCTGTCAAGACCCCCCGGCGCAGGGAAGAAACACGAGCCAGGGTGGGAGGGCTCAGCGGGGCTTCAGAGCAGGAGCAGACGCACACGGGCAGCAAGACCAAAGGCCCCGACGAGGGGAGGACGGCCTCAGCCCTCTTTGCTCGCCTCCGGCAGGCTCAGATCCCAGCTGGCGTGGAGGAAGCAGGGAGCATTCTGAAATGAATTTAAATATTTTTTTCCCAGATTCTTAGGAGATTTCTAATGAAACAGCTCCATCAGCTTCAGCAAATCTCTGATTTATACCACCTGGGGATTTGGCCTATTGCTGGGGCTATCTCTGTAAGTACCTATAATTTTGTTATACAAGCAAGCTGGAGTTCTTCTGATACATGTATTATTGGTTATTAAGGACTGTCATCAAGCCTTCAGTCAGCTGGCCATGATTCATGAAAGAAAATCACTCCTAATTAAACATTCATCTAATTATTCTTGCCAGAAACAAATGAAATATGCAACCAATATGTTCCATAATGGCTTCAGAAGAGTTCCTCTAGGATTTGTGAAGCCAGATGACTGGATGCATTGGGAAGCTTTGCAGCACGTTACCCAAGGAAAGGATCCATCCGTACCTTTTAACTGTCTGCTGAATGTCTCAAGCAGTATTTAACGTCAGGCTGCATTTTGGAGCAAGGCACATTAATGACTACAGTAATTGCTCTTTGGGAGAACAGATTTGAGTGACAACACTTTTTCTAACCTCCAGGGTCTTACTTTCCTATGAACAGCTTAACATTTAAATAAACCGATTTCTCAATATTTTGCGGAAAAAAAAAAAAATCCCTGCAGAGGGGATAACTATAACACATATACACATAACTATAACACATAACACTATAACACATAACTATTTTTTCTGTATGTAATTAAAACAAAGATCTACCATAACATTTATCTTTTGTGTGTCACTGTATTGCTAGTCTGCTTCATGCACACGTACACCTCTAAGCTGTAGGATGTTGACCCCTCCAGAAGGACTTCAAAATGCCCAGAGCTTATTGTGCCTGCGTCTGATAGCATAAATTTAATTACAAAGTGCCTGGAATCGTTTTGTGAGTCCTATTAATTTCTTTTTTTGCCCTAACTTATTAACTCTTAAATATGTAGTAGCTAGAGATTTTCTTCCCAGTGCATGGACACACATGATGCAAATTGCTTATATACATCTGAATGAAATCATTTGAACTTCTTGAGTTTAAAAGCTGGTCAAACTGAAGCTTCATAGGAATGAAGCTTAGTAATCTTTGCCTTACTGAATAGGCAGATGTTTAAGACAAGTGTATGTTTCCATTTTGAGTTCACTCCCAAAGCCTGGCCTTTAATTATTTTTGCTATTGCACAGTCCAATAGCCATTAACAGATGGACTGCCAAAAGGTATATTGTGCCTTGGTAAAAATTACACCACTACCACAAAATTCTTAGTAGCTGCCCACAAATGTAACAAAATTCTTTCTTTTAAGAAAACTTCTCCTTTGCAGTCTGGGAATAGGATAACACAAATTAAAAGAAATACATTGCAATTTCTGGCTGTTTCTATGCTGTACAAATCTGTGGTGAAAACATAAAAACTTAGCACAATGCATTTGATACTATCACATCTGCAGGTTATCAGGTTCTGGGAGGATACTTCTCTGTAATTATTTATTAAAAGACCTAAAATTAATGTTTCAAAAGGATGTTGCAGGGCGACTGGAGTTTGGGTTTATTTCCCAAACCTGCCAGGACTTTTATGTGCAGGAAATTTAGTATCATACTGTTTAAAGCAGGCAGGTGCTGATCTCTGTCTGAAATCAAGACGTATATACATTTCTCATGAAATCGATGGGAAGTAGGCAACTAAAAAAACTTCAAAAATCTAGTCTCTATGATCTCTGGAATATCCTCCTACTGGAAGCAAGCAATGCAATGCCTCATATGGCTTGGGAGTTTGGTATAAATCGATTATATCTTGGCGATTTCCTGAGACCAGCTTGGGTTTTGCTTGTTTGTTTGTTTTTGTAGATATCTTACTGCTCCAGGGACTCTTTTTTTCCAGCAAACATAAAATGCTCCTGTTTTTCAACCAAAGACATATTTTTAAGCCATAAACCTGGATCTTTAATCATGTGTGGATCCCGAACAGAATTTGTTCCATATTTACCAGAAGAGGTAATTCAACAGGACAAGTCCTTGCTGCAAACAACTATTTCTGGGGTGAAGAAAATGTTGAGTAAGTGTGGATGCTGCTGCTCTTTTGTGCATGGGAAATATCTGTTCCCTGCGCCTCATGGTAGTTGTGTTTTGACTTGAACACTCCCTTATCGGAGAGCGATGCATGTGACACCTGAAGCCGGCAGCCTCCATATGTTATTAGCACACTTTTATGCTATACACAAACATTTTGTGACTCTTAAATGCCACCACAGAAGTATTCTGTTTCTCATTCTGAAAATGTATGGTCACTTTAGCGTTGTTTTCAGTTACCATTACCAGAGGTTATCACCGACCTTAATCCACAAGTGATGTCTGCCTTCCCACATTGACCAGATTAGTCATGAAATAGTCAAATCCATCATAATCTTTCTCTCTTGGTTTCCTTATTATCGTTTTATTAGCTTAAAGTTCTTGTAAAACCACACAGACTTCCTTTCCACATCTGACTATGACTGCTCCCATAACCTAGGGAAGTATTTTAGCCATCTCTGACCATGTGAGAACGGAAATTAAGAGATTACCACTATGGCCACATCCTTCAGCGATTCCTAGCAGGTGATGCTGAAGCACTTTGGCATCTCACGTGGCACCAAAAGAAAAAGAGAGGCAGCAACCAGCAGCCAGGTGGCTACGGGGCGCTGTGGGCAGCAACATCCCTGCGACGGCTGCCGCATGCCCGTGGCCTTCACCGCCGCATGCAGAGCCGGGGGGCATCACCGGCTTCTCCTGCTGCTGCCACAAGCAACGCAGAGCCAGTTTCCTCCTGGGAGAAAACTGCTTGTACCGCAACGTGTTGGCATCGCACCGCTTTTGATGTGCCTGTGTATGGTCTGAAGGACTTCAGCACTTAACTTTGGGTTTTTGCTTCTATTCTGGGTATCAGTTGGCTAAATATTCGCTTTGCAGCATCTAAACATACGGGCATCTACTTGCTTTATCAGAAGTAGCTGAGAGTCCACTGAGCTGTAAGGGGACTTACTTGTGCTAACTGTTCATTTTACATTGTTTTTTAATAGTGCAAAATAAGGACTTAAATTTGTTTGCATACAGAAAGCAAATTATTTTTATGTTGTGCTGCCAGAGTAAAATTTTACTGCATGAAGCTTTCCTCTTCATTTCTAAGAAGCTGTCTAAAAATAAATGCTCTACACCTGCCTCATCTCCGTACACCATCCATAATTCTAAAACCAAACATGTATCTAGCACTTTGCTAAAAACCTCAGTCAAGCCTAGATAGGAAACTTCATATACGCTGCTTTTGCCAAGAGTCTCATTTGCCTCCCACATCAGAGAGCTTGGATGGTTCCAGCACAAGCTTCCCAAAAAAACACCTCTGATAGCTTTAGAAATCAAAAATCCATTTCCTCCCTCGTTACTTTATGGAAGCTTGCAGAATCTTGTAGTTTAGTTTGCCCAAGCCTGGAGTTACCCAGGCTGCTTTATAGTTTCCTGCCCTTTTCCTTTTGGGAAGAGGCGAGAGGCATGAGTCACGGCTGGATCGCAGGAGCTGCAGCCCAACAGCTGCAACAATAGAAGGTCAAATCAGACCCGGCCCGGGGCAAATTCCAGCCCTGGGATTCACAGATTTTCCCTTGGAGAGGGCCCCAGAAAGCCACGCGCTGTTGGATACGCCCCAGTCTCAGGGTCTCGGATCATCCACATTCCTGTTTCACACTGATTATTCAGGTTTTTGGAAGAAATATTATTTTCCTCATATTCGATAAAATACTGTGGATGCTGGGGTGCTGCTGCAATGATACACCTCTGGTTATTACCTATTTTGCAAATTCGTGTCAGGTAGTTTCCTTCACTTTTATTCTACTTTTGTTGGTTAAATCACACCAGCATCCTGAGCCACAGTCGCCCTCCCATTGACTTCTGTCCTGTGATAGTTAGTGCAGCACCCCTAAATTTCACGGAAGCCTCATCTTCCCCAGTGTTGTACAGATCATCTCTTCGTAAATCAAGCCTATGTCAGCTATGACGATGTCTGTAAGTCTAACACAAATTACATTCATTTGGGACCTCGAGACAGCATCAGTGAACCTGCCCGCTCTTTGCCACTGCAGAAGGGCATAAAATCAGGGCAGAAAAATAGGCATAAAATCAGGTCAGAAAAAAGTCCCTCAGGGTGAAAGGTTTTCACAGTTGTGCCAAAAAGGGCATAGGGTAACATTACCTTCCTCTGAATTACTTACAAACATCAGTGGAGACAAGCGATTGGATCAATAACAGGTCTGTTGCACTCGAGTTATGCAGAAATAATCACTGTAAAAACATCGAGAGAGTTTATAGGTGCCCTCTGTCTTCACCTATGAAAATACAAACGTGGTTATGGTATAAAATATCTAGTTGCTACCAAACGAGCACCAAGAGTCTAATTACTATTACAATTTATAGATGTCATGTTTTGGAACAAAGAATATTATGAATCGTTCAGATATTTTGATCTCTGCATAAAGAGGCATTGACACTATAAAAACTAAGGGTTTCTCTGTCCCAGTGTGTAACATACAAAGAGTTTTAGGAGAACCCAGCAACCTGTGGTCACAGCTGAATGGCTTTAAGAATTTGTCAAAAATAAGAAGAATTGCTGCGGTAGATGTGGACATGCAGTAAGTCAGAGGAGCAGTTGGGAAGGATATAACAGAATACTGCGTAAGCGGTACAGATGTGGTCACTGGTACCTTAGTGCAGCTAGGAGCTCCCAAAGCAATTAGAGTTGTGCCCACAAGGAAAAAGGAGTCAGTAGTGTAGTAAATGTTTCAGAACATTTTTGGACTGGAGTCTACAGTATGTCAGCACGCAACAATTTAATTAGCCTTCACTCTACACTAAATACCTCTGAGTCCAATCCTGTAGTTGGGCAAAATGCCCATGAAAGCCAAGAGGAAAGAGTGGAGCCCTTTAGTGCAAGGAGAGGAGTTCAGTTTGTTTTTTTAATCAACCTACAAACATCTTAGCCAAGTTCAGAATAAAGCAGGGGAGGTACTTACCTTATTTCTACAAATTCCTCTTTCAGTTGAATCATACACCTCCTACATAGTACGTGGCCATTTTTTTTTTTATGGAAACAGGCTATATCTGAATGATATCTGGAATTATAGAGCAAAGAAAGTCTGCTTTGGACCAGATGCATCAACTTAAAATTTCTTCCTTTCTTGGGTCTGTCATATATTTCTGTATAGAAAGGGTGTTGCTGAACGACTTCAAACTATCATAATAAACATGTTAACGTAGCGCCGGTGGCTTTGAAGGCAGTATAAGTTTAGAGCAGGTGATGATGGAGCCTGTAGTTCATGTTTGCATGTGGTAATGTGCGTGCTAGGGAGAAAAGTGCCTGCTCAAGAACAGATTTCTCTTTATTTCTTTTTAGGAATTTCTTGGTGTGGGCACTTTTTAGAGCACAAGCTCTTTCAAACCTCTCTTTAAAGTCTAAATCTCCTTAAGAGACATCTGAGAGTTTTACAAACAACCTTTTAAATTTCTATGCCTACTTTTAAACTAACATAGTAGTCAATCGGATTGAATAATAAAATGTAGCCCAACTAGGACATCAGCTATGAAGGTCTTTGGGGCAACTGTTACAAATCAGGAAGGTTTTCAATTGAGGAGGTGGAAAAGGAGGAGTGGCAGTGACAATAGTAGTAAAACTTCTCGAATTGCCAAATTTCAACTCGACTCAACATAAATCATAGAGTTAAAATTGATTTAACTTCGGAGTTAAACTGTGAAAATCTAAAGTAGTATCTGTATGATGACATAGAAAAAAGGAGTGGTATTTCATCTTCTATTGTCTAATACTTAAAAGAACTACTGATCTGTAAAATAGAGGGGAAAAAAATGTCCTACTCTGTAGGACAGAGTAACTCTCATATTTAAGATGAAAAATAACAGTAGTCTTCTTGAATTGGTTAAACTCCCTTTTTCTCACATGAGATAGAGTTCCATATGAATTCAAAATTACGTATTTCTTACAGCATGAACTGTCTTTTCCTAACTAAATAGAAGACTCTCCTAGAGTGTTCAAGGAAAACGTATTTATCCTTAGGCAGAACATAAGTACATGTGGTTGTGAAGGTCAGCCTGATTTCTAATCTGAGTGAAATACATGTAGCATCTTTAGCAGATGAACGTACAAGTATGCCCATACAAGAAAAGAGAGTGAGAAAAGCAATTATAAGTGCTTTTCCACAAATATATAATGAATTCTCAGCTTTTCGTATTATGCTTTTACATTCCAATCACAAACCTTCACAGAACTTAGGGAAAGAAACTAAAGCTGGGTGAAGTTTCCATTTCTGGCAGGACTTTTTTGGTTGGTTAAATGTTAAAATATACCAAAACTTCTGCAAGTGAGCTGCAATTCTTTTCTGAACTTTCCAAAATTTATATTAATTCAGAAAGTAGATTTTATTCTGAGCCAAGTTTGATGGCGAAATTCTGCGTTCAGTCACACACTGATGTAACACTTTAGATACCCATTAGTTGAACGAATGTGTCACTGAAAGTTGAATTTGATGCCAAAAGCCTATATTTTCAGTGTCTATTGACAGGTCTACAAATAAATTATCTAGTTAGTTTACTGTACAGAGAGCAGTCTGACTTTATACTTTGGAAAGCTTTTGTGTTTAAAACATTAAGCAAGACAACTTGGCATAAGGTTATTAGAGGATAAGGATATATAGCAAAAATATATATATTTTTATACATATATGTAAAAAAGGAAAAGTCATTGCTTTACTCTTGGATCAATATTCAAATTTTTCTCAAAGTAAGTGCATAATCTTTGAGGTTTTTAGGCTTAATACTTATTTTATAATCAACCTATATCCTTATCACATAGGCCATGATTAAGGCAATGGACATGGCATGTACCTTCCTTGCTTCTTTTGCTTTGTACTTTCAGGACATATGTAAATATAAATAGAAAAATAATGCAATTAATCAGAGGTTTTCCCCCCATTTTTATATAGATTTTTACCCATCTTGAAAGGGAAAAAAAGTTAAGAAATTTTATGCAGGTAGTAGAATGGCACAGTGTTCAAATCATAATCTCTCTTCCCCCTTTTAATTTTATAGTAGCATGAAAAGGGTGCAAAAATTCAAGAGAAAAGAAGTAAAACAAAATTCCATTTCATACAACATTTCATAGCAAATCATGATCACTTGTGTGATGCTACTAAAGATCATGAAATGCAGTAAAGTCTAAAAGCTGTAAGTGCCCCACTACTCATTTTGGTTCTAAAAACTTGTTTGTAAATTCAAAATTTGTCATGTGGCCCTTAAAGTAGGCCTTCCAAAATTTTAAACAGTTGCTTCATTACTGATGTTCAGTACAATGAGTTATTTCTGTGTTTATGGGGTTCCCAGCATTTATAGCTACTTTAAGTGCTGTGTTAAGAAGCAAAACTACAAAATGAAAACAGAATCTCTTTCCACCAACCTCATATTAAAAACAATATTCAAAATACAAACATATGGAGAGAGAGAAAGATTGTTTTCCCATTCGATTTAAAGCATTTCTGTGTTATTCCATCTTGCTTCTAGTCTTTGCAAGGATTATACTTTTAAAACAAAACCTCTCAATCTGAAAACTGAAAGATATTTCTCTAGTATCTGTGCAAGATATTTCTTTAGTATTTGTGATAGCCACATACAAATGAAAAATCAAACTCAAGTGGACTTGCTAGTTGTTGAACATTGATTGCCTGGTACAATACTGACCTACATTAATATAGCCCATGTTCCTCAATACTAGTTCAGTTCAACTGCATTTTTAGAAAGAACCAATACCTTCGTGCTCTTACACAGACCTGGATGTTACATATACATGTCTGAAGAGCTTCTCGTGGTCTGGTGGTTTTGCTTCCTTTATGCTTTGTGCAAGTGGTCTGCATGCCCCACTTCAGCAATTTTCAACACATTTAGCAACTTTTTCATTTTATATAGCCATCAACCATCTCATCCCATTTGTCCTCAGTATTCAGGATATTGTAAGTCAAATTTTTCTAAAATTTTGCAGGAAGAAATGTTGCTGATAGAAACTTTTGCTACCCCATCCTGGACGCCTGACTCTATGCCACAGGAGATCTTTCCTTTGTGACTTTGTGGTCGCTGTGCCGCCGCTAGCCTGTTATGCTGCTAACTGCCAGGATCCGCTCAGGCACTAAGCGACATCCCAGAGGAAGCTGAACTTGTGGCAGTAGGCAGAGCCATCTGGCCTGGTTCCTTATGGCTCGTAATGAAGATGACGGACCTTAGACATTAACTCCTGGCTCTGCCGACCTCCAATTTTTTTTTCCATTTTGTAATCCCTCATTAAGAGCTGAAACTGCACCAAGTATGTGACATAATACCTATGGAGAAGCGCACTTCTTAGGAGGAAAACTTGCAGACTCAATACGAAGCAGCAGTAGCAGCCTGCACCCATCCTATATTCCACAATCTGTAATTTCAGCTACATATCTATTTATTCCAAGGCTGCAGTATTCCATTTCTGAATGAGTTCCCACATCATGGTGACACATGCCTAGCATTATTGCATTTTAGACAGCCATCTGTACTGATATATTCAGCCAATAATTTGCCACCAGGAAATTGGTTCCTGGGAATATATATATTTTTATGCAGAGTGCATGCACGCCTGTCTCTAAATTCTAAAATCCATATATCCTTGACGCATCTCATAGGAAAGGGGAATCCTATTTCATGCTGAACTAGCCTGAAAATATAATGCTTGGTATTAATTAATGGACTTGAAAATTTATGCTATAGTTCATCAGCAAAATCTTAGCACTAGCATAACAACCCCTGAAAGACTAAGTAGTAGCATGGAGATGTCATTTTTCTAAATATGGCAAGTGGCAAGGAAGAGTGAAACAGGCCTAAAGGGAGACAGATCCTTTAACTGATGAAAGATACAGGCTAAAAATATACTCTAGTGCAGACAAATATAGAATAATGATTGTAAGAAAAATAATCCAAACGTGGGCTGTAGCATTAGTGAAGCAATCATATGGCGTCCTGAAAAGGAAAAGAACAAGGTAGTTTTTAACGAATAATCCTTTGGTACATTATCAGACCAGCAAATAATACCCATACGTAGTGAGAAATGGCCACCTAGCTTTAGATCATTAAGTCCATTTCCTGTAGCACTAGAATATAGTCCACCAGATGGGAGAGACATGAAATATTAAACAGATACTAAACATGTACTTTAACTTTGGGCAGCAAGCCAAAGACAGTAGGAGCAAGGGCAGGCGACTTACAAGGGGGCTGAGGAGATAATAGTTGCTCTGCTAAAAAGAGTGGTTCAGATTATATGAAATGCAATGTTTATATTTCCTAAAGTAGGCTTTTTTAATTTTGCATGGGGATAAGAATTAAAAATCAAAAGTCTTAAAGAATAGTTCAACATGCTAAAAGAGAAAGAAAGATTTTATTACTTCAAACTAAGAGAGCCGGACTTATGGAAATAAAGATTTTTTTTAATTATCAGAGATTTTCCTAGCCTTGCACAGACACCAGGCTGCTAATCAGAGGCTTTCACAGCAGTTAATTCCACTTTGAGTAGGATTAGCTTTAACATTTAAATAAATAATCTTCATGGCTTTGCAGTTTTTGGGCGACAGGAATCGAGGGAGGAGAGAGCTGCTCGCAATGGGCAAACACAGAGCCTCTGTCCTCCACCAGCTAAGCAGCACAACTGTGAAAACCTCTTCAAAGTCTTCTCCAGCCATGGAAGAAATTTCAGAGTAGCTGGTCAGCCAGTTACAATAAATGTAATTTCAGTGTGTTCCTGGAAGACAGAAGACATTCATAAGCATCTCAAGTCTACTAAGTATTTCCAGAGAGAGTATTTGTTCATAACGAAGGAAAAGTCTCTGAAGTATTTATGAAAATATACATTATTATTTTAACTCACCAAAAAAAAAAGATCATCTTTAGTGTGGCTTCATTTTTGTTGAGAACTAATAAAATGCTACAGAAATGCTGTATTTCATAATAGATGTCATCCAGTTTTTGTATTTTAATTATTATTTACCATCATTTTTGATATTATTATGAAAAACTCATTTTAAGGTGATCTGCTGTTTGTTTTCTTCCTGTATAGAATGACTTTTCATTTTGGTGTGTTTTGAGCTTGTACAGAAAATAAAAAGAACAATATTAGAGCACCAGGAGGAAAGTATAGCTGCACTGCTGCCTTTTATAACCTACCAATATTTTACATAATAGCCTTTTTCAAACCCATAAGAAGGATTTTTCAGCCAGTTTGGAATTAGAAAGGATAACCCATTCCTTTGATTAATTGCAGCTTACATATAACAACAGGCTTTTAGAAGGAAATAACTTATGGTAGCAATTTAAAGGGATGGCAAGATTTTGCAATAGGAGTCACATCTTACAGATTTCTTTTAGAACCATACTGCTAAGTCAAAAGAAAACACCAGCTATTGCAAGGACGGAGCAGAAAAAGCTGCAGGCCAAGGGAAACGATCGAGGCATACACTTGCACCGGGGTCATCTGTCATTAGTTTTAGGACCACAGTTTCATGAATGCTTGAAGGTAGCACTTCTAGCGTGCAAGACAGCCCCACTTTTGTTCTGCTCAGCTCCCCACTAGCCCGGGCCAGCCAGGAACGCCCCAGAAGAGGGGCCCTCCAAAAAGCTGCTTCTCTCAGAGTGGCCCTTGCAACCGATGCCCCCTTGCAAGTACCCAGGGCAAGGAGTCACAAAGCTGGTATCAGCCTCATCTAGATATGCTCTAAGGCTGCTTGGCATTACGAGAGTGAAAAATTTCTATATCAAATTTTGTTACATATGTTCAAAAAATGCAAGTGACATTTGCTCTCATGTATTGCAGACAGCAGCAACAGGGATTTGACATGTTGAACAGAGTGCACACCACTTAATGGATCCAAAGCGAGATCTGGAACACTGTGTGTTATAAAGACCTGGGGAAAAAAAGGAAATTTAAATATATGTAAAATGCTACAGAATAAAGTGTAAATTCTGTTTTTCAGTCTTCAGCTTCACAATTCTTTCTTTCTGATGTAAATAGTTTCCAACAGAAAGATTTAGGACTGCAAATTTGTATGAAATGTTGGCAATTTGGAAAAGAAAATGTTGAGAGGAATGACGCAGTTTGTTTCCTTCAAAATTTCTTGGGTTCTGTTTTTTTATGAAGCATCAGAAGAGATTTCGTAACAGATCAGAATTAGCGTCCCTCCCCCTAAACGCTGTATATCAGCTTTCTCATCAGTCCCCCGACAGGACAGCAGGTGGCAAAAGTCTAGAAAAAGGTGTATTAAAATGTCTAAATCAGCAATTCAAAGAGTTAACAACCACTGCAAATACATTTACTGAACTTCATTATGAAGTTAAAGTAAACGGAGAATTTAAAAAGAAATAACAGATGCCATCATCCTGGATGGATAATTAACAGCAGATTCTTTAACACTTATATGTAGAAGTGGGACAGAAACATTTCAAAAAGATTTTTTTTTCTGTTGCAAAACATTCAGATGTAAAAAAAGACCATTCTCCTCCAACCACCTCCTTAAGGAAATGAACTTTTGAATACAGCGGAGTGAACACTTCAGTAATCCAGGTTTCCACGTTTTTTGAGAGGAGCGTGGCAGGGTGTTGAGCTTCCTGTTGCAGTAAACCGGTGAAGACAGTACCTCACCCGTTAGCGCTTCTGCGGAGCAAGGAGTTCATAGGATCACCAGCCTTTAGCAGGTGAATAATAACAACAAAAATAATAATAATTTTTTTCCTAGGCACATTTTTCTTGCAGTTTCACTTGAGCAATTCTGCTTTGCTTCTGTCTCCCTGGTTTATGGAGACGTATAATGCCAAGGTTTGCTCTCGAGCCTTCATAAAACTACACTTATTTTGCTGTCACTTGGCACTTTTTTTGGCTGCAACAGTTGAAAAACTGGCTCAGATTGGCAGTGAGATTTGAGTCCTCCTCTGTTTTTCTAGAGGTGATCTCTCAAAGTGAGGATTAACACGCTGTTCAGACAACCCATGGGAACAAAGCCGCTTTTGCCAGTCTCTGTGCCATATCAAGCGTTTGGATAACACCTTTCACAGGCAGGGCTTTGATTTTGAGAAGTACAAAAGCCTTTTCAAAGTCTGCGAAATCACGGGCTGTGAGGCTGCAGGACTCTCCCCAGGCCACCTCGCTGCGTGCGCTGAGAGCTGCCGGCCTCACGTACGCGGCTGCCGCAGCCTGCGCAGCTCCCAAAAGACGGACGGACCTTGCAAGGGCACAGGATCACCCACGGGGAACGTTTGGATCAGTTTTGCACTGAGCATGCACTGCTTACAAAATCCTGGGTCTGGGTCTCAAATAAGCGCATGTTTCCCCTATTGCTTTTTCCTTTTACCAGGCTGTGTACAGATTTAACTTCCGAACAGAGACACATGGATTCTCTTCTTACTAATGCAAGGAAATTATAGTGCCAAGGGACATTATGGATCTTCTCATTCAGCAGGATAAAAAAAAAAAAAAAATTGCACAATATGATGAAGTCAGACAAATACCAGGAAATGAAGGACATCCCCCTCAACTAGTTACATGTCAAACTGATTTTAAGTTTGAATACACAGTCTGTATATGCAGCCTCCACATTAGCAGGTGTAAATTAATAACTGAGCCTTTTGAAAATCCTAGCATTAGGAAATGTAATATATAACAATAGCAAAGTGCACAGAATGTCCCTTGTTTGGTAAAGCTAAAATGGAGAATCTAAGCAAGAGAACAAACCACCCATCTCATAATCAAGAACAACTGTTCTCATTCGTGCCTACATAAAAACAAATCTCTTGCTCTAAGCACACAGTGGGTAACTCATTAATATGAACATCCAGGAATGGTTATGACATAAAGTTTACATAATGGTAACCAGATCTGTCATACGTTGCGTTTCTCCTACATGTGATAGCTGATATGTGACAGTGACTCACGGCCACGGATCTCATGTGGCTCCTCAGCTGGGAAAGGACAAATCCCGAATCATGCGAATGGCACGCACGTGTGTCCTGGCGCTGGCGGAGGCGGGGGTGCTTATTGGGGCTGCTGCCACATCCCTGCGTGCATCATCCCTCCTCGGAGAAAGGCACACGGGCACTACACTATGTCTCTTAATACAACTGTGATTCTGAGGTGCCTAGAAAGATGGGAGCTGCTCAGAGGAGCCGCCCCCCTGCCTGGTAAGCCAAGGAGTTATCCTTTCAATCTCGTTTTCATTTTCCCAAACTTCCATGTGTATGAAATTGCTACAGACAACTAGCCAATGCCTTTGCATCTGCTAAAACTGTTAAGTAGTTGATAAGGTCTTTTTCACAGATCTGGCTTTTATTTATTTAATTTTCTTTTTTTTTCTTTTTTTTCTTTTTTTTTTTAACAATTTCTGGGGATATAGAATCTGTTCCAGCAATATGGTGAGTACAAATGCTCCTACTGGAGGCCTGCTGATATCCAAGAAGATGTCTTAGTCTTCCTCTCAAAATTATCTTTAGAGTGTAGAGATGTAAATAAGTGTGAGTATATGTATGTATAGAGAAGGGATATTAAGATACCTGAATTTCCAGTATCTAATAATTGTCCTATGGCTCCCACAAGATGCATTTGTTTTAATGGAAATTGCTTAAGGATGGTCAATCTCCTGATGATGAGATTGAATATCAATATCTTCAATGATACATAGAGAAGGTAATGGGCTATACTCAGTCCTTAGTGCATGGTAAAACTACCGATTAAGTTGAAAATTGTAGTTGAAATACAATTATGATTATATACTTCAGTTAATCAGAAAAGGCGAGTTAAAATGTCTTTTTTTCTTTAGCTAGTTGGATTACTTTAATTCTACTCATTGAATTTTCATGACTAAAATCCTTCTCCCAAATTCTATGAAGTGCTAGGTTATAACTAATGTTTTGCATACATTTTCTTACATAGATTCAAGTTCCCTAAAATATCGCCTGATTTCACAGGTTCCTTCCTTGTAAACTTATTTGTGAAGGGAGGATGTCCAAGGTTTGACAGCTGCCTGCTATGGATAAAAGTGAGGCAAAGGACTGTAAAACAAATAAAAAAAGGGAGGGGTGAGATCAAAGTACCTCATTAAAAGTAGTATATTACAAGCTTGTCCAATCACTGCCTGAAGAGATTGTATAAAAGTCTCTGTTCTCAGTTAGCTGATAGCAGGAAGCAGGGAGAAGAAGAGGTTGGGAAGGAAGCAGGAGCTAAAATGACATGTGTTTCTCTGCATGTAGAGCATTCTATGTAGAGCATTCTATGCCTCCACTGTGGTGGCTTAAGAAAGAGGTCAGCACCCTTGCTTATTATTTTGAGAAAGTTATTCTTATGTTCCTGTTCTGTAAAATTCGCTAGTGGCTAAGGTGCATTTTCACTTGTGTGTTTATCATACCAGAGACTCTTAATTATATTTGGCTGCATAGGCACGAGCTCTTAAACCTTTTGTGAGAGCCGCATGTCAAGGAAAAGATTTTAAAGTAGAGATTTCTGTATCTACATTGTTTTCCACCCAACTCCATGATTTTATATGAGGGCACCATGTCTGTCCCTGTGCTCTGGATACCTCTCTCTCTAATGTCAGTCTTCTCCCCATGGGGGGGATGACAGAGAAGTTAGCCACAGCGCCAATTTTCCATGCCAAGGGAGTCTTCACCTCGAAGGCATGGGCTTGTTTTCCCTTCTTCGTACGGCAGAACTAGTGGGACTTTGGCCTCTTCTTTCCTGCCTGACAACAGTTTTTCAGCTCTAAGCAGGAACTCGAAACTTTTCTGGACTGTAAAATGCTCCACGGCCAGTTTCAAGGGCCCTCCTTGCTTGTGCTCCTCCAGGCTGATGCAGGAGGGACCTGCAGTTATCCGTGAGGTGCAGCCCTTAAAAAGGAGAAAATCTCCCTAGAACTTGACCCAGGTCTCCATCAGGTTAGAAAGGGCAGGGCAAGGAGCTCCAGTGGCTCCGTACCACAGAGCAGAGGCAAATCAGGGTCTCCTCTTCACTGGAGAAACACTGAGCAGAAAGAAGTCTGGTGTGAACACATTTATTTCTCCATTTTTCGGTGAAAGACAACTTTTGTCTTGTCTTCCATCAGGACACACTAGCTGCTTTGCTTTCTTTTGAAGCTCCAAGGCAAGGCTACAAGGGATGCAGCTGTGTTGGAGGAAAGGAAGCTGGGCAATAAGTAACCCTCACCTTGACCTGCTTTCAGTATGTGCCTGTGTTAATGGTGCCTTAACAGCGACCCTATGCTAGGATGGTAGAAGGACCTCAGGATGCTTTGGCTATTGCTTTGGGTCATGTAATGCTGCATGAGAAGTTTGAAATGTTGCAGCTTGCAACGAATTTCTGAAGACAAATGACCTGATTGTACACCTTGCTTGGTAACTACTTGGTAAAATAAGCCATGACTTTGCTACCCTGTGCTAGCCTGACCAGGTGCAGAGGTAGCCGATGCTATTGGAAGTTATTTTAGGGTTTGTTTTTATTATAAGGTTTTGTCATCTAGAACATGACTGCAGTAGAAGTAGTTCTGTAGAACAGACACTTTCTGCTTCTGTCTTACCTCTAGGAAAAAGTGCTCACTGCCTGTCCCAGAGGCAGAGTAGGACCGAGCCTGCTGCAGCATTTGGCCTCCTCACAGGATGCAAGGTCGTAAGACTCCAGCTGAAGCTGTGTCAAACGACCGAGGATCTGCTCATGTGGCCACAGCCCTGCCTACTTGCTGGCTTGTGGACTTGAGTTAATCATTTCCCTGCCTACAGGGTGGCAGAAGCATACCTCAAATCCCCCTCCAGCTTCTCTATTCCTTCATTCTCCTAGAAAAGGGGGGAAAAAAAAAAAAAAAAAAAAAAAAAAAGTATTTCTGAGAAGAGAAAGATATAAAATTTCACAACCATTGCCATTGCTACCCTTACCACCATAGCTCTGTCTCTCAGGGACCCCTCTGAAGCCCTGTCCTAGAGGTGCCTGGCTGGGCTGGTCTCTGTCCTCACACACGTAAAGACAAGTTGATTGTAAACACGGGATCTAAAGTTCTGGAAGCAGGAGGTGAGGTGCCTTATGATCTGGCTGTTGTATAGATGATCAAGTGGCCTTGACTGTTGAGAACACGTGTATGAGCAGCACCAAGGCTTCTCAGTGTGTTTAAATCCTGGGGTGCTGTTCACTTGCAGATGCAAGCCAGACATGTATCTAGATGTCTAGCCTTGGGCTTTTGAGGCGCATGGAAGAGGTCATCAAGATAAGTTCCTGCCAAATACGTGGATGACTAAGCAGCCTTAGACACCTAATTTTGAGAGGATTAATCATATCCGTGGTGCTTCCTAAGCCTGTAAGTTGCAATTGCCTACCCTTCCTCATCAGATGCATCAGAAAGTGTCCTCCAGAGATGTAGGCAGGGACACTCTCTTCATTTCATGTGCTAACTAATGTTAGCTAACTTGGTAACAAATCACTGAGGTTTGCAGATTAAATTCTTATATAAATAGCTGGTAATAACAATAGTGCAAATATTTATCAACCTATAAAGCTCTCATCACCACACCCAGGTGAGCGTGATCTGATCCCATTGGAGTGAGATCTGATCACACATTCGGCACGTTTGCTCTGCCGAGATAGCTGCTCACCTGACTTGACTGCCTGATTAGGACCATAATACCTCTGCATCATGGACTGAAAGAAATTCACAGTCAATCCATTTTTTATTACTTACTAATTACTATTATTAATAGCCTTACAAAAAGTTCCACTGGTTCTTTTGTAGTTGGACAGGTCACTTTGCAAGGTAAGTTACAAGAACTTGGTCTTCCATCAAAAATAGGAAAAGCAGGAAGAAGCTCGATTGTGGTCTCTGCAGCAAAGGATTTACCACGAGGTTTAATTCTGCTTTTCGGAAGCAGGTCTATATTGAGGATGTTCGTGAAGAGCTTTGCCCAGCTCTATTTTGATAGACGTAAATACATAATTACTGTTCCCACTTCCAATTGAAAAGAGATTTTAAAGACAAACAGTTGGGTTAGCCTGTAAACAGACAGTTATCTACCCAGTGCCACCCTGTAGCCACATAAGCAGGTTTGCAAGCAGAAGAGAGGTGTCTGAAAAACTAGATCCCCATTGCCCACTTCTGCCCTCCTGTGCCCAGACTCACCCCAGGCTAGCGATAGCCTGAAGTGGTGATGGGTGTTTGTGGACACCCTCTCCCTTTCCCTGCCTGTCCCCTGTCTATCTGATCGCTCATAGGAGCTGAGGGCCTCTCTGGGGGAATCTTCCCATCCGGGTGGAGGCTGTAGCACAAGGTGGCACTGGCGTGTTAGGCGTGTTATGACCGCTGGTTTCCTTTCTATTAAACTAGGATTTTTCCCATAGGGAATACAAACAAATTAGTGTACCATATAAATAATTACCTTTATGTAAATGCAGGTGATAAGATAAATGGAATCTGAAATGATTAACTAACCTTCCATTTAACAACATTTCTGACATTTGATGCAAGGAATGAAGTCCAACCCGCTTTCCCATGCCTTTTAGTGTGGAATAGCAAGGATGTGTAGTGGTCAATAAAGCAACGCTGCCGTGCTTTGATCATCTTCCTTCATAGACTGAAAATAGGAAAAAAAAAAAAAAAAGACAACAAAACAGTTGGCCAATCTTTGTCTATCCTGAATCAGCTGTCACTGGAGTAAGAGTGGCTTTTCCATGGCCTGTATTAATCAACACCATTGCAGCGGTGACTTGGGCTGACTTGGGGCTGGAGTCACCCTGTCACTCATTACTGCAGCAGGACCCCAGCCTCTGCGCAGAGCAGAGCATCAAGGTGTGGGGAGCTGGGAGGCCAGCAGCCCTCGCCCAGCGTTGGCCCCACGCTTCCCACAGCTGCCTTCCAGCACTTCCCTTTTAACGTGGCTATTCTGGTTCCGGGTCTGGAGCGAGCTCGCTCAGCGCTCCTCTGGGGATTTCTGCACCACACCTTCCTGCCCGGTGTAGGCTTGTCCCAGTTCTATCATCACTTTCATCTGCCAGGCATTCAGACAAAATAATTAACTTAGCTTTGCTGGCACATGGTCTTTGCTCTAAATTATTTGTATCAAAGAGCCTTATTTCAACAAAATCTTTATATTTAAATCATGGAAAATAAACATGAGAAGGTTCAACAGTAACAACACTGATTAAAAATGTAGAAAACTAGACTCTATTTTCTGGCACAGAAAGGTGATTAAGAGGAGTTTTAAGGGTTTTCTCTGCAACAGGTAGAGATTTAGTGGTATTTTGTGTTAAGCACCACTAGGTTGCAGATACAGTACCCATGCATAGTGCAGAATAAATGACCAGAAGGCTTAATGTTTTTTGCATGCTTTTTTTTTAAGTGATTTTGTATTACAAATTCATGCCAAAAGGTTCATTTGTTTCTGAGCTTCTGGCTCTGCAAACTGTTATCCATGCTGTGAACGCCTGACTCTGTTTGTCCACACAGTCACTGGAGTGCCTATGAATAGTTTGCAGGTGCCACTCAAGCTTGTCTCCTTTCTGGTCTCCAAAAATACTTTGACAGATACTAATCGGTCCATTTTTAACTGCCTACAATGCTATATCTGCTGTGATTAGTATTGTGATTCATGAGAAAAAAAAAAAAAAAAAAAAAAAAAAAAAAAAGTCTCTTATCAGGCCAGGAATATCTTTTGCATAAAGGCATACCTGCTGTAGGAGTGTTATACAACACCTCTTGCTATCAGTGGAGGAGTCTTACCAGTCACTTCACTATGCTGTGAATGAAGTCCTAAATTGTTCATGTACGCTTTCTTATCCTAGTTTTTCAAAGAAGTAATTCTTGTTGTTTTATCCATCTCCTCTTTATCCAGTCAGAGTTTCAATCAGCTTTTACTCTGGGCACTATGTTCCTACCCCAAAACTTGCCTTGCCATTTGCCTCTTTGGTTGCAACGTTCCCAAAGGGCAGCCTACAACACTTTTGTGTAAGGTCCATGAGGCAGCTTTTAGCTACAGCCATCCTCAAAAGAATCGGAGAGAGCTCAGAGCCTGTTGCAGCTACATTCTCCTCCTGGATCTGGATGTCAGCTGGAGTCCAGAGATGTTTCACACCCTACTTGCACCCCTCAGCAAACCCCGTTTGTCTGAGAGGCAGCAAGGAACTGAACACCTTTCATCCTTCTGCTCATTCTTTGCTTTACAGAGTGGTAGGAGAGGAAGCAGCAAAAGCTTGGGGGAGCTGAGAAGAGAGGGGGCCTTTGAGTTACAGGTTAATTATTTTAGGTGGCTGGCTGCTTGATGTCCTGTTTGTTATGCCAGTTTTCCATAAACAAACGTTGGGAATCCTTGTCCTAATAGTATTCTTCCATTTTCTTAATGGTTCTGTTTTTCACTCCATATGGCCACTTCATCTGCATTAAGCCTCCTCACTTGTAACAAAAAAATCCTTCTGTCATTTCTGTGTTTAGCCAGGTCTGTTGCTCAGATGGTGCAACCACTGAATGGTTCAGCTGAGTCTATGTAAAATGTTGTTTCGCTAGCTACAAGCAAGGGCAGAAATAAATATCTTTGTTACCATATCTATTTATCTGAAAATCTAACTAGACCTCCAAATCTGTGCGCTTTCTCACATATGTTAGAAGCAGATCCTCTACAAATTGATTTGTAATAGCCATTCCTACCACCACCACCTCCTCCCGCTCTGCAGAAGTCTGATTGCTCTTGATGATATCCAGATTATGTCCAAGGAAAGTTATCTGAACTGAATGAGGCAGAGAGATAAATTGAATGTTGTTTTAATGCCATAATACTGCAACCATGCTGGACCAAATGTCCCTATCTTCAATAGTAGCCAGCAACGCGTTCCCAGAAAAATGAGTAAGAGTAGAGCAAGCGTATGGCAGTACTTCTCCATGCAACCTCCTCTTCTCCAGTACTCTCTGCCCATCCTGAGCCAGAGGTGCCATTCTTGCGTGTAGTAAGTCTTTCCTTTCCTTTTTCCTTTTCTGTCGAGTCGCTTCATGAGGTCATTGAAACTTTGAACAGCAGCAGCATCCTATGGAAAGCATATTTCAACCGTATTATACCTGAAAAAGCACTTCCTTGTGTTTTTCTTTTTTTTTTTTGCTGTTTTTTATTTTTGTTTTGTTTTGTTTTTAAACTTTCCAGACAGTAATCTTCTCTGGTCCGCTCTAATTCCTGTCATATGAATATCAATAACCAGTTGTCCCTGATACATTTGCTCCATTGCCACCCACAATTTCACGGATCTCTATCATATTTTCTCTCCACGCCTCAGTCTACTGAGTGACTTCTTACAGAAGCTATCCCATGCCCTCCTCTGATCATTGTCATTATCCTTTGCTGCTTCTTTTCTAGTTCTACTTTATCCTTTTTGAGAGGAGAAGGATCACAGCAGTGACAAAATGTCATATTTCTTCTGTTCTCTGTTGTTTTCTACATAACTTTAAGGTAACGGTACTCCTTAGGGACCTCAGCCAAAGCACTTTGTGATCAAAAAAAAAATATCCCTTAACTTTGGAGTGAATCAGGCACAGACCCTCCCACTGCCAAAAAAAACGGAACAAGAGGCGAGCACATTTCCATGCTGATCCAGTGGACCACGCGTGACCATCACACCCACTATTTTCTGTGTAACACTTAATTCTAACATAACACAGAGCCCCAATCCAAAACTCTGGCTTTTATGGTGTTAGTAAAACTCTACCCATGGTTTCAGTAGGGACAAGTTCTCTTCCCGGCTCTTTACACAGTCCACGGGGCCACAGGTGAACCGTGCCGCTTCCAAATCGAGATTCTGGTTGCTGCGCCACCCAGCTGTCTGTTCATGTTCTCCATACTTGAAATGAAAAATGGAATATTTAAAATGCATTTGCAGATCTGATGAATCCCACAGTTTGATCAGTTCTCTCATACCTGTCATTTTGCTGTTTCACTCTAGCAATTATGATGGGTGAGGTGAGAGGGTTTTTTTTTTCTTTGAGGTAATTATGACATATTGTTTTCACCATGCAATCTTCATCTTGCTGTTTCATAATATTGTTTTACGTCTTTGCTCCATCTAGCTTTCTTGTGGCTAAAGTCATGCTTACCGGCCTGTGAGTCCTGAGAATATTAAAACAGAAAGCTGATTTTAACTGGGGGCTGGAAAATTTTGGCAGTAGCTTGGCTGCTTGCTTCTCATAATTCTTTCTTCAGCTTCTGGTGATGCATGATTTCTGAATTTCCACTTACATGCTTTCTTTTAGCAATTCAATTTCCAGCATTACTGTGTACCTTTATTACCTAGGAGCAATAAATATGTCTCCAGCATCCCCTATGGCAAGGAGCTGTTGTAAGGAATGATGTCTTTCTTACTTTATCACAAGGTGTGTCTTGAAAAGTTTGCCTCTCTTTTGCATCCTTGCTCTCCTCCTATCGGGAAACCAGATTTTTCATTTGGAAGCTCTGGGTAGCCAGTTCAAAGGTAGGCTAATTTTTCAGTAACGCTATAAATAACTCTGTCTCTTGCTGTTCCTCCAGTTCAGCAGCTCTGGCCTCCTGACACCATAAAAATCTCTGTCATTGGAACCTTTGCTCCGTGGCTGCACATTTTTGGGCAATAGGGCATGTAACACACTTTTGAGTCTTCATATGCCAAGATGCAGAAAATCAATTTTAATGTCCCTACAAAAAAGAACTAGTGAAGCAGACGGCTATTAATATTGCCAGACACCCTACTGCACCGGAGGTATGAAGAGAAATGTTACAAAAATAAAAAGAGACTTGGTACTTTTTTTTGACCAATTACCGTTGTGACAGTAATTAGCAGCATAACACAGCAGGAGAACTGAAATGGAAAAGTGGGTGTCATCCTCACAATACTCTTAAGAAATTTTTTTTTCAATAAAACAAAACAAAAAAAAACAATTAAAAAATGGTGCTTTTTTGCCTGCCCTTTAGTAAATCACGCTACCTTCATGTCAGCACCAGAACAGAGATCAAATGAGAAAAACTGAAGGCAACATCTAGATACCCAAAATACTCAAAGGGTGAAAGTCTTGAGAAAAAATTCCCAAGAAGTAAGTTATTAAATAGTAAACATATTATAAAAATCTCCTTGTAGTTCTAAACAAAATCCCTGATTTGTATCTCTCAGCAATAACTGGGTTTATCATATCTTGCTGCATTTGTGGTATAAAAATACCCAGATCTTGCTTTTTTTTAAGCCCTCGCACTAGCTTCAGAAGTTATAATGTTTGAATTTCTCAGATGAGAAAATAGAAAGTGAAAAGAGAGTACAAATCTCAACAATCCAATTCAAGCCAAATTGTTTTTGAAAAGATCACCATTAAATGTCTTCAGAATGTTTCATTTCAAGATTTTGTCAGAGGCAAATTCTAAAATCTTGGAATCCACCGCAGAAGAGAAGTCAACAGTTCTTGTCGGCAAGTAACACATAAATGGAAATTATTTCAATCGTATGAGAATTTTAACTTTGCAACTGTGCCTTTCTAAGGGTATTTTGAGTTGTGCATGAACTGACACTCTATTGTGTGCTCATACAAGGCTTCTTGTTCCTCCAGTTTTCTTTGCTGTGTCTGTTGCCACTAACCTCTTCCTTTCCGACTATATCCCGAAAGAATTTCTTAATGCTCTCCGAGCAGTTCACATTGCTATCTATTGTTTTTACTCAGCAATAGAAGAAAAGTTGTATTGCGCAAGATTTCTTTGTTAACCTATTTGCGCACACATGAAAAATCAGCCGAACATTTGGCACCGTACAAGCCCTTTCAAGCCAGCTATATATCACAAATAAATGGATGTTCAAGAGGTAGATTTAGCTGATCTTTTATTTTCCTCTAAATATGCTCTTAAAAACAGCATCGCTGAAGCAACTTTAGAAAGAAATCATGCTAAGTGCAAAGAGACAGATATAGTTGTGAGCAATGTGTTCATACAGCTAATTTAAATGTGTACTGAATTACCAACTAGACAATTCCCTAGAAACACCTACAATAAACAAAGTTTGGTGTGAATAGCTTTCTATTACAAGCCAGATGCTTGCAAAATTAAGCAGGTATTACTGTGCACCTTTTTTTTTTTTTTTCAACAGAGCTTGAGAAGGATTATTAAAGAACACGTTTGAGTGATTATGTCAGAAAAAAATACATAAGCACAAAAAATGACTGCAAAAAATTTAGACAGTTACAGACCTACAGACATGTAAGCCACAGTATTCTGTATGGTAAAAAAAAACAAAGAGACTATCTGGTGTCTGAATAAGAAGCATAACTTTTTGATTGCTGCACATGTGCAGAATACATAAGGTTTAAAATGGATATTGAATGTACAGTGGAAAGAAAAAAAAAAAAAGAGTGGTGAGTGAGACCTGGGCTGTGTTTGTGAGTGACACAGGCTTGGAACAGCTGTGCCAATGAAGCTTTCTATAAAGACTGCAAGGGACACGGCTTCTACTAGATTATTTTCTATCAAAAAAAAAAAAAAAAAGAGGCTTCTTAGTTTTTTGCCTCAGCACGAAATGATTTGAATATGCACACCACCTCAGTGATCTGCTACTAAAACGTGACCATACTTTGTTAAAAATTCACCAGCAATAGCATGATTGGTTGGTGAGCTGGGAACATCTGGGTAAACCACGAACGCACAGGCTTTCTGGAAATAAATCAATCACACTGAGTTATTTAACTACATGGAACTGTGTGCATCATTTCTCTGTATAAAATCATATTACATTTATACCTGAGGTGGAGAAGATTTTCACAGGAAGGAGTGTTCTCAATATTGCAACACATAGGCACAGATGGGAGACACGTGGAATATGCACTCAGAGGAACTTGGGGTAGCTTGGCAAAGATGCATTTCCCAGTGGGGGTGAAAAAAATACACGTTTTGTAAATGATGCTTTGAAAAAGTTCTGGAAAAAGTTGTTCCAGGAAAACCAGCCCTTTCTGGGAGCGAGACAGAGAAGCCCCTAGGCGGGAACCACACTGGGGATGACGCCCCGGAGCCAGGGGGAGGCTCTCCTGGAGCAGCCAAAACGCGCCGGGACCCCCCACAAAGCTGGGACCTGCTCTGCCCCCTCCACCCCCTTCCCCAAACTGGCAGCTTCTCAGCAGAAAGGTATTTTGTCAGAAAAATCCCCCGGCTGCTCTCGGGGCAACTTGCAGCCGTTGTCATCCAGAGGTGACATTCTGAAGCAAAGTCGCACAGGTCGCAGATGTGTCTTTCATGGGAAACGTATGTCGGACAACTGTTTTTCATCCGTGCATGTCAAGCCATGTCAGATCAGTGTTAGTGATTCTTTTGTCACGCTTCAAAAGCAAATGCGGGAGCTATCACAGCAAAATACACCCCTGCCGTAAAATGATGGCACTAAAAGGTGCTGCTGCCTTCCTCACAGCACATGCTGCCATCGGCAGGCTTTGCTCCTTGATGGAGGCAAACTAGTTTCTGATAAAAATCCTCAGACTCCCACGTTTTTTTCACATAAGGGATCAATTAATTTCATGGTGCTTCTGAACTGTTAAAAATAGCTGTGCCTATTTTTCTCTTTTCTGCGCTCTGGATTTTCTATAGAGAATGCCAAGTTATTACATTATGATACCAATCTAGATGTACCTGCAGACACATTAATTCATGATGCATTAGGTTTCTTAATGTTTTGAGAGCCTAAAGCACACATCTGATGGAGCTCAGTCACTTTCCTTTAAACAGTTCAGAGGCGTAGAGGAACAGCTTAATAGCCCGAGGTACTACCCAGGTTGCTTTTTGCCAGTTTTCAGCGAAAACAAGTTATCCTATGTTATCCTATATAACCAAAAACCAGATGATAACTTCACAGTTCCCTTCTCTATATCCTTCTGTTTGCAACATGTACATACTGCAACACACTTGATCCACTCAGTCTTTGTTTTTCACCACTGTGAACAGTTCTTATCCCGTTGGGGCATTGATTGGGGTGTCCAACACAAGCCGCATTTAGGACCGTTTCAGGAGTTTTGTTCAGTTAGAGATTCATGCCAAGGAAAGAGCTGCCTTAGAGCATCATCCCTTAGAGCGTATGTGGCCATGGCAGGGCTAGGGAGCCAGCTCTCACTGCAGAGTTTCTCTCTTTCCTCAGCTAATAAGGGCAAATCCTCTACTTAGAAAAGGGAGCAGGGAAAAGGTGGTAGGTCAAAAATGCCTGCATGAGACTCTTGCAACTCACACGATCTCTGCAGGTGTGTAAGGAAGGGAATGGCTTGAAAACAGCTTCAGTTCCAGCTCCCTTTTCTCCCCATTAGCTTTCTGCTCAGTTTAAGAATCAAGAAAGAGGTCATGGTGCTTTACTCAAAGCTCTTCAAGTTATCAACTGGCTGTTTATCTGTCAGGAGCCTTGATGTTCTGGCAGGTGAGATCAGTGGAAACAGCCACTATCCAACTTTTCCCTTCAAAACCTTCATTTCAGAGCATTTCTGATCAGAGGAGGAAAAATAAAATAAAATAAAAATAAAAATAAAATAAAATAAAATAAAATAAAATAAAATAAAATAAAATAAAATAAAATAAAATGAAATAAAATAAAATAAAATAACAAAATAAAATTAAACAACAAAACTAAACAAACAAACAAACAAAAAAACCCTCCACCTTTCTAAGTATTCCGAGTCACAAGACTCAATTTAAATGTCTTTCTTTAAAGATGTAACCTCTTTTTATATAGCAAGACTTTTTCTTTTTTCACCTAGAAGAAACTACTCTGGCTTCAGAAAGAAATACAGAGGATCCCCACCTTGTCCCACACTGCTTCCTGAGTAGGAAAGCCTGGACCAGGCACAGTTTGAGCCAAGCAACTGCGTCTCAGCCTGCAGGACCCTTGGGGGCTGCTGGAGGCTGCCTGCTAGGAGCTATCTGGCCCATAAACATCCAGGGCAGGCCAGTTAAAAACTCCTCCCTCCCCAGTATGGATACTGGTGCACTGGGACCTGTGGCTTACAATATTAGAATCATCAAAATCTATCCAAATGAGCTTTTATCATAATTCCTTGTAATTATGTAAATAGGCAGAGAGGGGAGCTGGCTGGGAGCCAGCCCTACCTCAATGGTGCATATCTCCAGCTCCCTGCCTCATCCCCCTTTCCGGCCTCTCCTCCTCCCTGTCCCGACACATCCCTTCCCATTCCCAATGTACAACATCAGCCCAAGGCTCAGGGTGCTTGGGGGCCACACGGAAGCTGGGTAGGCTGTTTTTCACCCTCCAGTGATGCTGGAGGTACCCAGCCAGGGTGCCAGGCTGGCCTTGGATGGCCCAAGAGTCTCAAATGGAGGAGGGGGACTCTGCATGAGACTAAATTGCTATGTAAGGTTCTCAAAAGCAGTGTCTCCTATACCCAACAAAAGTATTTAGTATTATTGAGTCTTCCTTAGAAGCTTTATTTTTCTGATTACCATTTAAAAACAACAAATCGAATTGAACTCTCTGGCAGCTGTCAGTGTGAGCAAGATGAAGAGCAAGCGCTGAATTGTACATATGTACTTCTTAAGGATCTAGCTCCCATTTCATCAAAAAGAACCTTTTGTTATTCAGCCTTAACAAGCCTTGATGGCTTAAGCTGAAATCTTTGAGGGGTGCAGAGCTCCCTCTTCTCTAATGAGAACATTAAAGAGGCCTGAATATTTCCACACTGCTCTGGACCCATGTTGAAGGCTTGGTCATCCGCCTTGCTCCAAGCACAAAGGGACACAGCTGAAACCTATTACCAGAGCACAGGCTTGTCTGGACATTTCACACAGAGTCCGCGAGTTGCGAGAGAGCTACAGCAGCAAGCAAGGACAAGAGCGAAGTGTGACACAGAGCAAGGAGGCACCAAGAACCTTGAAGAAACCTTAAGAAACCACCCTCAAGACAAGGGTTAAGAAACCACCCTTCATGGGGGCCATGGGTCCGGTGGAGCGATTGCGAAGGCACCAGGTCTCCCACAGAAATCCTTGGGCTGCCACCACAACCCACTCAACAAGGAATTCAAGCTTTTCCCCTGGAGAACAAGATGCCTGTTCTTCCCGGGGAAGATGGAAAACCTACCGCACCCGAGGGAAGAATGCCAGCCAGCGCCACGCCGGGCGTCTCCTTTTCCCACAGTCCCTTTCTCTGCAGGGCTGTCCATGGGTGTTGGTTTTTGCTTCCTAAGTTAAAATGTTTCCTGAAATGCTGTCAAAACTTGTCATACACTAAATAGATCAAACTGGCTGGAGCACTGGGTAGACTTCTCCTGAAAACTTGCCAGTGCATCTTAATCAGTGTTATTTTATTCCTGGTCTTTTTTGCCCATGTCAGAAACCAAGTCCTATTGATAAATAAAAGTTAACTCTGAAACTCACTTTAACTTTTGTCCTGATGTGGCTTTGAGCCAAAGGCAAAGAGTTAGTGCTTTAATCCAATTCACCATCTATCCCTCTGGGGGTTCATAACTCAGCCATGAATGTTTGTTTTGAGCTGAAACTTGCAGTGCAGGTTCTCGGGCGAAGAGCAGTGGCAGGGGGGCAGGAAGGAGCCGGGTGCCCCAGCAAGCGCCCATAGGAGGAAAGGAGAGGAGGGATGTGGGGCAGAGGAAGGGGAGAGCTCTCCTGCAGGGAGAGGGATGGGGAAAATGGCAAGTTGCAAAATGGCAAGTCTGGGAGGGGAGGGAGTGGGAAATTATGAGGAATACAGGTAGTACCGTCCACATATTTGGCTTGCGTGTTCTTCTTCTGTTATTGCTTGTCTGGCTTGATGTTTTCCTCTGTGAGCTCTTTCAGCAGAGGCTCAGGCTTTCTCCTAATCCTGCTAGCTAGTGCGGGTGCCAGTGTAATACTAAGAATTATCATAACCACAGTTATAATAATGCCAGGGTGGCAGCTTCTTACTTCTAAAACCACCATTTTTGTGTTTGTCAGTATGCACTTTAACATCTTTGCAAATTCTCTGCAGTTGTTTTAATGCAGAATGAGTCTCAAGCAAAAAAATATATACTTTATCTGAGGTTCCACCACTGTGCTGGATGTTTTGGCTTTTTTTCTTTTTTTTTTTTTCTTTTTTTTTTTTTTTTTTAATATATATAACACCCTTGTGAAGGGTGGAAATAGTATCTCATTTTATAGAAGAGCAACTGAGGTACACAGAAGTTAAATGACTTCCCTGAGGTCATATAGGATGTCTCAAGCAAAGCAAAGAATGAAATTGTTTCGTAGGATCCAGATCACTAAAGTCCTATGGAAGATTCCTAAGCAAAGAGCCCTTGAGATGTGAACTAGGACCTTTACTGGCTAAAAAAATAAAGTTAGACATCCTCTTATTGGAACCCAAAGTACTTTATGTATACCTTATCTACTGACAAATTTCTTCGGTTTTGATTTCTAAAGCTATGTCTTTAATTTCCTTAATGTAAAGGTTGGTGGAAGTATATTACTAATGGACCTAATGAAACATTTTCCATTTCTAAAAATCTTTTTCTTTTCTGACTTGCGTCATGAAAACACATCTTATTGAACTGCTCTCTTGTTTTGCTTAGGTAGCTACTCTTTTCTTTAGAAATATTTCCATGGGTAACATTTAAGTTAATTACACTACATCCGAACTTTGAAACTTCAAAATGAAAACAGCCTTTATAACACACATACATTGGTATATAAACCACTAGGCCTGATTAAAGATACACCAGCAAAGAAATGTTGTGGTTGTAAGAATATTAAAAAAGTTTTTGCACCAGCCCAGATTTTCAGCTTCCTCCAGCCTTTGTTAGACAGAAAATTAAAGAGAAAATTAGAAGCTACAAAAACGACATCTCTGTTCCCAGTGGATGAAGTGCTCATACACACACTAGCTAACATGTCAAGGGTTATCTGATGGGTACCCTCACCCTGTCCCCCGCCCTCGCTTTGGGACACAAAGCTTTCCTCACATGGAGACTGTGACCCAAGTTATGCATCTTATGACAGTATTGTGGTTGCTTCAAGCTGTTTGATTTGCAGCAGCGACCAAGTTCCAGTGCAAAAGTACATGGGAAAAACACATTCGTTATCAACTACTGACTGCTCAGTGTCAGGATAAGCATGATTAAGCAAGTGCACGAACACAAATAGATGAAGAATCAAGATGTTCCTGGAAATGCACCTTCCAGTGCGCAATCCTGCATAGAGATCTGCCCACTTAATTCTATCTGAGAGACCATTAAATGATCAATCAACAGCTCACCCACACAGCCATTTACCTTCAACAGAAAAGGACAAAACTTGCTTGAGAAGAAGAGCCACCTATTCAATCAGGCAGTTGCAAAAGCTGGAAAACTGGAAAGCTGGAGGATGACAAGTTCTGATGAGGAAGATACATACTGAGGTCACCCCTGGTACCTCCATGTGGTCGGAGAGAAGCTGTATTGTTTAGGATGACTGGCACAGCCTAAGTCTTCCTGTACTTCATACTGGAAAATGTCCAAAAACAGGCCTGAAATGAACACAACAACCATAATCTGCTACTCGCACGAGCTTTTGCAACAGAATATAATCACCAGGTTTGCTATCTTTCTTGTTGCAAGTCCACATCATACTCCCATCAATATGCAAATAGTAGCATATTGGACGTGGTCATGCTAATGACACATGTCTCTGGGCAATCTAACTACACGATTGACTTCCTGATATTAACAAGGACAGGTTAGCTGAATATATTGGCCACAAGAACAGCTTTTTCTAGATGCAATTTAGAAGATCAAAAAATTCAATACATGGTCACTCCCATTTCTTGAGCTGTTGAGTCATTAACAGGAAAATAGAGAATGATTCACCATATATGCCTGAGACACGTGCATTGCAACGGCTGTGCTGTGTCTTGTCATCAGTGCTCATGACGCAAAGCAAAATCTTTGCATACTTCTCAAAGAATAGCTCACTATAATAACATAAAAGACTAAAAAAGGCTATCAATAATGAGATCACACACCCGCAATTGATGGCTATGCATGACCCAGAGACTCATGCAGATCCATATGTATAGGTACTTTATACTGTAGGCACATGCAGCAGTATACTATTGAGAAATGCAAATGTTGAAAGGAGAGATGTAGGAGGGTCTCCTTAGGTAAATTAGCCGCTTCCATTTCAAGCATAGGTGACACCCATGAATACAGAACTATTTTTTCTTGTACGTCTTACATTGTCCAGTTCATAGGATTATTAAACATGGCTCAACTTGACTCTCTAATGACACTTGACGCTTCCCAACCACCAGCCTAAGTGAGAAACTGAGCCTGTAGGCAAACAGAATGAGACACTACTGGCTCTTTGAGAAAGAAAAAATGAGCGATCCTCAAATCCAGCATTAATGTAGAACATCAAAAGATGTATCATCAGAGGTCATAAATCGTACCTGTCTTCTCATTTCCAAAGCCAAATTAACTGGAACAATCTTCGAAGCACTAGTGCTTACCCAGGAGCCGTTAAATCACTGCTGGGTATTGGTAAAGATCTAAAGACTAAGCTGAAGCATTTTACACTTTATTTGTATCCATGCATGTTACTTTGAACAGCTGCATCACTGACCATAGTCTAGTCTGCTAACACTGAAATGCAGAAAAAAGCTTGTAGGCCACCCAAGAATACCCTACTCGGTAAAACCTTCAGGCCACCAGTCCACAGGCTGGCAGTGATGACCTGCTGTGGCAGCAGAGGGGACGTTTGACCGCCCGCGTGTTGTCTGTGTTTTTCTGCAGATCAGTCTGCTTTCCATTTTAAATGACATGTGAGCATCGTGAACTGACCACCCTGCACCAAATTCCTAGAGTTATCTCCTTGGGCCCTACGCCCATTTCTCACAAAACAAGTAGAAAACAGGGATAATAAAAAAGAGGGAGAGAGACAGAGGCAAAGAGACAGAGACAGGCAGAGTGTGAAATATCCTGGTGAAATATCCTAGTTCTCTTGCTCCTGGGAACAAAGATTTGCTCTTTCAGGTAGCCCTTTCTGCACATGGCTGTACTTGCTGACATACAGTGGGACTTCGTACTCTGTCTTTTTCTGCATTTTTTGCTTTCTTTTTGCTGATTATTAAATGTGTTCATTTTTCCGATATTTGTCTCTTTGGTCTAGAAATAGCATAGAAATAATATTTCAGCTGAATGAGAACAAGCTGACTTCTGATGTTTTCCACAATAGATTCGTTGATGTGAATATGAAAGATGATGCATTTGATTTCCTTCATTTTTACCAACCTCCAGAGAGTTTAGGAGCTTCTTGTCTACCCAGAAAAGATTTGTCTGTCTGGTTTTATTTTTCTGTGTGGCTGTCACTTCATCATCCTCTAAGTTATAATTATTGTAAAACCAAAAAGATAGAATTCATAAGGGAATTTGATGAAGGGCCAGATCCTATTAGTTTTGCTCACCCTGCTGATCTATTTGTAGCCAAATTCCACAATGAGCTGATGTTAAGATACACTGTGCTGGCCCACTGTCATGAAAACAGTGACACCTGGATTTGGTGCCGAGACAGTGAAAGAAAAAAATTTTTTTTCCACCTGCTTATCAATGTTCACTGAATGGAGTTCAGTTATACATAGCTAGCCTGAAGCAGCACATATCTATTTACAAATGTAGATATACTTTCCCCGATTCCTAATACTTATTTTCACTCATTTTATTTCTGAAAGAAAAGACAGCTCAAGTATTACAGAGCAACAGATTTTTTTCTTTTTTTAATGCTCATAGTGGGGAAATTACGCGCTGCATGTTTAACAACACCAGTCCTCACACACCGATCTGTTGTGATAAGTCTGACCAGGGCAAACAAAAATATCAGCTGGGGCAGGGCAAGCGCATTTCCTTTTGCTCAGGAACAGCCAGTAACAGGCAGCACTTTGCTTAGATCCCAGAAAGCCACTGCGCCTCCTGATGAACGGGAGGAACCCCCATTACTATGGTTACTACCATTCCTCTCCTAGGTTCTTCCTCTGCCAAAAAAAAAAAAAAAAAAGCAGAATATGAGTTACTTCCTGGTACCTCTAGTTCATTTTCTGGTAAATATGGCCTTTCCCTGCATTTATCAGACACACACAGCTCTGACTGACACAAAAATATGTAAGTACATAAAACAAATGGATGTTGAGCAAGAGCTTCTGCTTCTCTTCTCTAGTCATATAGGGGTAAGGTGACGTTCAATTACATTAAAAATTGGCAGCTTTGATTAAAGGAAGTCCTCTTCCACAGAATTAATGGATGGAAGCCATAGCCCCAGGATGTCACTGGAAAGAAGTGCTACTTCTTGACTTCAGTGAATCTACGGTGATCAGCACCTGCTCTATATCTGACCTGCTAAATGAAGTTGCCTCACTGGAATTTCCTAGGATCAATAGTCCACAAGATCCAAGGATGTCTCTTTGAAAGGATTTTACACCTGGAAATGAACTGGAAAATGCCTCCTTTGAGATGTCACCAAATGGTTTTTACATATGACATCTGTAGAGCAATTGTGAAGATTTAATTCACCAGCGTGAACTAATGACACTTGCAGTTTTTCACAGCCAATAGAGCTCTGACAACCCTGCTAGAGCTAGTAGCTTCATCACTAATGATTTAAGAATTTGAGATGATTAATACTCTTGGACAACATTTATTAGCTATAAAATCTTAAGTTCTGTATTTTCCTTTTCATTATAGCCTGCATTTTTCTATTGATTTTGATGTTTACTCTGATCAGCTTTGACGCCTGCTTTGAGAAAGCCCTTAGCAAAATTAATGATAAAATAAACAAATATCTCCCGCTAGCTGAACATTTTTCAGGAAAATACCGAGTAAAACTTACAATCCAAGGCCAATAAGCAAGTACTCCTGGGTTGATAGAAATTTTTTTCTTCTCATGTTATTTTACAGATATATGCAGGCGCATATAATTGCATGATAAAAGTAGAATTCATAGGGGAATTCATCAGGGAACCGTCTGATTTAGCTACCCGAGACCTGGAGCGATAGAAACTGTACACGATTTACAGTTACACCATTATCATTCTTTTCAAGTTTTATTTATACTAGAAGGAGGTGCCTCAAAGACTGTTTGCATTTAGATATGAATGGGAAAAATGAAACAACAGGTGGAGCCAATATCTGTCCAAATGAAGCAGCAGTACATCAGAGCTGTTGACAGGACTCCTTTCCCAGAGCATAAGAATTCCAGAATATAACTTAATTTTGTAGTTGAAATAACATGAAAGCACTGTAGAGCACAGGCTGCCTAAGAAGAGGACAAGATTATGTTAGGTAACTATTCTAGCTATTCCATGTCGGCATAAGAATTTGCCTAGGAGCAAGAGAGCTAGAATTTTGGTAGGTGAGACCAAAGGTCCATCTAACCAAATGTCCTGTGCCCAACAGCTACCAAAAGCAGGTGGCTCGGGAAGGGAAGATAAGAAACAGTTCAGTTCTATAGACATGCTATTTTAAATTAAAAGATCAGCTCCTGAATTTCTGTACCCCAGAGTAAGTCGTGGAGTAGCAAGTTTACAAGCACTTCTTTTCTCAGAAATATTAATGTTAAGTAGAGACATCATTTTGTTCGCTATAATACGAGTATTTTAAAATAAGTACAGCTGTATTGTTAGTGGTTGAAGAGGATAAATAACTATTAGAAAAATCAGCTTCACCAAATGATATATCTCATTTTCTTCACCTCCAAAGGATAATGATGCTTTTGGGATCTGTTGTGTGTAACATCCAGGCGCTTGAAGCGCTACCCATGTTTGAAATGCTCTCCAAGCAATTCTGAGTGCAAGGAAAACTGCAGCCACTAAAGGCAGATGCCACCATGCAGCCCAAATCAACTATGATTTTGGAAGCATTTATTAGCTGAAATACACCTGTCCTAATGGTCAGTCATATCACCAGGCACTCAGAATACCAACTTCTTCAATAGCCATGGTCATAACACCCTTGGATGCTTGTAAAAATCCTTACGCTTAGAAGAAGGGACAGACGATTTAGTCAGCTTAATATTATTTTTTAATATTCATATTTGCCCTTAGTGCTGATCCAGCCCAGTACCTGAAGTGCTAAAACCCAAACAAAGCAAACATATGCAGGCTGAATACACTTGGTCAAGATAAGCACCTGAAAGCTAAGATTTCCATCTGAATTAAAGCACTATATCTTTTGAGGTTTGTATCTCACTATTTATAGCACAGCACCATGGGGCCTGGTCTTGCAGCCCTCAGTCATATGAATAGCCCCATTCAGTACCACAACTCATGAGAACAAGGCCTGAAATAGCATCTTTCACTGTCTCCCTTACCATTAGGAGCTGCTAGCGCTGAGGCTGCAAGGGAGATGCCATTATAACCCACAGCCCGATTCTGATCTCAGCTTGCAGTGGCAAATCATGGGTAAATCCACCACAGTCACTGCTGTTACTGCAGGAGTAAAACAGCTGTGAGCTAAGCGGGATCAGAATCAGATCATCTGCTTACAGGCTCACATGTTTCCAAAACATTCTCTGATGGGGCTGAAATTTTCCATGATTGATCTCTGGCCAAGAGCAACTCTTTTTTTTTTTTTTTTTCTTTCTTTCCTTCTTTCTTTCTTTCTTTCTTCCTTTCTTTGCAAGCGAAACATCCATTTTTTGAGAGCAGAGAAGATTTTGGAAAGAGGGCAGAGCAAAGCTGTGAGGGACAATTCTATAAGCTGCAGACTTTTTGTTTAAGCATTTACAACCCCACAGTATAAAACTGGACTTAATACCACAAGTTAGTTAATTGCTTAAAAAGGCTGTGAAAAAAAAAAGCACATTCTTGGACAAAACTACTGTTTTCCTCCTGCCTCTTACACAGACAAAACTACTGCATATATTTTTCAGCGTAGTGCAAGGTTAGAAATCAGAAACATACCTCCATACAGCTATTTACAGAATGCGAATGAATAAACCTGATTATAAAACAAATAAATAAACTCTGTGTAGTTTCCTGAGTGCAAGGAGCTCCTTTGCTTTGCAGAGCCTACCCAGGGGCCTAATCCCCAGGTCCTAAACCCAGCAGAAGGAGCAAGCTCAGAGCTCCTCGTAAGAGCAGAGCCAAAAAGGGGGTCAGCTCATTTGCAACTGAACTGTTTGCACAAAAACATTAAAAAGCACAGAGCCATTTTTAGATGTCTTTTTGCTATTAAAAAAAAAAAAAGGCACAGAGTTATAAATGTGTCTTCTAGCCTTTGCTGCAGACTTAGGGCACCGCGTTACGGGGGCAGAGCGGAACGTGGAGGCTGCTTTCGTTTCCCCAGGTTTTTGTTTGCAGCTCAGCAGTTTCTGCCTGAGCGCGGCCCAGATTCGCCGTGAGGTCACCAGCCATTCAAAATCGCTCCCTCTGCCTCAGACCAGCCAAGCCTCATTACATTTCCGTGCAAACATCCTCCCAAAATCACAGCGCCGCCGACCAACAGCTTTGCGCTGCCGAAAACAACAAGGTAGAGCACGGGGAGCCGCAGGTTGCCGCTCCATAGTTTGGGGTGAATCTGTAAGGAAACGCCCCGCGTGAAGGCCCCACGTCTTTAAACACGACGAAAGCGCCAGCGCGGGGTGCGTGTTGTCCTAAGGAGGTGCTCTGGATGTATACAAGGGTCAGTTTGATAAGACGCTCACACACGCCGCAGTTTTGCAGCGCGCGCAGCGAGGGCCCTGCCCTGGCCGCACGGCAGAAGGAGCCGCGCGGGGGAAAGGGCGGCCTGCGGGGAGGACCCACGGCGCGGCGGGCAGCAAAGCCCCGCGTGGCGGGGCGAGACGAGGCGCTGTGCGGCGGGGAGCCCCTGTGCCAACCAGCGCGCCACACGCCGCTGCCTCTGGCCCTCTCTGCTCGCGTGCCGTTGGCAGGAGAGCTTTTCTTCTTCCTTACGATCCTGGCCTTGGCTGGCTTCGGGTTAGCGCTCGCGTGCCTGAAGGGTCGGCAGCCCGCGGTGCTCGTGTCCCACGCAAACCCGAGGTGCCCGCAAAACCGCCTTGAACGCAGCGCGCGCGCGGGGCTTCGGCGGCCTCGTCAAGCCCTGGCCCGGGGAAGGCCTGGTGCCGGCGGCTGCTCCCCGCGGGGCCCGAGGAGCGGGACGGCGCGGAGCAGGCAGGGGCCTCCCGGCGCCGTACCCAGCCCTCGCAGCTGGGCCGGGATGGGCGGCCCCCGCTTCCATGACTAATTCCGAGGCAGGCTTTGGTTTACGGCTCTGGATTTCATCAAGACGTCTTCTTCTAGCACAGAATCCAGCTCCTGCCTCGTGCCGGCAAGCCGCGGGCAGCGACGTGCTCTGCGCAGGCGCTGGAGGCCGAGCTCGGGGTAAACGCGCCGAGGCACAGAAACAGTGTGGCAGCGGGTGACCGCAGAAGTACCAGAGTTAGACACGGTTTGTTTAGTGCCAGAAGTATGCAAGCCACTTTGCCAGACAAGAATCTTCCTCCCAGAGAGGCTCCCAAAGAGACTATCATCAGTGTTTTTAAAGTGTTCGCAGTTTGCTGGCTGCAGCTTTCCGCTGGAGTTGGTCTTGCCTAGGGCCTGTACACTTGCAGGGTTGGAAAACAGAGCGCTGGTGTCTCCTTGCCAAATTCAGCTTGTTCCTTGGATTGTTTCCTTTCTCTAATCACTGTTTATCTTTACGTGGGCCAGATTGGCCTGTTTCTCCCACTCTTTGACTAGTCTCTACAGCAGATACATGATCTCTGAGATTCTTTCCTGGCTGACCACTATTCATTCATCGGGGAATAAATTTATCCCTTTTCTGGACAATTAGTAAGCACTCTGTGAATTTCCAATGACATTCCTGAGACTCGGCCACACTGGACTTCCAGGTTTCACAACAGCAGCACCTATGTGTGCCCATGCTTTCCTCCCTGTAGCAAAGCACCTCCGATCCATTGCCCACAGAAGATCTCCGGCTCTTGGAAACGAGTGAGCTCTTCCCCGCTCCCTCCATTCCCACAGGAGATGGCAAATGACTTCTCCAGACCTTGCCCTCAACTGAGCTTCTAGGCTGGGATTTCCATGAGCAGCCTGTGTGGATGATTTCCACACACTTTTTCACGATACTTGTTTTCATCCCATCCAAGCGCTTTTGTAGCTTCTCAACGCCCAAGCCCTTTTGTTTAATGTTCTGTTATCACCGCTTACATTTCATTATATACTTTACTCTGAGTAGAAAAGATAGATGAATAAAAAATGACCAGCCCTTTGTTCAGGTAGACAAATGAGGAAGGGGAAAAAATAGGGTATTCCTTCACAGCCTGCAGCAGACAGGAGCAGAACCTCAGACTGCCACATTCAGTTACTTAATCATAACTTCATAATTTTCCATCTGAACCCATTCTCTTTTTTACTGATTCTTAAGGTGCCAGAAGAACATGCTTTAGCAGTATCTGTGTGGGTCAGGGGCAGCGTGAGCAACATTTTTACACTGAAGCAAGGGAAAGTAACAGGCCACTAAAGCACTGGGAGGCATATTCAGCCCTTACGTAAGGGAAAGCAACACTGCTTTGCCAAGTCTGACTTTGCCGCTGTGTCCGTAGCATTCATATTTCCAAAGTTCTGCTGGCCAGAGTAAAAAGGCTTTTGGTAACCCAAAGAAACCATCAAGCCCAGCTTCAAATGGGCTCTAAGGCAAGGGCCTTGCGTGCTTCCCTGAGGGGAATTTTCACGCATCCGGCTGTGTCAAGCTCCTAATTAAAAATAAAATCTCAAGTCCCAGGCAAAAAGCATCTGCCAGGACCCCTTAATTGAATGAGCTTGTGTTCAATTTCCTAGTGGCTCTACAACACATTTACATACACTCTGCTAACATTTCCCCTATTCTAGCAGTTGGGTATGCAAGTTGTTATGGAAGAAAAGTGCCACGATTTTCTAAAGTTCTGATAAATCTTGCCTGCGTGAGACAATGTCCAGGGAGGTGATGTCCAGACAGTGGCATTTATGGGCAGGTCGATGTTGTCTCCCTTTTGGAGACGAGTGATACTTCATTCAAACAGTGACATCAGCTCATAGTGCTGCAAACAAGTAAGTTTGCTTGGGACGCCTCAACCCACTGTCTGGAAATCTCTAAGATATGTTGTAGTATCCTGACCTGTGCTTATCTGTGTGTAAATAAAATGACTAAATCTACTTTTTTATGGTCTTTCTCATTTAAAAATAAATAAATAAAAACAGCTAAATCGATATTAAGAGCCCCCTTTTCATTTTCCATAAAGAGGCAGAAATGTTGCAGAGATAAAAATATGAAACAATAATCCATGATAACTTTGACCCTCCAAAGCAAACAGCAGAAAGAAAAAGGATGCTGGGCCCTGGGATGCTGAGGCAACACAGCCTCTCTGCTGTCCTTGAGCAACAAGATTTTCCCCTTCCTCACTCCACCCTTCATAGCGCCAGTCGAATTTAAAGATATTGCAGCTTCTTGACTGCAGCTCATAGCCAAAAGGCTACACCCTTTTGTGGTTGTGCTTTCACTGGTTAGGGCAATGCTTCAACTGCGCCTCTGGAGATCTTTGGAAGATTCTGCAGAGTTGCTGTAGGCAGGAGGAAGGGTCCTATGCCCCATTTCCTCACTAAGGAACATGCACTATAGAGAGTTGCACAAAAAGCCACCATTTTATACAAAAAAAAAATGCAGTAGCGCTTTCAAGATATGGTCTAATCGCATTCAGTTCCTCCAGTGCTTGCTGGAATCATCATGATGAACTCTGACAGTGTTAATGGGGGTGCTATAAGTATCTATGTAGGACTGCCTCTGTAATTCAGCATTAATTAGCTGAATCATTATTTTAGAGTGTTACTGAATTATCTTATAATTACCACCTAACTTGGTGCTTGTAAATGAGGCAACAGAAGGAAAAGGCAATTCTTCTAAATGTACTTAAAGTTAAGAAGGCATAATAAACACTCCATTCTGTCCTTTTAGAAGGCTTCTTTCTTTTTTTTTTTTTTTTATCTTCTATAAGATGTAAGGCTAGCACAACTGTTTTAATCTAGGCCTTGTAGATTTATTACGTTCATTATAACAAATGGAAATGAATATTATTCACGTTTATTACCCTATGGTATATCTTTATGAGCCCACGGAAAACCATGTTACTTCTTTATCCACTGCTTCTGAAGAGAATAAAAAGTCCTGCTCTGGAAAACACTACAGTGATTTAAAAAAAAGAGCGAAAGAGAGAGAGAGCGAAAGAGAGA
>VZSV01000024.1:1889743-1901422 GCA_013398735.1 Nothocercus julius
GAAAGAAAGAAAGAAAGAAAGAAAGAAAGAAAGAAAGAAAGAAAGAAAGAAAGAAAGAAAGAAAGAAAGAAAGAAAGAAAGAAAGAAAGAAAGAATCTGATTCTCCTAATATACCTGTTACCTGTTTTGCTAATAACTTACCTGCTCTGGTTCCCAACACAATCAGACCTAATTGTGGACTGAGAAGCCTCATTACTGTGTGAATGGGAAGGTAGTTAGGAAATTCCACATGCATTTCGTTGTCACTGATTCTGCTTGGAAAGCTCTAATTCGGCAGTATGCTCCCACCTCATATGTGCAGGAGCAGTGGAAAAGAAAGGGAAGGCAAATCATGAAAGCTTTTCACATCTGTCTCGCTTCATCTCATGGTCCTGGAACTGGGTTTGCACACTGTGACGAGACACTCTGCCCAGGTTGTCACTTGTCCCTCACACCTTTTGGAGGATTTTCTGACAGCATGCTCCTGTGTTTATGAAGCTATAAGGGAGTGTATTAAGTCTCTCCTTATTCTCAGAGTTTGACTGGAAAGTACTTTTTGTAACTTCCCCACGTAGACAAAAGGAGAACGTCCAGGTCAACAAATCTGAGGTCTGGTGGACCAAAGAGGAGTTAATGTTGTGCAACCAGTTGTACTAGCAACCAGACATTTCTTGCGTGCTTTTGGTTCTCAGGGTGTATTTAGAGATTTGCAGCAGGCGGTTACAGTCTACATTCTCTTGCTTTTACCGCATACTCCTTATGCAGGAGTCACCAGCACACCTAGAGCCTCCATTTTAGTAGTATTTTTGCAGTGAGAGCTGAGGGTACTTCAGCACTGGAGTTTTTTACAGCTAAGTGATTCTAAATATAAAGTAAAATCTCTATGTGTATATGGAAAACATAGACTCTTGAAAAATCTGTGTCAAACAAGTTTTCAGCCTATTCTCAAATATATTTCTTCCTTTACAGTAAATATTATATGCATTATGAAGTAATGAAACAGTTTATTGTGGATGGTTGGTTATAGGATGTTTCTGATACACCTAAGGTATGAAACACTAAATCATACCTTATATTTATATCTATGAAAAGAGATGGTTTTCATATCCCAGTATGTTTATTGCTTTGAGACTAAGCCTGTTATTTATTAGGGTTCACTTTGTAGTTCTTAAAAATGACAGAATATTACTATTGTGGTTGCTCTTCTCAGTAGACTCTTGATGGCATTCACTCTTCATTCTCTGCGGTTTAAATCATGCGAGGAATTCATACTACAGTTAAACAAGTTGATGGCAAATAACCACAACTTACAATTCTTACAATTTTACAGGTGACAGGAGAGTGTAGCTTTTTTTACCTGAGTTTCTCAACTGTCCTAGCCAAGGTCAGTCAGTTAAAAATATATACGGTAACTGGTCTTGAAAATCAACTTTTTAAAAAAGGAGTACTGGTCCATTATTAGGGAATACAACCCTACTTAAAATTACAATATAAAACATTTGGAGGCTTTTACAATGAAAATATGAATGATAGAAAAAAAAAGATTTGGAAGGGACCCTGGAAGCTCATTCAGCCCAACCTCCTTCTCGAAGCAGCACTAACTTTACGGTTTGAGCAGGCACCTCTGAGTCTCAGCTAAGCAAACTTTGGGTTACTTTCCGAAGCTCCAGATATAAAATCCAGCTCTTCATTCAGCTTTCTTTCACAGTAGTCCCGATTTGGGGGTGTTTTGATTTGTGATTCTTTCTCAAACCATTAGCACAGCCAGTGCTTTCCCGTGTTTGTAAGGTTGCCTGCCACTTTAAGGATCCTATTTCCAACTCTTTGTAACACTTCCAAACACACTCCAAAAAAAGTTGCCATTCTGAGCGAGTTTTTTTCTTTGAATGCTTTTTTTTTTTTTTTTTTAATTTCAGCCAAATTATCCCCGCTGCTTTAGGACCAAGCTGGGAGAAGGAGGGCAAAGCCGGGGCAGGCTGGAGGAGCCGAGGAAGGTGGAAGGAGCTGCTCACAGGCTTCCCCCTGGCCTTGCTCACCGCCGTAACAGCGCGCTTCCGCGGCGTTCGCGTCTCCTCCTCACAGCACGCGCTCCGTGAGCCGCGGTGACACAGTTAACAACACCCCCAAATGGCAGCCTGAAACCCAGAGAGACTCAAGTCCAACATTTCTGCTATTTTTGGTGTCTATTTTGAGGCACTATTTTTTTATTTCCTTACTATTTCTCAGCATAATTACGTAACAGTTCAGGTATTCATTGCTCATTACAGATGTAGTTGCTGCTGTGTCTACAAACCGGAAGCCATGGTCAAGCATCCATAAAAAGAGGAACACTAAATTAAAGTTAACTTGATTATGAATAAACGACGACGCAGCATCCTATCAGGACTCCTTGGCAGGGACGAAGTAAGAACTGAATGCTCCAGCGCAACGTGCAGCTGTGACGACCTGCGAGCGGAGACCCACGCTTAGGCAGGCACGCGGTGCTGGGCCGCCTGGCAGAGTCCACCGTCCTTGATAACGGGAAATTCGTCAAGACTGAGGAGTAGCGAAAGGGACAAAAGGGCAGGACACCCCACAAAATGTCGTAGCGTGCGCTCAGTCTCCTTCGCAGCTACTCCCCGGCGGGGCAAAGGGCCCTGGGCAGCTTCCCCCCGGAGCAGCCTCCCCCGGCGAGGGCCCGCTCGGCTCCCTCTGCTCCCCCCAGCGAGGGCCCGGAGCTGCCGGCGCAGCTCCCCTGGGAGATGGCTTCTCTCCAGCCCACAATTAAATGACTTCTCCTTTCCTCGCTCTTCCTGTTTATGTATTCCTGGCTCCCTGTGATTGGGCTTGGGGGCCGGAGCGTCACTCACTGCTGCACGGGATTGCCCTTTCCTCTCCCTCTGCTCCCCTTCTCGAGCGACTTTCTTAGCATTTCTCCCATGCACCCTAATGAGCACGTTGCCAGCTTTAGGCTTCAGGTCTCTTTCCCCTACTTAAAGCCTCCTTAAATGCAGCTTTACACACCACTGTGTCTGAAAACATTTAAAGACAAAGTGCTTTTTTGAGGTTTATTCTGTTCAGCTCGAAGAGGTTTTCGGCGCCCTGCTGTGTTAAATCGCCACATCCACGGGCAAATGCAACGCAAGGGTTGAAAATGAAAGGGCTCGGGCTGCACAGCGGCCGCCTGGCACCTGCCCCGCTCGTGGCGTGGGGAGGCAACCCCAGGTTGGAGGCACTGGCTCGACGGCAAACAGAAAATGTTTGCTCAGGTAGGCTTGAACACGTGCAGCCTCCGTCGCCTGATAGCCCGCATAGCACCCTGCCATTTATAACTGTGTTGATTCTTACGGCTACGTTAAACCTTAATACTCTGGCTGTGGCAGGGGGAGGTGGTTTCCACGTCAGTGTGAAAAAACACAGATGCAAAAGTACCAATGTGCTGTGGGTTTCCTTAGGTGCCTCCTGAACTGATTTTAAACGGACCTTATTTATTCCTGGGTTTCTTTTTAAGATGTAGTCTCAGGAAACGTTTTATGTTGATTTCACACTCTTTCAGGCATGAAACTATTTGCCGGGAGCCAGTGCCAAGACCACAAAATCCACAATTTCTGGCTGCCGTTTCATTGGGATTTGCTGGCAGCAGCCAGCGCCGCCCCAGCACCCCGGACCACAGATACGGCCGGCGCTTTGAGGCCGCCAGAAGCCGGATTCCCAGGCCAGGCCATGCTCCGTACCCAAGGTACTTGCACAGCAAAACTCAAAGGAGAGTTCCTTTAAAAAAAAAAAAAAAAAAAGTTTCCCTGACAGCTCCCAGATCCGCATACGTCATTTCTTGGCATATATCTGTCACATTATTTGGCAGTTCCCTCCATACAAATCGTAACAGTTTAGCTGCAACAATTTCCAGATCAAAACTGTCAATCACTAGGCAATTCCCACAAGGACATGCAAAAGGACCTGACTGGGATATTGAAAAAAAATAGAAGATGCGATAAACTAGAAAAGCAAGATTTCCTAAATGAGGTGGACAGAAGTTGAATGCAATTAGGTTATTTCTTTGCACAATTTAAGACAGTGAGCTGTCATACCCACAAGATCTGGAGGTAAAACCTAGAATGTGAACTGCAATTCATCTATTTCCTTGGCATTCCCTCCTTTTCCAATTAAATAGGCTTTTCTTTTCTCTTCCATTATTCTGAGGATGCAGTAAACCTCAGTCTAAATGAGCATTTACATGAAAATCAGAGCTCTCCAAGGCATCCACTGAAACTCCTGTAATACAATATTTGCTTTAATTCGATTTTCTTTCTCGCCTGTGGGAGAGTTTCAGTCACATTTGGTATGATTTATAATTGTACTCCCCCTCCTCCTGCGTAGGTCATTCCCATTCCTAAAACTGCATTGTCTGACTAATAAGAATTCCCCTTAAACAGCTCAGTAATCAATATTGTCCATAGATGATAGCAAGTACAGTCCATTTTTATTAGGGTCTCTCAAATGTTAGAAAGCTCACTTTGATCTCCAAGAAATATAATCTGTTTACATTACCCGTGGCCTCTTCGTTTTCTCCTTCATAAAGACTGTTTTCTTGGGCTCACTGAATAATCTCTTCCACCCTATCTTATGAATAGGCTTCATAGCCTCATGATACATATTTCAAGCAGTCTTTGCCTTCTGTAAGTCAAGTGAATCAGAGAATCCTATTTTGTGATTCCTATTCATTTATCTCATTCGTTCAGTATTCGAAATTGCACACAAAGGATACAAGCATCTTCTTAAAGATACTTAATTCTGCTTTCATGATATCTATCTTGCTTTGCTTTGCTAAGCTTTGCTAATAATCTGCCAGGTGCTATTGAAACTCTTTCTCAAACAAACAAATATGTATTTTTTAAGAGCATTTATGGAATAAATTAATGTATGGATCAAAGAGTTAATAAAATAGCATTTAGTGTTATATTCATAACAATATAGTTGTCACTATCAAACACAGAATGATGTGCAACAAAATGAAAATTAAAGTCAGTAATAGAAGATTAAGAAATAAATAATAATCAATATATGTATTATTTATATATTTAACCTTTGCCATGACATGCCAAAGTTCTACCATGTTTGACTTCATACTCAACCCAAAATGAAATTTTATGTTTATCTAAAACACACTCTTCACTAAAATAAAGAATGTAATAAATATTGTGGGTCTGATTTTGGTCCCCACACTTACCTCCCTGTGCTTTATTGCATGTCTGCATGATATTAGATAACCATATTATGTATTCATATATATATGCAATAAAATAATCGTCTAGCCACATGTGAATTTTCTGCTTAGCTATATATGTGTATCTGTTGCCTTCATAACCAGCCATATCAACCACCATGTGAAACTGCAATTAGAGTCCCTATCTTTCAGTCAATTTATTTCCCTAAGAACTTTTTTTTTTTTTTTAGTTTGGTGAGATCCCTCTTTCTTGGAATATGATGCTCCTAACAAATCAGCATTTGCTTCCTTAACCGACTGCTTTCTCCTAGTTGCCTGTCTCAGCTTAAAGACTAACTAAAAACTAGGGAGAAGAAAAGAAAGCAAAAAAAAAAACAACAAAAAAGCAAACAAAAACAAAACAGCAGATTCCTGCATATTTCTTTGATTTCCTTTGAGAAACTGTGGGGTTCATTTTAGAAATAGTGTGCATTACCCAACCTCAGGTCACTTATTCCATCCATACTACTGCCTGGCTTGGAAACATTCCCTTCCTTACAATGTAAATGACACAAGTCTTCCCAACTTTTCTTCTCATGTAACTGCACTTAGCAGAATATCTTTACAAGGAAGATAACAAACTTTGTAGGTCTGCACTGCATGATAAAGTGCAGCTCAGAGACAGCTAACTTATCTCCAGAAACTAGGTGAGAGACCAAAAGTATGGTACCTCCCGAGCGAATATACCCTGTAAAATAAATTCATATATACACTTCTGTAATGTATGCACTCCAACTTGTTTTACTTGCTTTTACGGTGGCCATACTCCAGCTACACACAAAGGGTATATTTACTCAGGCCTTCAAGGACCATGTAGTTTGAGCTGACCATATTGTTAAAAACAAAGTAAAAAACAAATAAACAAAAGCCTACCAAGTACTGGGATAGGGCAAACTTTGCCATCTCTCTGACCTGCAAAGCTCATGTTTGGGGACATTTCCGCAGATGACACATGCACATCATCACTCAAAGAGTTTCCCAACCAAAAGTCCCCTGCCCTGGCAACAAAATCCTGCCAGTTTCCAAAAATGACATTGGGCAACCTGAAAGGGTAGCAAAACTGATGCATGCCAAGGCAACGACAGTCTTAGCATACGGTATTTGGTGCAAGGCTGATATCATGGTAGCTCTTTTCTTGGGGCAACAGTTTTTGGCTGTGTCCCTAGCTGACATGACTTATCAGTTACACTACAGAGTAACAAATCGTGTGTGTCTGCAGGCAAACAGCGAGAGATCCCGAAATCCATCATCCCAGACTGAAAACCGAGTACCAACAATACCACTATCCGTACGTCACTCACAGAAATGAATGTTCACAGATGATGGTTCCAACAGATTTACACTGGTATTCAGGGGAAAATGTAGAGAAATGGTGTCTTCTAATTCTCTGGGCCATTTGTCAGGTTGCTAATGCACCCCAAAGCCTATTCCACCAGCTCAGTGGGATTTACCTCACACTGTTAAAACTTCCACTGTAACGGAAACTCTATCAGTCTGCTCAATTTCAAACCCTTCAAGTGTTTCTTCATTTTCTATTCTTTTACTTTTTGCCATCCTCGTAAAGTGAAGCTTCTTGTTTCCAGACATGTCCCACTGCCCTGAAAAGCTCCCTAATCTGACCAAGGCGCAAACTCAAGGGTTTGCAACTATGGGCTGCTGCCATACAGTAACATTCATGATATCTTTGATTGTATTTATCAATGTCTTTATAATACTACGCTTTTCCTGTGCTGAGCAATACCTTTAACATTGTCCCTTGCAATACATAGGCATTAACCTGGGGACAAACCTTTTTTTTTGGCAAACCTTGCATCTCTGAAAAGAGTATCTCCATTCACCTGAATCAGGCTGTGGCAAAATATTATTAACTTTAAATTCAGCAAGTAAAAATAGTAGGGATGCACAGCAATAACAGGAATCAGATTGAATATTACTTTCTAGCAAGCCCTGAAGCAACATAATTATGTGGCCGTTGCTGCATCGAGCAAGGAATAACCACTGAGCACCCCGGAAGGCACATGCTGTCATTTACAGATGATCTTCAGATTGGGCTGGTAACATGTAAGGCTGCAGCCTCCCTCTTTCTTCTAGATATTACTGAGGTGCAGGGAGCTGGGGAAGAAGCAGAGGCAGGGGATGGGGGAGACCCACTTTTCTGGTTTTGACAGATTGTTTTATCCATCGCCCCTCACTAAGGTTTTTTTGAGCTGTTTTCCCTACTCGTCCATAACTGGAGTGGCATATCATGTCTTATTCATTACCAGGGCCATGCAACGTAATCCGGGGAACCTCAAATCTTGGCTATGAAGCGTCCTTACAAGAAATGATTTCCTCACTTAATATACATCATGTAAGATTAGCTTTCCACCTGAAGACTGATAGACCATTGCCAGCCCTTTGCAAACTTCATGGAAACACACCTGTGGTACCAGTCGCGAATGATTGTCCCTCTATAACAATCCCTCTAATGTGATATCAGAAATGACCACCAGTCTCTGCTCACCAAGCCGTACTCTGGAAGCCAAGGACTAACTGGGGATTATCAAAGGGGCGCTTCAAATGAGACCCAGCTCTGCTCTCTCCTTTCTCCCCTTTCACTTCTCTCCCATTTTAATCTCTGCTTGTCTCACATCCAAATCTGGATCTGACTCTCCAGCTTCATGGGGAAGTGGCCCTGGCTCACACCCTGAGGAAATGTCCCCAGCCCAAGACTTAAAGATCTGTCTTCTCAACAACACCCCAACTGCAGCAAGTGAAGAGACCTCACTGGACTACCATGGACATCTCTGTTCTCTCAGGCAGGATCCTCATGCCATGCCAACTTCCCTCTGGCAATGAGGCATCTTCTTATACACTGAAACTCTAACAGTGGCCTTCTTCAGCTTAGTTCTCTGCAAAAACTAAGAGATTCTCCATCTCCCGCATTTCACTGGTTAATTTTTGCAAAGATTTGTGATGCTTCTGAAAGTTACTGCCCATCTCAGTCAATAGATAGTACTACTGTATCGTTGAGGAAAGAGAAAACGCCAAGGCTTCATTGGCATGCTTCAGGTTTTCCACATGGCTGAGATGCATGGACTCCAGCTGCACCTCACTGGCATTTATCAGGAGACAGCACCTCCCATCATCCCCAGATCCTTTCCCTTCACCATTTCGACATTCCCTGCATAAGCTCTACTCACCTTATACTTCCACTACAGGCTTGGAAATCATGCCATCTAGTTGCATATATGCTATAAAGGTCATAGACACCCATTATTTTATGTCATATCCACTTTGTCTTCTTAGTTACTCATATACTTTTTGTATTTTATATGCATGCTTTCTGGGTTATTTGTAACACCAAATTATTTTTCATCGTCCGTCTAGAGGAAATGCCTCTTCATAACATTCTGCATATTTGAAGCTTTCATATCTATCTGATTTACTTGGAATCCCTCCCTCTTACTCTTTGATTTACAGATATCAAAGTAGATTGGCCAAATGTTGAACTCACTATCTTTTTAAAATGTAAAAGAGAGGTCACTTAATCTATCATCTCTTCTACTCTGTATCCCAGTAACCTGTGAACTCAGAATCTATTTCTTGTTTGTGTCTCTTTGTCTCCTGGATCAGTCTTCTTTTTTATTTTAATTGGAATTGGTATGAGAAAGTACCTTATGCTCTTTTGACCCATTATACCTACAGATCATCCTTCTGACACCTTCAATTAAAATGGATCAATTGAAGGGAATCCCCTGACATCCCTCTACAAAAACTCCTCACGTTTTGTCCCATCCCCTTTTTAGTTCCTGAGAGTCAGGCTGTCCTTAGAAGATTTTTTTTTCCTGCAATTGAACGGTGATAATTTTTTTCTGTAATGAGGTAATTACCTACTCTCTTTTGGTTTCACCTTATTAAGTTCTGTGAGTCATAGACCTTTACATCTAATGCATATACACCTACTGACTATCAACAAGGAATGTTAGTCCCTGGTCCTCATTTGCTCTCCACATTGCATTTACAAGCAAGCACCATCTTAGAACTAGCTACCTTAGGTACAAGCTTTGTAATGAAAATGCACATATGGAGCATGTGCATTTATTTGCTCATTTATGACTCTCAGTTAAAAGGGTCTAATTCTTTCTCTCCCAAAGACCTAAATCAATATAAAAATAGTATAAATATGGAAAATCCATCAAGCTCAAGGTCTCCAACTCCTTAAGTAAGACTACATTACTTCTTTGCTATTTGTATACATTATTCTTACTTTTAGAGTAATACTAAGGGTTTGAAAAGCAAAGCTCATCTGCAGGACTGCCGTCTTGATGGTAGGTGTCTTTTGACTACAGCAGAATCGAAGACTCCAAATCAAGAAGATCTCACATAGGAGTTGTATTAATTAGTCATGTCTTCTATGTAGCTGTCAAATGTAAAATATTTCTGATGGGCTCCACTTTTCAATTTTAAGTCAGGCATAGAGAGCATAATTGAAACAAGGTGGAAGAACAGTATCTGTTTGCTAAACCCCCGACCCTTCACTGCCCTAGACCAACTCAGACTCTCAGCTAAACCAGATTTCCTCTGGTCATTGTTAGTCTTTTAGAAATCTTGAGAGGGGTACATAATTTTTACTTTGTGACAGCCTGGCCAGAGCTGAGAATGGAATGTGAAGTAAATAAAGAAAAGCATTTCAAATGACTTTCATTTGGCCCTGTTCCTGCCTCTTCTGTGTCTTCTGTCTGTGTATATATGAGGGAATGATTTTTGTTGTCGGAATTACTCATGAAAAGCAGAGTTCAAAGTGGTGCACACAGAACAGCATGCACAGAAGCCAAAATATAAATGTGCATGTACAAGAATTCATGCCAGAAATTCTTGCACATTCATGGAATGCGGCTCTTCTGACCAGGCTTGAGCAAGCAAGGTAACCTGAAGCTTTAGTGGCTGCCACTAATCCATATAATAAAAAAAGAAACAACAATATGTTTTTCTATTTAATTAATTGGAATAATACGTTCATACAAACTATGGCATTTTTGCCTTCCCCAGACAACAACCAAATATGTTTTAACTCTACATTGCTCATGCCCACGCAGCAACCTTGTGAAGGCGATTGGAAAAAGGAAATCTGCTCTTGGGATCTGCAGCAGTGAAGTGGGATTTGGGAAGCCTGGGTTCCATACCCAACTTTATCACTGACTTCTTCCGTGACCATGAATTTAGGCCAGATAAATTCTGGTATGACCTTCATTTTCAGAGCCAGGAGACCACCTTCTTAGAACACCAGGTCACAGTACCTCATGACAAATACATTCCTTCCCCAACGGAGTCTCTACTCAGACTCTTCACTGCACACACTGGGGAGATCCCAGCAGAAATTTCTCTTTTCCTGGAAACAAAGATTTTTAAAAATTTAGAAACCAAAAGTCTTGGAAGTCTCAAAACTAATGTGATCATGCAGCCTAGTAACAAGCGATCTCTTGTTGCATAATATCCGAGAGCATGTAATTCTGAGATTATGGAAGAATCTGTAAAATTGCATAAGAATTCTCCTTTGGCCACAAGAGATTTAAAGCCGCACTTTCATTTAATCAAACTACTGACTTCCTCTTTACAGCGACTCTCTAATTTTACTTACAATCCTGATGTCTTGGCAATCTTGGTACTAACTTGTTCCACACTACGCATTTCTGATAGAACTTTGAATATCATCAAAATTAACTAGCCTATAGAGTGATTAAATAATTTCCTCCAATTTGCATTTGATATGTTTCTTAAGTGCTGGAGGGTGTTCTTTGCTCTCTGATTATTACTGCTCTGAAGCACTATGTCTGATTTTTGGCATGGGTAGTATTATGGTTGCTAGAAAATTTTAATCAGATTATAGTATGAGTTACCATTTGATACTGCAAGAATGCCAGTAGATAGCAGATAAATATGAAGCTACAGCTAGGTGCCACTGCCTTCTATTGTTTGGAATTTGTGAATATTGAGTTAAATCTTGGTTCTATAGTGATGACATTTTTTTAACCTTCTGCTTTTTACAAGTTACAGTTTCTTACAAGTAATCGTGCAAAGCAGTAAACAGGCTAGTAGCTGAATATAAACAAGGTAAATAGAGCAGTATTAAAGCTACAAAAAATACTGAGTATTGCCTATGTGTTATTACTTGTGCTTCGTTCACCCTGCCATTGTCACCAAGACCTATTATTCTAATCATATAATTCTTTGCAAGAAGTTTTCATTTTGAACCAGATGAAACTACCGGTGCTAACCATCAGTAAAAATTGTGTCTTGAAATGTACTGAAAATCTGTGTTTTCAAATGCATGTCTTGGCCCTTCATACAAGCAGTTGGTTGCTAATGCAAATATGCATTGGAAATGCAGTCGTACTATACTTAGAACTGTGTTCAACTACAGTTATAACACAGGCCATTAAGGATCATTTAAAAAGAAGGGAAAGGGAAGGAAGGAA
>VZSV01000024.1:1920347-1942684 GCA_013398735.1 Nothocercus julius
TTTTTTTTTTTTTTTTTTTTTTTGGATCTGCACTGAAGGTGCAGTGAAACTGCCTGGTAGAGCTCTTGCCTAGATTCTGCCCCTGTCTAGATTGCATGTGGCTGCTGTAACTGCAGCATATGCTTTCAGCATATGCTTTCTGCATGTATAGCAATAGTCTGTGGTGTATTGCATGTCTGTTACCTGTGAATAAATTTTGAGACTAGACTAGCAGTGACCTTGTTGTATAACTGATTAGGTAATAACACACTGAATAACTAGATATTCTTAGATCTGTCACAATACAAATTAAAAATCACTGTCCTGAATCTTGTAATCCTTTGTAGAATGGAGGGAGATTTGCTTTTTTAAATATATACTTATATATTTTTTTTAAAAGGTGTTTGAAGCTCCTAACGTTCCAGTGCTGAATTCAGAGTCCCTGAAATTGATTTGAGCAGTTGACTAGGCAAAGCAATGGTCTGTTCAGTAGTTCTTAAATCATGTTCTGCATCTCGATGGCAGATTCAGGCCATAAAGGAGAAGGGGCTGCAGCTAAGTTTAGCCAGGGTCTGAACAGGAGAGATGAGCGTCGCCTCTGTAGTGTACTCCCCGGGGCTGGGTGCGCGTGTGCACGTGCCTACGTGCCAGGGCACTTGCGTAAGTTGCACGTGTCCGTGTACCTGGGCAAATGCATCACCCTGCCGTGTCCCCACGGAGGGCTCTGCTCTGAGCCCTTTGGAAACGTCATTTCACAATCTGAAAGTTCCAGTTTACTCTGGCAATGTCTTGCCTCCAAAAATCAATCCTGGTTTGTATGTTTAGCTCTTTATTAATGCTGTTACAAGTAAGAGCATGGGGAGAGGGCTGTTTTACAGTTAGCCATACTTTCTATTCAAGAACAGCCTCTTCATCTGATGTAACTGAAGCTGAAAGCAAGACCGGGCATCCCAGATGGGTTTTGTGTCACTGCCACTGGGCTGGGAGGGGGAAAGGAACCACCTTTGGAGGTGCACTTTTAGTCTGGTGTATCAAGATACTAGTCTTCATTTTCCCTCAGGAGACTCGAGCTCAGATATGAGCTACTCCAAAAGGTTGGAGATCTGAGCTTTAGTGTAGCTGAAGTCTTGGTTTCAGAAGCCTGTCATGCACTTGAGCATTTCTGGAGTACTAGGGACCTTGCAAGTTAAGGTGGGTGGGAGACTTGCACTGTTTCGGGGGAACTATATGAGTTGTCAGTTTTATTGTTTTAAACTAAGTTAAGTTTGTGTTAGAGAGGGTCGTATGTTAGAGCAATTAGCAGTTCCTCTCCTGCTAGGTCCAGCTCTACTTTCCGAGATCTAATTGTGTTAATTTCTGAAATTGTTTGGATGAATGAGTGGTGAATCTGGTATCTGAACTTTCAGCAAATCTGAAAGTCTCATTTGAGGACAGTGGGTGTAGTCTCATGTCTAAGGATCAAGGTCTAATTTAGGTATTTTAATAGAAGATAAATACGTCATCTGTTCTGGCCCAAGTGATGCACGCTTCTGGATCACTGCAGTTGTCACTTTCTATATCTGCCAAGAAGTGGTGTCTTGGAGTTGAAACTTTGTGTGTGTGTGTGTGTGTGTGTCTGTGTGTCTGTGTGTGTACTCATACAGACATTATGGCAGTAAATTTGCCCACTTCTTTAGCATGAGTGTGTCCCAGGGACTGGAGTGCTGGACAGCGAATGTCACCTGAGCCTGAAAGGGAGAGGGTCCCTGTGCTGGCACCTCCAGGGCTCATAGGCGCTTTGCGGCAGCAGCAGAGACCTTGTCCTCACTCTTTCCTAGGGACTGCCCCTCCCTTGATAGTCCCTTTACTCAGTTACAGGGTGGAAAAAACAAACTTTATTTTTTACCACTCAGGCTTTCTTAAGTTAATAATTAAAAACAAATATTGGCCAGTAAACATTCTTTAAGGATTATAAAATGTTACTGAACGTGACTGGCCTGTCAAACTTCTGTTCTGAACCTTTATCATATAGACTTGCTGTAAAATACATCAAGTAAAAGAGCATTTCTTCAGGATTAGCTTTAGAAACCCTGTATAGCTTTACCATACTATTCCTTTGGATACACTGGCATAATTGAATAGTTTAAATCAATTCAATTAGATTTTTTTTTTTTTAAATCCTCACTTAATTTGAATTTGTGTAAACTAGCTGGAAGATGAACAAAGTGGGGGTTAGATGTGTCAGTTTCTATTCAGTATGTGGAAGTAAATATTGGAAATGGTCCAGAACTTTATGACTACTGCCAACTAATGACATAAGATAATGTTGCAATGAAACAATGTATTTGATTTGCACTTGTTTCTCAACTAACCTTTCTGTTTCTTGAGATTGTTTGGATTTCTGTTTTGAAGATTTGACAGTAAAAAGTAGATTAGGCATTGAAGATTTTGACTGATTAAATATGTGGTAATGACAATTACAAATTGCACACACAGATAATGACTGTTACTCATTTCATATTAAACTTTAAACGCTCTTGATGGATGAAGCAAGAAGGAAGGAAAAGCATTTTTGGAGGCACTTGGTATTTTAAAAAGGAGAAAAATCAGAGGAGCTTATTTATATAGAGGCGTAAATTGAAGAGTGAGTTTCAGTTTTTTCTGGAACCAAAACTGCAGTCTTTGTAGGTCTGGAAACTGTGCTGTGCTTCCTTCCTATCATAAATAAGAGTTAACTGTGTTCAGAAGGCCACTAACATACACTAGCATTTTTATTTAGTTCAGAAACATGCTTTTAAAGTGAATCTTCCAGCTGCCCCCATTTTCTGTGCAGTGGTTCACATCACAGGCCAGCTATGGAGGGGAAAAAGTAGAGACTTTTTAGATAGCAGTAAATGAAAAATGTGCTGCAGAGTCGCATTAGGGGCTGCAGCCTCTCGTGGCATGTGGTGCAGGGGAACCTGGCCGGCAGTGTAACCCTCGATTTGGGATTGCGCTGGGGATAGGGGCTCCTCTGTGCTGCCCTTCGCCCTCTCCAGGTCTCTCGGAGCTGCCTGCTAATGTAAGCAGTGCCTGCGTGTTTACTGCCCTCTTTGCCCATTAACTTGAGCATCTGTAACTGAAAAAAAAAGATTGAGTTACAGGCAAAGGAAACTATTCCACAGGAAGATAGGAGGCTCTATTTTTAACAGATATATTTATGTTTATAAGCTGTGTCCAGAATCACCAAAGTACTTGCAAACTCTTTCTTTATGGCACTCTAGAAATCTTAAAAACAAACAAACAAAAACCCTCAACTCTTGGAAGTAGGAAACGAAACTGATTTGACAAATAAGCTGTATCCTGTTTATTTTTGTTAGTGATTTGAACTAGTTGCAAGAGCTAGATAGGGTTTTCAGATACTTTCACACTTTGCAATACTGATTTGTCAAGGAAAGCAGGTTTTTTTGTTTGTTTGTTTTTTATGGTCAGCTTAGTTAAATATTTCGAAGTAACTGTAATTCCTTCAAACTAGTTTAGCAACTTAGATTTGTCTTGCTCTAGAAAAAGGAACAACCTACTCTGTAGATCAATACATTTTTCTAAAGCAGTCTTATTGATTTGTAGCTAATTACATATTGCAGATGTCCAATAAATTTATTTTAATATGAAATTAACTGTCAGGTGATGTATTGTTGGCTTGTAAATAACTTATAACCATTAAGTCTATTTATAAGCTCTTTTGATTCCAGTGTAATAGTTGATTAGTTAAAGTTTTTATAAATTGGAAATGTTGAATGATGCAGAAAGTAAGATAGGATTATAATTCTTTTCCTAAAGAACTGGTATCATAATCCCAAAATCTGGGTGATTTGTGCTCTGTCACTAGGTTTTTAATTTTCCTTTTTTTTTTCTTCCTTTCTTATTTCCATATCTGCTGTACTCTGAGAAACAAGGCAATTTATGCAACACATTTATTGTTCCACATCCTGCCTTTACTAGACCTACATCGACCATGTGTGTGATTTCAATATGTTTCAGGTTGTATTTACTTTGACATAAACCCATGATACTGCACTTATTAAAAGAAAATCTTATAAAGTGCATGAAGGCAGCTGTGGTGTGGTAGAGAAGCTGGGTCTGTGCCTGCCAAGCGGCCGAGGCCAGCGTGCACACAAGGGGAGGGCAGCCCAGCTGGGGTCCTGTGTGGCAGTGGCCATGGCCTCCCTGGGGAGTTAGGTGAGAGCATGTGCCCAGAACGAGGGCATGCGCATGGGCAAAGCTAGGGAGCTGCTGCTTCAACCCTCCCAGTTTGTCTCGAAGTGGCTGTCAGACCACAGCCTCAAAGATGAGGTAGGAATTCAGTGGCTTGGTTTTTTAGTTCTTTCCAGATATCATTGAAGGCACCTGAGCCTTTGAATTCTGGGCCTAACTCCATAGGACAGGTCACTGCTTTGGGGTAGGTATGAGTTCTTTTCTGTTATGCAGAGTATCTCAAAGTCAGGGGTAATGTGATATTGGTATGACTTATATGAGTAAGTCCATAGAAAGGTGTGCAGTTGTCATGCTGAGAAGAAAAAATATTCAGGGAGAAGGAGGAGGGGGGGAAAAAAAAAAGGCAGAAGTAAACTTGATCTGGAATGTGAAAGAATAAGAAATATGACTTAGAGTATGATCATAGGAGCAAGGAAAATAGCAGGAACTAGCACAAGATGTAAACCTATTATAGTGTAAAAAAAAAAAAACTTAGCAAAATTGCAATTTTGTCTGACATAACATTCTGAACATTATCCATTTTAATTAGTTCAGTTTAAATAAATGTTTCATTTTATTACATATATTGTATGTAATCTGAAAGCCAGCAGTAACCACAAAACTATTTCCAAGTTGCTGTGTACGGTATTACCTAGCCTGTGTCTGACATTGCACATGAGTAGGTTAAGATGAAAATGTCATGTTGCATTTTGGGAGCTCTACTAGGTGTGAGAGTTGATAATGGCATGTGTTAAATTGTCCATCATTCAAAAGTCAGGAATGGAGCAATCATTGCCATCTGTGGAAAATCTTCTGTTAATGTTTCTTTCATAAAGAATAGACAAAAGCAAAGAGTAGAGTAGAATTTTTTTGTTCTGCATGTTACCTGGTCAACGCTTTGCAGAATATCCAAAATACCATGCTGTTGCAGGTTTCCCAAATCTAAAGTAACTCCATATTCAAACATTATTTAGATTTCTGCATTACATTGGGACTGTAGATTAGGTAAGTTAGATGTCAATAAGTAAATTTAGGTTGGGAGGTGTCCAGCAAGTCCTCAATAAGAGCACCAGTAGCATAGCATAAATTAGTCAGGTTCTTTAAAGGCTTCAAGTAAATATTGAGTAGTGTTTCCTAGCAACAATTGTAAATTTAAGTAAGAATCAAATTTGCAAGGTATTTCTTCAAGACTCGGCTAGCGTTTGTTTCAAAATTTATATCCTTGATGCATTATCTGCTCTAAGTAAATGTGCAAGAAAATCTGGTAGTGTTGTAAATAGAGTTGAATGTAGGGCAATAAGTCCAAGGACAGGGACCCCTGCAATGTTATTCTGGCTTTAGGACGTGGATTTTCTATGTACTGGGTGTAAAGCAATGGGAACAAAACCTACTTGAGTTCTGCAGGTACTAGCTATATATATATATGTTTATATAAAAGTAGGTATCTTCTGTTTGAGTCTTCTAAAGTTTTTATTTATTGTTAGTTTTGCTGTGTTGATTTACTGTATAAGTCTGAACTCTGGTGTAGCTAAGATACAGGTAGTATTACACTACCTGAATCTCTTACAGAGGTACTCTTTTAACTTTGTTTTTTGCAGTGACAAAAAAGATCAACATTAGTGCTTTCTAAGCCAATCTAAAAGTAGAGGATTGGTATTCCTTTAATGTGTTTAGCAAACTGCATGCAAGGGTCTGCACAGGTGACTGGGATTTTAAAGTTGTATATGTCTAAGGTATATCAATTTTGGAAAGAAGAGTTTCCCCTTGGGAAACATACAAGCCTGGAATTTAGGTTAGCCCAGGATAGATAGAGAGAGGAGGAGAGCAAGGAATGGAAAAATTTGGTTGGCTGCTTCCAGTCCTAAGTTTTTGAGTCTATAAATAGAGTCTATCAGAATATTTCTAGTTAGTTCTGGGGAAAGTCAGCTGCTGTGCTGGGGATTGGCTGTGCTCCCAGAATAAGGGGTGGGGGGGGCGCACAGGAAAAAAAGTATGATAGGAGGCCTATTGAAAATCTATGAACTGACACCAGTGAAATTGAGAAACTGGAAGACTCCTGTATTTGGGCTTCAGTTTTTTTTTGCAACCTGTGTTGGCGCTGGATATTCTAAAAAGCAATTCCAGCTCTGTAGTTTGGTATGATCTTCCAAATTAATGAGCAGGAGAGAGGGATCCACGCTTAGCCCTCAGCAGGGCTCATGGTTCAAAAGACAGACCTCAGTGTGATGAGAATGAGTACTGAAGTAGCAGGAAGTGGGATGTTGCACTCGGCTTTCATGCTGCAATGTCTGGACGGTGCACTCTGTCCTCTCTCTGGGTTAGATCAATTAGCAAGAGAGAAATTCAAATGAAAGTGGAACTTTTATTGAATAAAATTAAGTTAGCTTGTATCAATGAGACTTCAAACTTGGCCTTTTTAAATGAAAAAAGCAAGACCTTGCTGATAATGTAACATATAAGCTAGCTGAAGTATATATTGCGAATCCAGAAACAGAAGTGTAAGGGAGTCACCATAAGCTTCTCAAATGAGAAGTTTTGTAGGAAGCAGAAATTAGATACTAGAAAAATATTATGAATGGAAAATTCAATGTATTGAACTGCTAAAATATAAATAACTAGAAAGTTTTAAGAGTATTTCATAGTATTATTAGAAGGTCACTCTAGTTATAATAAAAGGCAATTCTTCAGCAAGCCTTCTGTGTGTGTGTGTGTGTGTGGGGGGGTGCGTGCGCATTTAGTTTGTTTGTTTTCCCTCCTTCCCCCAATAACTGCAGAAGGACGGTTCTTAGTGCTGTAACTGGAAGAAGTAACTGTGGTCACATGGATGGTGTTATGCATGTAAGCTGAACCGGACTACTCCAGCTCAGATGAGCATCTATTCAGATGTCAGAGTTCATAGGAGCTGAAATTATCTGAACAATAAATGAGCTATTTTAATGCTGAAATAATGTTGCAAAAATATGTACTTACCTTGAAAATGAAAATATTTGTGACAATTGTATTGCTACGTAGGTTTGTTGGGAACTGAGTTTTCATTTATCGTTTTCCAAATATTAGGGAAGGCAGCTGTATGGAATTGTTATGGCAGAAGTGGCAGAGCAGTGGATGCTTCTGAGAGTTGTTTGCTGCCTGCTGATTTCTATTAGTATCCCTTATCAGCAGGAAACTTAATTGCATCTTGGAGATTTCCATAAACATTAAATAGAAAGTCACACCCATATTTAACTTTTTTCTTTACAATCTTTAATTGTTCACTATTGTAATAAATCATAAAACTAATAAAATATCATTAACTCTTTATTGCATCACTAAGTACTTCGACTTCTCTGTATTAATTACAATAACATCTTAGGCTAATTGATGAACTTGGAGGTCTTAATCAAAACCATTTTTCTAGTAAATAACACCAGTTGGAGTTGAAATCTGATTCGTTGTTGTTGTGTGTGATGCCTTGGAGAAGTGTTGATGAGCAGCTTGTTGATGGAGGGAAGAGGAAAAGATTTAGATTAGATTTAACTTAGAATAATGCATTATGTGTGTGTGTGGGGGGGGAATTCCAGCAATATGTGTTAGTAAAGCTCCAGGGCTCTTACAAATCTATTTGTCAAAAGCTGAAATATTGGAAAAGGAAGATGAACAATTTAGTAATACTTTATTTTTTTCAGATAATTTTCTGTCACATATTTGAAAACTACTGAAATATTGGTCTTTTTTATGGGAGTACCTTAAAAAGTCATGCTCACTTCTTACACTGTGCCACTTTATAATTTCAGTCATGTGAACCAATGTGATACACTGTTATGAGGAAAGAGTTCTGAAATGATAAATGAAAAGGAATCTGAAAGTGCTTTTACTTCTCTCCGAAGTATTACTTTGAAGATGTATGTCACGTACTGAATGAAAAAGCTCTGGATTTAACAGTGGTTTATAATACGTATTTTCTGAAGTAGTGTCTGTTCAGTTTTGAAAGCACAAAACGGTATCTGTAGACTAAGGACTTGATCTCTCATCAAGATGTCCTGAGGACTTTTTCTGATTCTTTATTAGATGCATGTTCTGACAGCGAGGATCCTCTATAGAGCTTTGTATTTTCACTGGTTTTATACTGAGATTTTGCTTAAGCTCTGCAGACTGCCCAATGTTTCCAATATTTTTAACATTTAATACGTTTTATATTATGTTTTTTTCCTTCATAGTTGTTCTGACACTTTGGTCTTGTCATGCACAGCATGTACCTATTCACACTCCAAACCCTGACTGTGATGGCTTGAATTCTTCATTATTTTGTGATTAATTGTAGAGATACAACACTATCAAATCAAAATGCCCAAAAGGCCTATTTTAAAGGATCTGCCTAGCTTTTGATTTAGCTGGCCCACAAATTACTTATCTGGTGGCTGTGTGGTTTGTAACATCCTGCTAAAATTGGAACAAATCCATGAAATACTTTCTGCAATATGTGAGGAGTAGAAAGCTTGATAAGTTTGTTTTGTTTTTCAAAATGGATGCATTGCTTGGGTCAAAATGTTCAACAGACAACAGCACTGGATAGTGAATCCATTAAGTATAAATCAGTGGGAGTGCAAGATCATAGTTTGTGGTGTTATGTTAGGACTTCAGTACAGATTCAATTGTTAGAATTGAATTTTTGTTTTTCAGGTGTATAAACTCATAAACCGTTGTTATATTCATTGTTGTATTCATTGTAAACTCATAATTCACTGTTATTCATTGTTATGTTATTCTATATAATTCACGTGAGAAATAACATAGCAAGGAGAGATGTCCCCCTTTGCATTTAACTGTTGTATCTGTTGATGCGTACATGGTTGTTGTTGTCTTTATTTCTTTTTTCTTTTTTTCCTTTAACAGATCTTATCCGTTGGGATCTAATAAAAGACTGGGTACTTGCTTGGCCTATAAATGTGTGGTATTTTGTTTAGATATCCAGAGAGAAAAGGTCAAGAAATGTCTCTTGTGTTATCAATTCTTCAATGCGAAAATATAATAAAAACTAGAAAATATAATACTACATAATTTAGAAACACAATATATAATGTGGGTTGAGAGACAATTACTGTGTTTTATTTCTCTATTTTCCACCTTACTGAATGCATTTCATCAACAATTGGTTTCTTGCTGTAATGCTATTTGTAGCTGTTTGAAGCTCACAGCAAATTACTGTGGAGTACCGGATAAAATGAAGCCCTCATTTCATTTGTGAAAGTCACATTATGAATAACTCTGTCTTATGTGGGTAACTGTTTTACTGGTTTTATTAAATTTTGTCAATCTCAAAGATAAATTTTAAAGCACTTTTAAAGATGGACGTACCTTGCATTTGTCTACCATTTTAGAGTTTATTCATTTAGAAATATCTGTAGTTGTATAGATACATAGAAAGTGTTTGCATGACATCCTGTTGTCTCGGATGCACATACTAAAGACTGAGATACTGGAGGCCAGGTCCTTCAGCAGCTAAGGCCAATGAGTAGTTAGAAGTCTATTGGTTGTAACAACAGGAGTACATTTCTACTGGGAGCATTATTGGCATTGGTGTCCCCCATACCTAAATTGATAAACATTTCCCTGTTTTCAGGGACCCACTTGGGGATGCTAAATTGTTCACACCATTATGTTAGAGAAATTTGACAGATTTTGTAAAAAGAAAATTCTTTACCCCTTTTAGATGATTATTTATTTCAGAAAATGGTGATATATGCATTTTTAAGATGAGTCCTGAAAAGCTAAATTATCACTTAGACATAGTTAAGAGCAAAATGAGTAGCAGAAAGAGAGCTAAAAAAATGGTGCTAAGACTCAGTGCTGTTAGAAAAGATGAAGGTTGAATTCAAAGAAAAAGACCAAATAGTTTGCAGAAATTGGGTAGATGCATTAAGAACGTGTCATAATTGATGGCTGTTTTCTGCTTTGATTTCAATTCCTTAACACTTTTGCAGGAAATTTGGAAATAATTATGCTTCATTGGTAGAAATTTATACTTGGCATTCTCAGAAATGCATTTAAATTGTACAATAATCCTGGTCATCCCTCCTCATCCTCAGCATTCCTATGAATGCCCTATTGATTGTGCTGAGCTAGTGAAACAAGTAATTACTTTGCCATCGGGAACTACTGAACTCTAAAAGCATGTGAGAAGGGGGCTTGTACTGGCTTTTGAAGCCAGACAGAAATTTCTATGAAGGTTGGAGGCATTTTTTGGTGCTAAGCAAAAAAAAAAAAAAAAAAAAAACACTTTCCAGGGAAAGTAGAAGTTTTAGAAGAGCTTGTCTGGGAGGTGGCACTCCTAGTCCTGAATTTTGGCATGCAAGATGATGTTTAAATTTAGGCAAAGGCCCTATGTTTATTTTTGATGAGAGACTCAAGCATATTATGACTGAAATGGGCAAATCAGATGTGCTGGGTTATTAATAAGTAACTTGGGATACATTGTGCCAAAATGGAATCAGTTTTTATTCTGTGGTCTGTATTCTGGAAACTGTTTGGATCCTGCCTCGTGGTACAGACTCAGTCTTTCTCGTTCTCCCTCCAGTTCTGTTATAAAAGTCAAAAAGACGGCCAACTAACATTTGATTTTTGATGTAGTTGTGCAACAGTTGTGAACATGTATTATTTACATTTGAATAGTGTTAAGAAATTTTAATCAGGATCAGAATTTCAAATGGAAAACAGGAGAAAGACACTGTGCTTTCTCACTAATTATACACACTGTTGGACCAAGCAGCAATTTTTTGCCTCTTGTGTTTAGAGGAAGAACATTTTTTGCGGGGGCTCAATCTGGGCTCCTTCAGGCCTCCAAAATGAGAAGAGTATGTGGAGGAGACCAACGGGAGCTGTTCTTGAAGATAGATTTTTAGTTTCAGAGAGTTATTCTCCTTGGTTGAAGGAGAGAAAGAGCTGAAGCCTAATTTTGATTGCTGAGAATTAGCATCTGGGTGAGCCTGTATCCTCCTTTGTGGCAAGGAGAATTTAAGGGGCCGCTTGGGTAAATATGACCATCGTGAATGCTGTCCTGTTGCTGTTATCTTCAGCTAAAGAGTATATGTGCGCTCACATGTATTCTGTCAGGTCCTCCTGCTAAATTAACTTTCTGATGGCTTTTTAAGAACACCGATGAAGAACCCGCCAAGAATTTCTGGTGTCATCAAGAAGACTTTAAAAAAAGTTACTTTTTTTTTGGTGGGGGGGGAGGCAAGCTTCTGCAGACAAGCTGCTTCTCCAGCAGCAAGGGCACAACACACAGATCCATGAAAAGTCTTTATCTCCTCAGGTCATGAACTGGATTTTCAATCTCTTCTGTATTTTCAAGCTTTGTCCTATATACTGTCATTCCTCAGAGAGGAGAATGAGAAATGATGAAGTAGTCTTGGCATCATCCAGCTATCAAATAAGTTCCTCTTGTGCTAGATGTGATTCATGCTGAAGTGTATTCTCTACTGGCAAAACAAAATGTGTGCACAGACATCTTTTGTGCACGTATTTTGTGCACAGAAACTTCAAACCAGTGTTTGGTTTGAAGTTTCTCTGTAGTCAACAGGAAATTCTGGATATTGAAATGTGGTTATTTAGAGAGAGGCTTTATTTACAGAGAGGCATCCATCTGTGTATGTACCTAGGAGCTGCTTCTGGCTGTACTGGAGAAGGATGCATGATTGGAGATGTCAAAGGTGTGGTAACAGTTCAGGTGTTTCTATTGCATGATTGTCTAGCTCATCAGAAATATCAACTCAGTTGAAAGAATTACAGAAATCAAAGATATCTGCACCCCTGATTTTCCCACCCCACAGAGGATAGCACAGTGCTATGGATAAAAGCTGGGTCTGGACACTTGTTTTCTTGGTTTCTTGATGCTCCCCATTTCTACTATTATGTTTCTATTCTTTCCCTTTCAGGAAAGAGAGAGAAATTGAGTTTTAAGGTAGCAGATAAACTTCAATTTCCATCTGCATTCTTTTCATTATAAAATCAAGCTTTTATCTTGGCAACTGGTTTTAAGCTAGATAAAGCTAGGTTAAGATTGGCTTTGCTTTCGCCTCAGTTTATAAGAAGTGGCTAGCATTGTGCTTGTAAAGAGTTGTCCCCATTATGTAATGAATTTGGCATAGTGCTTCTCAGGTGGCATTGGCAGAGCCGGAAAATCAAGGCTGTGGCTGGAGAAAGTTTCTAACACGATAAATTTCAGATTTTCTTGTTGTTGAAACTGCATTTGCACTCTTACAAAGACCAAGCAGAGAACTATATTGCATTTCTAGGATCTTGTGGGTTTAAATGAGCCAAGTCAATACTTTCCAAGAGCACTGGATAGTTTGACTCTTCATTATGAGTGGAAACAAATGTTCTTTTCTTTTGTCAGATTACCATGTGTGTCTTAAAAATCAAAGTACCTTAAAATATAACTTGTGTGTTTAATAGGCAGTCTTTTCTTCATTGTCTTACTGCATTCTCCCTCAAAAAAGCAGGACTTTCCAAATTTTTATTAACCTTGGCATGACAGATGGCACGTTACATTTATAAGTGCTATTCAAGAAGCAAGAATACGGAGGGAGGAAAAGAAAGGCAAAAAAGGTCAAGTCATGAAAGTTGAATGAAATGGTATTATATACGGCGTATTAAAACTTGTTCATTTGTTTTCTTATTCACATGCTTTTTTCTTTCACTATTGCGGCTCAATACTGAAATATTTCCCGTAATGAAATGTTAAAAATGGAACCATTCTCAATTTGTTGACTGAAAGATAAGTTGGCTTTTCCAAGCCAACTTGGAACTTTTTTTGCTTTTACAACAGAGCATAAATCTATGTGACCCTATAGAAGGGGTCACATTAAAAAATGCAGATAATATCAATCTGAGCCTGTCTTTACAGTTCCTTATTTCTCCATGAAACATTGAGAAAGATTTTATTTACTTGCTAGCAATTCAGGAAGTGTAATTAAATGGCAGTTAAAGCATAAAATTTACTTTATGTTACTATTGCTTTGTTGGAACTTGCGGAGTTTCTTTAAGAAAGTACTGGGGTAGTGTGAGCTGCTACGGCAAATGAGATAAGAATAAAAACTACTGTGGCCAGGGAAGAGGTGTAGTGGATTGAAAGCTTGTGTGCTAGTGTAGGAATACTGGAGCAGATGAATGCGGGCATTTAAAATCTTCGCTGGGAAGATGGTGCATACGGTCCCAGGTTGAAGTGTGAACAGAATTTAAAATAACAAATATGACAGACCAATTAGTTGGTGAACATAAATTGTTTTTGTTTTCCAAAACATAAAAGCTTAAAGTTGAGGCAAGATTTGTCCTTGAATTGGAAATAGCATTGAAATGGAAATCTTAACAATGTGAGGTTGCTCTATGGAGCATAAGAGGAGCGCCAATGAATAATTAAACAAGTGATAGCTAATAAAATATACAGCACATTGCTTCAAACTTAGAAATTGTAACTCTGCCTAAGGGATTAATGTTTTTCATTACTTTTTAATTGTTGCCAGTGTTGACCTTCAAGGTCTTTTTCTGGCAGATAATTTGTTATGGTAAGGATGAGATCATTAAGTATTTTAGCATAAGCCGCATGATGCAAATAGTTTCCTAATACTATAGAATGCTGATGTGGTAAGAGCTTGTTTTCTTAGGAATTTGTTCTCCATATTTAGCGATTTTTTTTTTTTTCCCTCCCTGATAATATCAGAAAAGAGTAATTTTACTGTAATCTTGCAGGGCAGAGGTTGTAGGTAGTACAGTAGGAAACGTTAGCAATGTTTGCTGTGAGATTTTTTTTTTGTTTGTTTTTTTTTTGGGGGGGAAGAAAACACAGTTGAATTACAGTAATACTTACTGTAAAGTCTTGCTATATTTTTTGGCTTAGTGATATTTGTATATTCCAAGAGTAAGTAACAACTGCTTTTTTTCCCCCATTCATGAAAGCAACTACGTAGGAGCCTGTAGGTTTTTCCCATGCTGAAATGAGCTTCTGTGGTTTCCTCAACTGCAGGGCCTGTATTCAAGGAATAGAGTGTTACTAAACTTTGCTAGCTTTATACTATAACTCTGTATTACTGTTTTAGTGTTTGCATAGATAGGCACTAGAAATATGCATTGGACAAATACCAAATACCATCATCAGGATCTGTGTTAACAAATCTTGGTTTAAATTTTCTCCAAGCAAATATTCTATTATTCAACTCTTCTGTCATGCATACAGTAGATGTGCCTGCTCAGAGGAATCACAGAATGGCTGAGCCTGAAAGGGACCCCTAGAGATCTAGTCCAACCCCAGTGCTCAAGCAGAGACCCCTACAGCACGTGGCACAGGGTTGCGTTGAACAAGACAAAATGATGACTATATGTTTTAGTAGCTGTATGGGGAGGAGGAGGGTAGCACGAGATCTTTTCTGTATGTTTTCTTGCCATTATTTGCAAAAACTGCTCTCTGCTCCCCCCTGCCCCTTCCTTGAGGTGTGGAAGGAGAAGAGGAAGGGCTATGAGCAAAGCTGAGTGGCTGGAGAAGGGTGGCCAGTGCAGGCAGCTGCTAGGAATGTGGCTGGGAGGCAACAGTGGGAGCTCCCTAAGTCTCCCATGGGGAGAGAGCATTGCAGCCAGCCCCCCTTCTCTTTCCATTGGTGTCAGCTGTCCCTGGTGAAGGAGGGGAAAGAGGAGGGCCAGTGTGTGTTTTGGTGGAAGCTGCCCTAGCAGTTCAGCATGGCAGCGTGTGTCTGGTTAGACTGGTGGCCTTGTCCCAAGCACACACCAGTGCTTGGGCTGCCACAAACCACGCGAGAGCCCCTGCAGGCTGGGTAGCAGCCTGGACCATATAATTTTTTGCTTTTTCTGGTGTGACCTCAGTTTTATGGAAATAATTTGGTTTTTATTTGTTGTTATATCTTTATTTTTTTAAAAAAAGTGATTGCTATGAATTGTATTCATTTGTTCTTTGCTAATCTGTAGACCCAATAATTTTCACATAAAAATACATTTTTCTCTCTTCTCCTGTGACTGAAAATTCAGTATGTCATTTTCTATCTTCTTGCAAAGAGATACCAGAATCAGGTTTGTCATTCGTAGTCATGAGTAAGCCTTGTGTTTGGCAGGGAGTTCTATGTTCACAAATCAATAAAATTGTAACACTTCCCCAAATATTTTTCAAAAATAAGTGGAAGTCTTGTGATTGTTACAATCACATACATTTTAGCATTATCTTTGTGAAGATAATTAACCAAAACATCTAACATAATTAAGGGAATAATATAGCTGCAAGAGTGTCATGTTCTCTACGGAACCGTGAGGTGGTCCATGTCTGTGGCTGCAGTGCATTTCAGCAGTGTGAGCACTGAGAAATGAGGTAGCCAAACTAGCCTGTGATTTCCCTGGAAGGGGGTCTGTACTTCTCAAAGTAGTGGAATTTATCAAACTTGTCAAATTTGAAGTACTACCTCCAAGTCTAGTCCCACTTTTCAATTTCTTGGTGTAAAAGGTCTTTGGTGGATGTGAAGGACAGAGGGCACAGATGTGAGACAAAGGTGGCATTTTTGTTGTTCAGAGATCATTGAACTTCTGTTTTTCAGAAACAGATTAAGGAATTTTGTAGCCATGTAAATACCTCTCATAGGTCATGAAACTCAACATGAAACTCAACACTTTGAATCACGGGAGGAGAAACTGCTTTTTTAGTCTCCTTTTATAGTTACAGGTTTACTTTCTGCTGAGTCTTACAGAATAGCTCATAATCCTCAGTAATAAAGAATAGGATTCTTTTACATGAACACTGATGATTCTGTTGAGGGGAAGGGAACAAATTTTTTTCCTCTTTTGGTCCGTAAATGTTCAGAAATTCTCTTTGGCTGTTCAGAGGTTATCACGGACTGACATATTCTTTTGACATGAATGTCTCTTAAAAACGAGTCGTATGATGCCATGATTAGGCATAGAAGTTTAAAGAATGGCTGTTAAACTTGTGTGCCTCTGTTTTTTGCTTAACTTGACACACGTTTCAGAAGTTAAATTCCATGTTGTTTGTCACTGAATTCATTTGGTGCTGAAATTAAAGCACACTTTAAAAAGTCAAAATACAAATTGATACCTGAGATCTGACACCCTCAGAAAATAGTGAACAGTTGTAAAAATGTTCCATTGACATGTAAAATTGTCAGTTATCCCATTTATATTCCCTATTCTTCTCACATTTACTTCACAAATGTCTATGAAAAACACTGCTAAATCAGGACTGTGATTTAGCACACTACAATTAGTTTGTATTATAGTAGTCATAAAGGGAAGAAATCTGCCGATTGTTGTATAGTTGGCCCATTAAACAAACTGTTTTACTGAATGCAACTCTTGCAAATTTTCTCTGCCTGTGATGGTTTAAGAGAGTTACCCCTTATGCCTTTTCGACCTGATGTGCTTCCTACCACCCCTGCCATGGGTTTTTTGTCCCTTATGTTCTTTTAGTGATGAATCAATTGAGTTTGCGTCTGCAACCTAAAATGAGAACAGAAATTGGATAGGAAAAGAGGATGCAACAATAATGCCCTTTTACTGGTTTTCTAAATAGGTAACTGATTGTTCTTTAAAACAAAATTACCATCGTAGCTCCTAGCTACGTAGTTTCTAAATATATGGTGTGTATATGTATGTATGTATGCAGAGTATACGCATACATAGCATCTACAAGTCTTTTTCAGCAGACAGAATTGCAAGTGTTTGTTCCCCAGTTGTGTAGTCTCAAGAGCGCTTTCTTCCAACAAATCTCAGACAAAATGATGCCTGACAGGAGCAAGTGATTGAACCACTGCTGCTTTGGAGTGCCCGTTGCCTGCCTGAATTTCTTTGGGATACAGGCAGGCTGTACAGCAAGTGCTTTATAATGTCTGTGATTGCCAGCTGAAGCAACTTATCACATTCCTCTCATTCTTGGCATCTTGCACCAGGTGAATTTTTTTCTTCTGTTGGTGTTTATATCTATAAAGTGGGTGTAGGGAGAGTGGATGTGCAAAGTATCAGGAACTGAAATAGGTTGTCTTAAGGCTGGCTGAAGGCCAAGATGAAATGCATCTCTCTTGGCAGCAGGGGTGGGTGACAGAGTCCTGTGATACTGGAGAACTTATTTTTTTAATTGGTCAGGCTCATTCCTACCTCAGCTGACCTCCATTGTCCGGCACCAGGCAGGTTTGTGTCCCGTGCACGCTGTCCTCAGCCGTGAGGGCCTCCAGCTTCCCTGCTTGCATGATGGCAGGAAAAGGAAGAGGTACCTAGAGGAGTGAAGCTCCTGGCACATTTGACGTTATTTCTGTTGTTCAGGTAGAAGATAGCTTACCTACCTCCTGGTGAGGGTAACATTTGGTTCAGCAAGCCAAGGCTCAGTGAAGAGACACAGCAAAACTTCCTGCCCGGCTGTGGTCCTGCTCTCCTCAGTGCGGCTGGCGGCCGTGCCCGTTGGATTTGCAGCTGCTTCCCCTTGTTGGCGTCACCATGGGAGCTCAGGGTGCTTGCCACGGGGAGAGCCGCGTGCTGCCAGCGTCCCCGTGTCGCCGCGTCCTGCTGCCTTCTCCGTGCGGGCCCCGGGCCGACCGCCTTCTCTCTTCAAGCAATATTGACAGGCAGCAGCTGCTGTGGTGCTTCGCTCTCATCTAGTCCTCGTGGAAGCTCTACTTGATCTGCAATGCATTTATAGCATAGTTTGGTTTCTGTGCCAAAGACAATCAGTTAAGAATATGGTTTTGGTCAGTATTTTCTTAGAGGCCTTTCCAGAAAAAGGCAACATATGGCTGTTGGCCCAGAGGAGCTGTGCGGCCCATGTGAGCTGTGCAGCCATGGAGGGTAGGGTCAGGTCAAGGAAGACGCTTCCCTGAAAATAGTGATGAGAAAGAAGACAAAAGCATGGATTAGTGTCAAGAAACGGCTGCAAAAATTTTCTACGAAACAAAATTTTTCATAGGACTAGAGCTGAGTGTCTGGCTTGTGTGCTTGGCATCCTTCCTCTCCAAGCTGTGGAAAATTTGCTGGAAGTTAATGCTTCCACTGCTGCAATTTTTTCATTCATTTTCTAGTTCTGTGTAAGGATGCTGGCAGGAAGTGAGTGTCCGGTGAAAGCAAAAAAGTGTTGCAGAAGAATTGCTCATCAAGCCATTTTTCCTAGAGAGAAAGGAACTGCAGCAGGCCGAGGTGCCTAGAAACACCGTAGCCTTCTTGCCTGCAAAGAGTCTGCCCGGTCTTGCAAAGGTGCTTCCTTCAGGAGTTAATTCTTTGCGTCATGGCCATGCTGACCTGTTCCCTAATTACTGCATGAGTTCCACCTTTCAAATTTGAAGCACCAGGCAGTTTCATTTATTTTTTTTAATGAGAAAAAGATGTGCATCAATTATGTTATTAATCAGCTAGTGCATTAAAAAACTGGTGATCTCTTGATAATAAGTGAGGTTTCAAATAAAAGAAGAACTTTAAGGTAGTTGCTACAGTTCATACAGTTTTACACAGTTCATAGACCAAATTAGGTAGAAAACTTAATGTGTGCATTTAAATAAAAAGTTGAAACTTACACTTCCAACAAAAGTTAGAAATCAATGACATTTCATAAATTATTAAATGAACTAAAATAATTGTAGGGGACTTCACATTTTTGAAACTGTTCTCATTTTCCTGTAATGGTATACTTTGTGTAATATGCAAGATACACCATGATTAAAGTTTTGACTCCTTCTAGTACTTAAGTTAACTCTAGTATTCTACCTATTTACATAATTCTGAAGGGGGGAAGACAGCCAGAGCAGAACAAAATGATAAAGTGCATAAGCTTTGTAAACCTGAGCACAAATAAAATACTCTGTTTAAGGCAGAGTGGTGTGGCTTTTTGTGTTTTTTTTTTTGTTTTGTTTTTTTTTTTTTTGAAATTGCAAAGGAAAATATTTAAAAAAAAAAAGTGTGCTTGCACAGAGCAGTTAATATTTGAAATTTGACAGAGAAATATTCTGGGGTTTGGTAATATAAAATATGAAGCTCGCTTTAATTGACAAAATGCTCCGACAGAGTTGGAGGATAAGGAAGACTTCATATTGGCAAAATGAAGCATGTCTCTTCTGGGTTATTCACTGTATAAACAAAAATGTGATAACTGCAATATGTATATAATTATAAAGAGTTATCTTGTCTTTGAAGAGATGGGAGTAAAAAGAAAAAATCCACAGTTCCATGCAAACTGTACTGATTGAAAATACACTGAGATTAACTGAAAGTATAGTATTAAGGTCTAAGATGCTTTGGATCCGAGTTTTAGTAAATTCTGTTCTTGGAGACACTCAAGCACTGTGTCAGAATTATTTTTAAAATGCTCTCAAAAGATTTATTTGTGATTTAAGCAGTGTAAGAAAACTTGTAATTGGATCTAGTTATCAAAATAAGTTGTGCCTAGAAAGGTGCTCTTATCTCATGCAATTGCTTTGTAATTGCTGGGGAGGGAAATCAGATTAGGGAGTATAAATACTTCCCGTGCTAAAGTTAATATATTTTTGGAAATAGGGGAAACCTGCATTCCTTGAAGCCAGCGGAAGTTCTGGGTTTTTGCAAAATTGGCACAAGTGTTTACAAGTTCTCTAATGTATGCAAACTTTTTTTTAAGGAACAGTCAAAGCTTTTATTAAAAGCTTTCATTCATATTTAGAATGTAGAAGATATGCTTCTGAGTCATTCTGGACCTTCTAAAAACCCCATCCAAAATCTGTTATTTCTGTGCTACTTTCAGCAAAATATGTTCCCTGAAATGGGATACAAGAGTCCATATTTTTGCTCTGGTGGAAGCTGCTTTAATTTTATTTTTATGCTAAACCACCTTTTACTTTGCTCGATACTGTGTCTGTTGGCTCTCTTGCTACTGAGTAGCTATAGCAGTTATAATACATTTGTGTAGTTGATACAGTGTCTGTGAAAACCTGAACAGCCGAAGAAATAGAACTGTGGTACCTAACTCCTATAAAGTATGTCTTAGAAGTCAATGGAACTTTCTGAAGAAAAGGAGGCCTCTGAACATTTCCTGATTTGTGAATACAGAAAATGAGATAGAAGACTATGACTCTTTCCATTCCCTTGTATAATTTGAAATTTCATTTTTAGATTTGAGAGGCTGCGAGTTTAAAAGATTGAATAATATTAGTAAGGCAACTGTAGATTTAAAAAAATAATTTGGGAGAATTGGGTGTAGAATGCAAAGAATCAAATAGAGTTAATATATTTTGAACAAAAGATAACCCTTTTCTGATTTTTTTTTTTTTTTTTTCTAATGTGATATTGAAGCTTCAGATAGATAGGATCAGTGTTCTTTATTTTTGGTTGTGGAAGGATTGCTTAGGCAGAATTCATTTATAATGGTGACCCCCTAATTCTCATCCATATTCTCCATATTTACATGTAAATTCTCTTTCATAATGCAGTGTTTCTGCTTCCTTTGTCACTAAACAGCTTGTTTCCTCTTCGTTTGTGTTTTCATTCACTTCCTTTTTTTTTTTTTTTTTGCTCTTTGTACTACTGCTGGTCTATTCTAATCCCCTCCTGCTTCCTTTTACCCTGTCCTTTCTTTTCTCTCTGATGCTTAATTCCTCCCTTCCTTCTATTCTTCCTTCTTTCCTTCCTCCTATGTCTGGGTCAGATGGCTTTGAACGGTTAAGGTATGGGAATCCTGCACAACGTGCCGGGATAGCTGAACTGGATTCCAAGAGGACTTGTCACTAAGAAATATATTTTCAGAAGTTGGTCCTAATTTAAAAATTCCTCATCGTAATGGGCGGGCAAGCTGCTGCTTTCGTATACGGGCAAGCCTTAGAAATAAGCCCTCAGATGGCAGTTTCCTGTTGAAGCCCCCCTCTATAAATGGGTGCTGGCATCTCCAGAGCTCCCGATGGCATGAAGCAGTAGAGTGTGTGTGCTTGTGTTATGGGGAAAAGGAAATATGAACCACACCACTTAACCTAGTGCCTGATGTTTTTACTGGACTTAGTAACTTGATTTAGTAAGCTAAAATGCTAATATTCTAACATTTTCATTTCCCTTCTGTCCTTTCCTTCTTTTGAATATATTCAAGAGTTTTAAAAACAGCCACCAAAAGATGTAAAGATCATGAAAAAAAAGTCTTAAATCGTAAGCAGTTCAATATTCCTATGATCTATTTCGAAGAGCACATTCGACACGCAGAAAGCCAGCAGCACCACACTGAAGCCTTTGTCCTTCCTGTGGGTTGAAACAGTAGATAGCTTACTGTAAATGTGGCTGGCTGCCAATCCGTGGCGCAGATTCTTTTTTTTAATACTGTACACTGGCAAGAAATCAAGAATTGCTGTTCTTCCTTTTATTTACTTTCCCTTCTGTATTAAAAAGTTCAGTAAATAAGAGAAAGTTAAATGCTGAGTGAAGGTTTCATACTGATTAAGTAGTGAATAACAAAGAGTTATTAGTTTGTTTTTTCTTCTGTCTTTTATTTCCATATCTTACTGATGAAAATAGAAATATCAATTCCTTCATCTGGAATACATTATAGCAGTGAAAAGTCTTCAGAGTTTAAAATGAGGACAGAACAGAATGCATCCATCATGCACAGTCTGAAGTAGTCTGCAAGACTGCTTCTGATTTGATCCTTACAGTTTGCTTCCTCCTGATTTCTTCCAAATTCATGTCAATAATGAGTACTCTGTCTCTAGAAAATACTCTTTTTTTGTGAAGTCTGCCCCTTCCTCTGCTGGTAAGTATTTTCTTATTCATGCAACTAAGCTTCCTGCAATAGCTACTGAATATTTTTGTTTTGCTGTTTTATATATAAGTGGTACAGGGAGATGGAGTTCATGCTTTTCAAATGCAAGACATGCCTTCAAAGTTTCTTTCTTTTAACACTAGAAAGAGAACTGGCTTTACTGTTTATCTCATAATTGCATTGCTATATTATTGGCAAAATTATTCTTGCAAAAAGATTAAGAATTATGCTAATACTTTTGTATATTTTAATGATTTATGTGGAGAGAAACATACTTCATTCATGATTCTGAAGTTCAAATTAAAATTAAAAATGACTGTTGCTATTAAATAGAGATTTTAATGTGAAAAATAAGCTCATAATGATTCATTTTAAATTCCAAAATATATTGTGGCTCATTCAGACGTCT
>VZSV01000024.1:1943215-1955247 GCA_013398735.1 Nothocercus julius
TTTTTTTTTTTTTTGTCTCGATTGCTGAAGAAAATTATTTTCAGATATAAAAGGAACAGCATATTTGTGTGAACATTTGTATAGGTGATTTGGAACTAAAACTAATGAATTATGCCTTCCCCCTACACACACACACACACGACTGTGATTTAAAGGATGATCTGAAGATTAGAGATCGACTAAACTTTTCTAAGCAATGAAATAATTTTCTCCATATCATAATTTAAAAAACATTCCCACAAAAACAGAGACCAAAGAATATGTCCATCAGAAATCTTAGCCTCATTCTTGCTTCTTTTTGTTTTGAAGCTCACTCAACATATATAGGGATGATTTCTTGAAAAGTGGTAGGTGAAGTATCACAAACTTGTTACTATTTTAAGGTTGTTGGATGACATGTTTGCTTGTATGCAGTACAGTTTTAGTTTGGGCTTTGGTACCTATTGGGTATAGTATGCTACACAGAAAAAAAAGAAATTATTTCATCTCTGCTGACATTAGAGGCGGATGTAAGTAGCTAACAGTTCCAGTTTTACTGACATCTTCTGGTCTTTTTTATAAACAGAATTTTTTATTTTAAGTAGAACTGATACTGTTTTATCTCCTTATCTTCCACGCTAGGTAAAAAAATAAAGAAGTACTTGCATACAGTTTGAGTTATCATGTGGCCATATGACTTTGGAGCACACTAGTGTATTTTCTTCTTGGATGATGTGAGCAGATTATTTTAATGGCTCACAGATTCAATATGTATTTACAATACTACAATATATAGTAATATGTATAATGGGAATAAATGCTGACTATAAATATTACTGTAGCTTGTTCAGCAAAGAAGAGTGTATGACAATATAATTTCAGGATGACTGCTACTGCTACCAGGGGTTTCTCATGTGGATCATGAGAGCTAGATTTTTTGAGTTCCTCTGAACATATTTGGAAGAGACAGAAAATATCACTTGCTTTTAACTGACATTCTTAATTCTTATAGCAATAGTTTTCCTTCATTAGTGCAGGTTCTGTTTCTGTATCTAGACCCGATACTGTCTCTTATCCTATATACCAGTGAGGCAATTAGCATGAGTCAGGTGAACTTTCCTCCCAAGGTTTCTTGTTATGGGTCAGGACAACAGAGCAAGACCTTTTCTGTTTGTGGAGCCAGTCTGTGAATTAATGTCAATGAGAATTACCGGTAAAATCCCCAGTGATGGCTGATGTCCAAAGTCCCTAGCAAGGCTGGCAATTTAAATACCTTCCCCTTGTGTGCTGATTTGTCCAAGTAGGAGGAAGCAAGCAGGTAAACTGGAGGAGGAGAAAGTGCCTTGCTCCTCCTCCTTAGTAAATTCATGCTCGGGCTCCTCAGTAGCTCACCCACATTAGCTCCCCAGCTGCAAACGCTGGCCTGGGAAGGTCCCACTGTTCCGCACTCGCTCGCATGTTCTCTGTCTCTCTCCCTTTCAACAGGTCACGGCTTATGCTGCTCTCTGCCTTATCCTCCGGGGAGGTCACACGCTGCTCTATTCCCCCTTTCCCTTCCTCTGCCAGGTCATGCCTTATTTGCTCCTCTGGAACAGAGCATAGGTGAACCGTGTCCTGACCAGCCCCTTCCTGCCTTTCCCCAAGCCAGCCTGAGAGCACAGAGCTCCTGCACACCCTCCCCAGAGCAGCCTTTTCTCCCTCGCCTTCCCTCCCCGTGTGTCTCCATCACAGCAAGAGTGAAGAGCAACAGTGGTATCAGCCACAGAGGGATTTTCTTTATTGCATTAAGCATACGAGACAAGATTTAATAGGGGTGTCGCCGTCCCATTAGCCTTCCATGACCTGGTGTCTCAGCAAATCCTTTCATTGCTAGGAAAAACTTGTTATAATTCAGTGAATTCGTCCTGATGTTCTAGAGTCATCTTGGGGGAAATTGTTTTTTCTCTACCCACTGTACAGTTTTCTTCATTCTGGGTGACTGGACCTGTTCATATTTGAATTGTTATGCCACTATTGAGTAATATTTCATCTGGCAATGAAAAATTAAAAAATGCAGTTAAGTCGCTCTTAAATCATTTGGCAGTAAAGTCTTTATAACTTCACAAAGAAACAGAAATTTAATGTTTGTGATAATACTATTCATAAAATATGGCTTGTTATACTTAGGGCAGAGTAATAGTTCAACTTTTGGAGAATAATCAGTATTTTGCCAGGTATACAGATTGACAGCTTTCTTTTGTCTAAGTTTGGTGATGTTGTCTGTGGTGCCATCCAGGTTCTTTTCCTTTGTGACCAAGAAGATCTGTTTGACTTCTAAAGAGCCTGAAATCTTTAATAACTGTTGGGCTTTTTTCTTTGAAGTTTACCTTGTGACGTCTAGGGATAGGGATGTGATAGGGATGCTGGTTAATAAGTGTGTTTATTACCGGTGTGGCTTGGTTTTAAATATTTGCATTGACTATTTGGGTATCGTTGTACATGAACCTCCTTCAAATGGGAAATACTTGTATTAAAAACAGAAAATGTCTACCAAAATTGTATCCTAAATGAGGCTCTGTTGAAAAGTCCTTGAAAAAGGTTGAGTATTCCAAGCCTAGTCTGAAAATGTAAATAAAATAAGCTCTTTAAGTGAGACAGATGTAGGATTTGACTATGTAAATACAAAAATAAAATTTAAAATGACTGTTTAGTCTCCTGCTAAGCGCTGATGACACAAAGCATGGAAGCAATTTGGTTTTGGTTTGTTTTTTTGGTGTCTACATCCATGTTTCCTGCATGGCTGCGGAGCTTGGGAAGTTGCTCAGTCACCGTGCCCGTTGGATGGGGTTGCACTCGGAGCCTGGCTGGGGGCTGGGCACTCCGCTTTCTTTGGAGTGCTGACTGAGAGGAGGGTAACGGGGTCCCTTGCCCATGCTGTGGCTAGGCCTGCTGGCCGGGCTCTGGAGTGTGAGGGCCAGTTGTTATCTTTGCTTTAGCACATTCTTTCCTAGATGAATGTCTGGGCAAAGGGGGGAATGTAGACAATCCTGGAGTGCACACACTCTGCCTGACTGAAAATAACCGATTTTGACCAGTGAATCTTTGGTGGTGTTAGGCATAGGCAGATATTCGCTCTAGCCAGGTGATTAGAAGGGTGGCTCGAGCATTCCGATTCCTGCTCTGAGGTCTGTTCGTATACTTGACATGCACTGGTTGCTGGATAAAATGTGAACCCTAAGTGGAAATGATGCACAACTAAGGTGAACTGTATTGTCAGGTGTGGGAGGGATTCAAGACTTGTTCTCAGCATTTTTCTGCTCACTGTCTTAAGCCTCCCATTAACACGACAATTTGGGGACACTTATTCTGAAATTCTCATTCTCCTCATATGGTGTTAAGGAAGAAGAGCAGATAACTCTTAGCTCTGAGTGGTCATGGTTATAATTTAATGTTATTTAATTAAAGTAGTCAAATGGTCAGATAATTTCTTGAATTGGTAGGTATCATTTCATCTTTAATTCAGTAAATCTGGTCCCTGGGGTTGGAGAACAGCAATTGTTACAGTTCTTTTACCATCTGGCACTGTGACAAAAATGCCCAATCTTGTGTTGCTCTTGCATGATGAAAAAATAGATAGATGAACAGGTTTTATGAGTTTTCTCTACAGGGATTTTCAACAGGGCAATTGATTTTATTTTTGTCTGCACAAGATAGAGCAAGATAAAAAAAGAAAAAAGAAAGTATTTCTCTCCCCCCTCTTTCGCCTCCTCTCTCTCCCATCTAGTTTAAGTGAAAGAAAACCTGTTTTATTTACAGATCTTTAAAATACCGTAACAGTTTTTATTTGGTGTCCTGAAAATAAGGTTTTGGTCTTCAATTGCTAGATACTAGGGCAGAGTAGGGCACTAGGGCACTCCCCCCCCCCCATATTTCTGAATGTCCTTGGGCCCACTTAAATTAGACCATTTTCTGAAGTGACCTTTGCTGTCAGTTGTGTATTTGTCAAGGTCAAAAATATCATTATACTTCAAAAATGAACGCGAACTTTTGTTTAAGGAAGTAATATAGTCTGCTTTGGAAGAGATGTAAACAAAAGATTAAGTTGGTAGAATGAGGATTGCGAGGTCAATCAAAGGGCTTTTTATGGATGTGAAGATGTTCCATTCAAATGTTGGTTGAGGCTTTCCACATCACTTGATTAGACAAATGCAGAATTAAATAATGAAAGTCCAGGTCAGGTGCATTCTGAGTGTTTTTAAGTTAGTTTGTTCTAGGAGCATATGTTTTAGCTCTATATTCTTAAATCAGCTTGTCATCTTACAGAAAAAGGTATCTTCACATATATATGTATGTGTGTGTATACATAGATATATCTTTTATATATATAATATATGCATATATATATAGATAAAATATGACACCTTTTCAGCAAGATGACAAGCTGATTTAAGAATGTGTATATACACATACATATATTTTATGTATGTGTGTATATTTATATGTATAAATACATATATGTATATTTTTATATATAAAAATGTGTGAGTGTGTGTGTATATATATATATATATAAAACATATGTATGTATATACACAAGTTTCTTAACTACCTCCTGGAATTATGTATTGCTTGACTGTTTTGCCTTCTTGGAAGGAGGTAAGGATGCCTTCAATCATTTTCAAAATATGAATGGAGTTATATACAATTTTTCATTATCAGAAAGGTAATAATTGTGTTTTTTTGTAGTAGCTGAAAGCTTGTATACTGCATTAGTCGTTACTGGTTTGTGTGTCTGTGTGTGTATATATATAATGTATATAGTATTGAAGTGGAAAAATAGTTAACTTTGGTATAGTAACTGTATTGTAGTTGGAAAAGTGCAACCACAGTTACTTCCAACTTTTGTATAAAAGGCTATTTTGTCAAGTGTCTTAAGCTTATTCTTAAAGCCTTGGTAGTTGTGTCCAGAAAGGACTGCAGAGCGAGGTGTTCCCACAGAGATGCCACGGGACCAGGCTGTAGCCAAGATCCAGTTTGGTCTCCAGCACTCTTTGGGACACGGTCTGAAGTGCAGCTGATGGACCTGGAAGTGTCACTGACGCTGGAGAGGAGTCAAAGGGTTCCTGTAGCTCAGCACAGATACATCTGCGTGAGCATTTTGATTTGGATCAGGAATGTGCTTCTGAAGCAAGTCTGCTCGTTAGTCCTGCTTTCTGCCCACATTGCAAAGCAAGACTCACAAACTTACTTCTTCCTAGATGACTCTAACCCAAAACTTGGAAAAAGGCATTTGGTCTGTGGGATCAGACTGGCTTTAATTGAAAGTGAGCACCAAAACCTGCCTGTGAGGACACTGGCTCCTCCACACCATGTGCTTTGTGCTGTGGAGGCAGATGGGGATAGCTGTAGAAAAAACAGAGGTGCTCCACGGCCTCGCGCCCTGGCCTGGCGCCTCTCTGCCAGCTGCCAGCAGTGCAGGCTGAGGGAAGACTGCAAAGGGCAAGCATGTAGTATTGCCTTCCCAGCGTATTTTTTCTAGCTTCCAGCAATCTTCATCTCTCAAACTTCCTGAAACAGAGATGGTATCTTGGCTTTAATAGCCCTTGATAGATTTTTTTTTTTTTTTTCCCCCTCCCATTAATTTGTCTTACTGCTTTTAAAAACATGTGCATTTTTATCATCCACAAGATTCTGTGCAATGAGCTCTATAGTAGAACAATATATTGGTTAAAAAGAACCTTCTTTTGTTTGATTTTAACTTGCCACGCGACAATATAATTTGCTACTCTTTTGTCTTTATCTTGTAAGAGACAAATGACTACTTATCCACTGCCTTTGTCACTCTGTTTATCACAGATCTCTTTATCACGTTTATAGTTTGTCTTCCAGGCTGGAAAATCCATGTCTGTTTAGTTGCATGGAAGCCATCTCATACCTTTGATCTTCCCTGCTGTTTTTCTTTATGCATTTTCTAGTTCTGTTGTATCTTTTTGAGACTCAGGGACTGCTGGCAAGCTAGTGAGCCTATTCAGTGTGCAATATCTGTCATTTAAATAGTAGCATAGTGATGTGTTCTGTTTTGTTCCATATTCTTGGTAATTTCTAACAGTTTTTTTGACTGTTGCTGAAACCAAGCTAATATGTTCATACAAGTGTCCCTTATAACTGCAAGATCTCTTTCTGTAGTGGCCGTAGCTCATCCAGCACCATATAGTATGTTGTATCCTGTGCACTGGTACAAGTTATTGTTGGCCAGATTAGTCAGAGTACCACCAGCAGGTCAAGGGAGCTGCTCTTCCCCCTGCACTCGCCACTGGGGTGCGACACTGTGGTGCTGGGTCCAGTGCTGGGCCACCTGGTATAAGAGATACATGGAACTATTGGAACAAGTCCTGCGAAGGGCCAGCTGGAGCATCTCTCGTATGAGGAGAGGTTGAGAGAGCTGGGACAGTTCATCTGGAGAAGACTGAGGTGGGCACGTAAACACCTGAAGGAAGGCGCAAGGAGGATGCGACCAGGCTCTTCACCAGTGGTACCCGATGATAGGGCAAGGGGCAACAGACAGACTGAAACACAGGAGGTTCCCTCTGAACCTGAGGAAAAACTTCCTTGCTCTGAGGGTGACTGAGCCCTGGCAAAGGTTGCCCAGAGGGGTTGTGGAGTCTCTATCTTTGTAGATACTCAAAAGCTGTCAGGACAGTCAGGGGCAATGTACGGGGGTGCTAGAGAATGTATCTTTAGCTTTACAGGGTCCTTCCCCTGGTGATCTTTACAGGGTCCTTCCAACTCCTGCAGTTCTGTGATTCTGTGCTCTGTAACACTAGAATTGTTTCCTTCCCACCCGTCCTTGCCACTACCCCCTGCAGTTCTTTGTATCTGCCCACACTGAAGTTTGCCTTCCATTTTGCTAGCTTCTCTGTTGCTATGTGAGAATCTTTGCAATTCTTTCAGTGAGCTGGTGTTTGTATTGCCATGAATAACTTCATTCTAGCACCTTTTCTCCTCACTGCTTTGTACCCTTTTCCTACCCGTTTATTCAGCTGTGTCCTAACACAAATTCCTATGTAACACCAGTATTGACCTGCGTTCATTAAGAAAACTGAATGTTTGCTATCATCTTTTATTTCCTATCTTATAACAAGTTATTTCGTTGTTTGAAGTTCAAACCAGTTTATTGATCTAATCGTGTTTGTCTTTGCATTCATTGATCCGGTAGCAATGCTAATAGATATGAGGCAATTGTCTTGTTGACTCTTCTCTAGCATCTTGTATGCAGCTCTGTCTTTAAAGAATTGTTATATATAACAATTTCTGTCAATTTGTTCAATACATACATCACATTAACTGCTTTGTGGTTCTTTGCATCCCCTTAGGAGTCCTGTTAAGACATTGCTTACTATGTGTTTTTTTTTTTTATACAATAACATTAATGTGAGCCATAACAGCTCAGTTGTCTATACGTGAATTCCTGCAGAACTTAAGGGAACATCATATCACGCTTTTGATTGGTTTCTATTCCCTTTGCCAATACTTCTCCTGTGACCTTTATCACTGATGTTCACATTTCAGACTGGTTCTTAACCCCGCAGAAGGAAATTCCAGTCAGAGGGTCTGCCTGACCTCTTACGCAATGAGCACAGAAGCAAAATATCTGGTTAGGATTTATTTTCTTTTCTCCTTTGGCCATTTCTGCTCCCTACAAATATACAAGCAGATTTATGCCAAGTTTTCTGTTTGGGGATAGACTGGGTTATTCAGACACAGACTGGACGAAATAGCTTCCTTGGGATAGTTCATCAACTTTCTGTCCCCTTAAACACCAAGTAGCAAGAAGGGGCTGGAGCAGAGTCCAGAGTGAAACTCATTACCCAGGTGTCTGCAAGTGATCCTCCCTCTGCTGTGCACTGATGAGTAGAAGGAACTTGCAAATCCTCACTTTTTTTTTTTTCCTTCTGTCCTCATTAATATTTCCTTTAAAGATAGCTATGAAACTAAACATGGCAGTCACTTTAGTGCAACATTAGGATTTCGTCATTAAACTCACAATGGCAGGAAATGTGGAAGTTTAGGTTTCAGTAACAATATTAGCTATATACGGACTGTTTTCATTTCCTGATTTTCATAATCAATTCTTACTTACTTGACCTACATTAATGTCTGAGCACCTGGCAAAAATGGATTATTTTTATCTGAACTGTTAGGTTAAAGGTTTAGGTTTTTTTTTCTTTTTTTTTTTAAAAGAAAAAAGGCAGAATGAGTTTAAGTGATTTATGCTGTGATGTGTATGAGGATCATGGGCTAGGAAATGAAAACTTTTTTTAAAGTCTTGTCTTAGGGTTGAATATATTTGCCTTTATTTTGTAGTATTAGTGTGTACCTCTGCTGAGATTTTTAGTAAGAGACCCTCCTTAAGTAATACAGAGTGAAGGTATTTAGACCAAAAAAGACCAACCAAGGAGGATGTTGTCCAAGCTCTTCCCGGTAGGAAAGGCTCCCTGTGAGGTCCCTGGCAGACAGGAGTATGGACATGGGCTGAAGGAGGTTGAGAGTTTCTAGGGGGAACAACAGGCAACTTAGTTACCTCTTGTTTATGAAGAGGACCAGGTAAAATGAGCTGCCCTGTTGTGAACAAGGTCATTGAAACTGTGCTACAGAGTTAGCCCAGAAGCAGTTTGCAGTCAAAATATGCGGCTGCGCGTGATCTCTGAAGGACATGCACTAAGAGAAAGGCAATAGGGAGCATTTAATGGAGGACTGGTCTAACTAAAGCCCATGAAAAACAGAAAACTTGGGGAATGGAGAAGACCTTGAAAAATTCCTTAACTTACAGTACACTTACACAGTAAGTTAAAGCATGAACAAAAAGAAAGGGGAAATAGTTGTGAAAGAATTATCTTTTTTTAAGTAGTATTCAGTTAATTTGGAGAGAGGAGACTAAGGAGGAAACCCTATGGCAGAAATTTGCGTTGTACTGCGCTTCTCACCTATTTTGTTTTTGTGTCTACACAAAAACCAACAGACGGGGGAGTATGACAGATCTAGATCTGAAGAGCCAGTCTTAAAATTGGAAACTTCAAGGATACTTGGCAAGGATCAATTGATGACTTTGTTCTAGACTGAAATATCAGTTTAGGTAATGTGCAAAAAGTAGAATTAACTTCAATATAGTGGCTAGAATTTGTCAGGCAAAGTATCAGTTCCCAGCTGATGTGCTTGGAGGCTGAGCCCTGCACTGAGCCTTCATGAATGATGGAAAAAATAAAGGCCTGCTCAGAGCAAAGGGTCCACAGAAACAGCCCTTACTACTGCACTGTATGTTTACGAACACTGTAAACATAGTATTTGGAATTAAAAAAAAAAAAAAAAAAAGTTCCAGTTTTAAAGGATCCTTAAGTACCCTGAACTAGAGAGAGTGGGATCCACTGTTACCTAGAAAGTTCCTCATAGAAATGAGGAAAGGAAAGCTATGGGTATGATCACCTTGACAAATAAAAGTACAATAGAACCCATCTCTGGAATGAAGGATTACTGGGAAAAATGTGCCCCAACCAGTCCTGTGGACAAAGATGAGCAATGGGCACAAGATACAACAATTAGAGATAGGTAAGTTACAGGGGCCAGATTTGAGGTCCTTTGGCAAGACCCAGGATGCCAGATCCCTTATGGACACTTCCATGGAGGGTTTTGACACAACCAACATGGGTGTTTTTTCAAGCCATGACAAGAAAAGTTCTGCTACTTCAGACTTGCAGATCTGCATAGCTGTGTGAAGTGTCTCAGAGACTAATTTAATCTTTCGAATTTTATTTGGCTAATAGGTCTTTGAATTTTCTGCTTTGTATCAATATTGATGGCTGGCTACTTCTACATTTCATTAGGGAAGTAAAATATGCGACTGTGCCTGCATGGTCCATGGGATGATCTGGTTGGTGTTGGCTGCTGTGCAGAAGGTATCACTCATGGGGAAAAATAAGACCTTAAGTGAAAGCAGTGCATTTGAGGCTTCTTGACTTTGAATGATTCTGAATAGCTCCATGCTAACTTTGCCCTCTTCAGTCATAATATACTGTTAATTCCATATGAGGTCATATTATGGCTAGAATATTGGAGCCAAAATGGTGTTTTTTTTAAAGTTTGCCCATATTCATAATTCAGCAGTGAGTAAATGATCCATAGATTCATTCTTTTTCTGTCTTCTGTCATTATCAAGTAATCCCAAGTATGACTTCTTTATAAATGGTATATATTTCCAGTTGTGACTTAATGGTTTGGATAGTGGCTAAGGCAATGAGCTGAAGAACTCAACTTGACGATCTCATCTTTCAGCCCACCAGCCTGCCTGAATTTCTCAGCTAATCGCTGCTCACACATGAAGATTTACTTATCTTGAATATTTCTTGGTACTTCCAGAGTTTTTGCATCAAACACAGAATTTGATAGTTAATCAAATGAAACTATTATTTGAAAGAATTCGCTTTTAACTTTTTAAAACAAATGAATTCACTAGTTTTCACAGTAATTATACCTCCATTGTTCACTTACTGATTTCAGAGGATTTTGACAAAGAAGGTTAAGCAGAGCATTTAACAAAAGTTTGTTTATGTGAGCGTAGTTTACCTCTGATTATGCAGAACTTCTTGTGGTGCACGAAGACTATTGCATACTTTATAAAAGTAATGTTGTAGGAGAGCAGGATCTCACATGGAAATGCTTTTCATCATTGTAGGGAAACAGTGAGACTTCTCTTGTTTGGGTGTGAGCTTCACAGAAGGTGAGTCATCAGGCACAGATTTGTGGAATCAATCTTTATAGACTTGGAAGAGTTTTCAGGTACTTGTTTTTTCTTCAGCAATGACTGAGTAGAATTGATTTAACTCTGCAGGTAATATATTGATATCTTGGTAGATGTGATGGTCTGCATTCATCCTGGAGATGGATTGTTGGACTAAATGGAGGTATCCAAGTTAGTAATACAGCTGCTTCAGTCTTCATCTGTAATCCATGGAAAGAGAGAGGTACTGCCAGAGGATAATTTGCAGGTGTCTTTTTTTTTTTTTCCTATACTTACTACACAGATAATCAAGAGAGAACAGATTCTGCCCCCTTCCCCCCCCTCTTTTTTTTTTTTTTTTTTTTTTTATTTCTAAACTGCTGTCATCTTTTCAGCAATGGGTTTATGGGTTTTGGCATGCTATCTTCAGAGAAGTTTGCTCAGTCACAGCCTAGTCTTTGTGTAGGATGCTCTTCTCATACTGTTTTTTCCCTTGATAGAACTTTTATAGTGCAACTGTCAGATTGGCATCTCGCTCTGTTTTGTATCTACAACCAGCAGAGCTTCATTTTTGCATCCCTATCATGTACTAATAAACTGAGTCTAGAATGTTGCTGTTACTCCTTGAAACCTAAGTGCCAAATTTGTTTCCACACAAAGCCCCTTCACTCAAGATATGAAGTAGCTTCAGATGTGCTAGTATATATGCAAATTGTGAAATCTGTTTTTTGCTGCTTTCTGCCTGCTTAGTGATGGAAAGATGTGGTTGCAATCCACTTTATTACTGTGCAGTCTTCCTCCATACAGAGGTTTGCTAGACCAATAGGGTTGTTCTTTATCAACACTAAATATTTTCAATAGCATATGGCTCTTTATCTTTATGGCAACGTGATATTTGGAAACTTAAATATGAGCACAATACAAACTTCAGCCAGATGCCAGTGTGAAGAGGGATGTTAGCATCCAAGTAATTTAGCACTTACGCTAGTTCAGAAATAGTTGTTCTCAGAAACAGTTTCTCTAGTAATTGTAGGTTAATGATTGCTGTGCTTGCAGAATGCTTTATTAACCTGGACATGTGACATTTGTAGTAGGACTGGACTATTGCAATTTTGCATGTTTTTTCCTAAAAATGAGTACAGAAGACACATGATATGAGTCTGCAAATAGCTTTGCTGCTATCAATTGATGAGTCCAGTGGAAGTCTATGATAAGCATAAGCCTCATATTTTTTTTTAAAGTAACTGTAGAGGGGATGATATGGTTCAAGATAGTCATTGTGGATGAATTTGTTACAAGAGCC
>VZSV01000024.1:1956377-2012067 GCA_013398735.1 Nothocercus julius
CTTTATTGTTACCAGGAATTTTATTTGCCTCTATTTTGTTCATCTACTGTTCAGTGAAGAAAGACCAAACATCTGCAGAACTTGGAAAATTTGTGAGAAGTGCTGTTACTGGACTTGCTATAAATTATTCAGATGTGAATCTCCATGGGAAAAATGTTGGTTCTACTATAACAACAATATCCCCATAAAGTTATTGTCTCTGAGGGGCTTTGTTTTTTATCCATTAGCTTATTATTCTTTACACATTCATTTCTGGGGAGCAATTAGGAGCTGAATTTTGCCTTAAACTTATTCTTTTTATATCTTGAGTTCTCTAGCTGGCTGTTTTTTCCTTCTTTTTTTTTTCTTTCTTTTTTTTTGTATGATGCATATTCTTGCATATTCTTACATATTTTTAGTAATTATGCAGTATGACAAAAAATGCACATTTCAAATGATGCTGTAAGACAGCAATGGATTTAAGGGCAAATTTGGCCTGTATAATCTGCGTTCCTCAAAGCAAGAGGAGGTGATGTGATGTTGCAATGTATGTGAAATAGATATCTTAAAATTTTAAAGCAATATTTTCACTAATATAATTTCAATGGAATATAAGATAACAGTTATTAAAAAATACATAAACCAGTGAATATAAGAATATTGAATTTTTTACCAAAAACAACAACAACAAGATAATGGATGAAATGGTAGTTCATTGAGGTTTTTCATATGATATAATTTCAGATAGCCTTTGATATGAGAACAAAAAAGAGCATATCATAAACTTGAGTAAGAAAAATCTATCTTTGCTTCATATTACTTTAGTGAAAGCATTTTTAACAGAGTATATCCCTTTTTCATTGCATAACAGAGGGAGCTTAAGATATACTTGGGAACTGGTTTATTTTTCATAGCAAAACCTGAAATTGAAATAAATATTTTGAAAAATAAATGACTAATATTCTTGGGAAACTTATGAGTTATTTCAGCGTACAGTTGTTTATTTGTAGTTCATCTTTTACTGAGTAATGGAGTCACATCTCTTCTAAATCATTTTCACTATTACTCAGTTTTGACAAAAGCCATGAAAGTTGAATATGCCTTCACTTGGGAACTTGCTGGCAAAATGTATTGGTCTTTGGCTGAAGTCCGAGTCTGAGCTATGAAGTTGCATTTAAGCTCATCAAGAAAAATTGGAGACCAGTCATCAAAATCTGAAGACCACATATGTTAGCTGTTTATTTGTCTCTTAGTCTTTTGAAGAAAGCATATATTTTTGGAAAGCTTGGCTACTTTGGATCTGATCTTAAAATGGATTTAGAATATAAAGATGTAGAAAGACACCTAGAATGTTTTGTTTATCACTGTATTGGATATCTAACACTGAAAGACATATATGGAGATTAAATACTGATCTTTCCCATGTCATTAGGTCCCCATGTGTCTGTTAGGCATGCAGACATTTCTATTCTGGCTAATATTTCTTGTTTGTGTTTCAAAATGTAATTTTAAAACTTCCTGACATTCTTCCAGTAGTATTTCATTTTTTCATGCTGTTTCTTCTATTTAGTCCCATGAGATACGATGTAGAATCACTTGTAAAGTTTCTTTGCTTTTCTAAGCTTGGAGGGGTGGGAGGGGGTTAAGTGTTTAAGTAATACCCAAGCAAAAGCAACATGTGTTCAAAATTTTGAAAATGAATTAAGAAATTTCACCTGATAATTGCATATGTGGCTCATATGTGCATATGTGGCATTTTGCAATACCACTCCCTTTAATTACAGGTACATGAAAACACCAAAACAAATTCTGATAAATCTATAAAGCACAGTCCTCATTAAGACCTGGTTTTGAATATGAAAATCATATTCCATACATTTATTTTCAGTGCTTAAGGTCATTGGACAAATGGCTGATTAATAGAATAATTCTGTGAAGGATCCCTTGAAATATTTATAAGAAGATTTATAAGATATAAAATAGTATATGAGATGTCAACAAGAAGGAGCGCTTACAAGTTACTTGTTTTCAGATCTACTACTGAAACAAGGATTATTTTTTCTTTGTTTCTTTCTGTTTAATTTCTGGTCTTGGTGATCCATTACGTTCTCTGCCTTTGGCATAGCAGCCATAGGGTTCACAAGATGGCAAGCCACCAAAGGAAGGATTTTTCTAAATCAATGTAAACAGCTGCTGCCCTGCATTAGGAGCCCATCTACTCTGAGATTAAGGGCTGGAACAAGGGGCTGGAGGGAGTCTTCAGGAAGGAGTGGTGCCTCAAGTGCTCTCCCTGAGGATGAGCTGCAGGAGACACTGCTCTGATTCATCTGAGAATTATCATTTCTCCATGGCTTCCTTTCTCCTGGTTCAAGCAAAAGTAATAAAATACTAAGAGCCAGACAAAAGCAAGAAATTACAATAATCCCCAAGTCTGTGTTGGTTGCACATGCTGACTAGTTGTCATGCATCTCCTGTGCACTGGGAAGATGGAATAAGTAGCTGCTCAATTCTGAATTCTACAGACCAGAATGAGATGTAAACACCATACAATCACAAAGTGTGTTTTCATCCTAGTGTGCTCCTGTGCAAGGAAGATGCAGTCCAAGACACAGCATGAACCTGGTAGTCATGGTGAAAGCTGATTAGTCATACTCACTAATTTATTTTCCTGAGAATGTCTGATCAATCCATCTCAGGTAGGACAGGTAGCCCTTCTGTACCTTGAAGGGTGTAAAGTATTGATCAGAACATAGATTTTGATGTGGTTCTGCTAGTGTTATATCTAATAACATGATCAAATCATTCTTCACATAAGTGTCTGTCAAAATTAATAAAAAGTGTGAATTTAATGCATGAAGACTGTTACCATTTTTGGATTGTTATTCTACATTCAACCTACCCTCAGGTAGATGAATTTTTAATTTAATGTTCTGTATTCTTTAGAAAGTCGTCTTCACCATTGTATACAAGGATGAAAAAAATCACAGTATTTGGATTTTCATAGAATCATAGAATGCTTAAGGTTGGAAGGGACCTCTAGAGATCATCTAGTCCAACCCCCCTGCACACGCAGGGTCACCTACAGCAGGTGGCTCAGGACTGCGTCCAAGCGGGTTTGGAAGATCTCCAGAGAAGGAGACTCCACAACCTCCCTGGGCAGCCTGTTCCAGGGCTCTGGCACCCTCACTGGCAAGAAATTTTTCCTTAAGTTCCTGTGGAACTTTTGGTGCTTCAGTTTGTGGCCGTTTTCTCTAGTTCTGTCGGTGGCCACCACTGAGAAGAGGCCGCCCCATCCTCCTCACTGCCTCCCTTGAGGTACTGATAGACACTGATCAGGTCTCCTCTCAGCCTTCTCTTCTCCAGGCTGAACAGGCCCAGCTCTCTCAGCCTTTCCTCACCGGGCAGATGTTCCAGGCCCCGGATCATCCTCGTAGCCCTTTTAAAAGATAGCCAAATACATACAAATGACAATATTCACCCAGTCAGATATTTTTTACTTCAAGTATCTAAGCAGAGAGATTGAGCTCAGTAGGCATCTACCCTACCCAAACTACTATTTTTTTTTTTTTTTTTAAACTCAGCCTGTTCCTCTTGTGCATTTTTAGAAAAGGGTGAGAAAAAAAAAATCCAGCCCTGTGGAAGTGTATTAAAATTTCTGACCAATATCTGCTTCACACTTTTCATTCCATAAGGAGTGGTATCAGTCTTTGTGCCTCCCAAAATATTTTGCCTTGTTTGGAGAGATTGTCTAAATGAATCTGTCTCCATGTGAAATGGATGTTTTAATATCAACATGAATTTAATTGGGAAAGCACAGGTCACTAATGAATTTGAGGCATAGTTTATCCAAGTCTGGGCTTAATTCAGCATGTAATTAAACACATTTATAACTTTAAGCATATGAGTAGTTCTAATTAAATTAATGGCTCTGAGTGCAGTTGTACGACTTTGCCTGCCTGAAATGAACTGTAGCATTAGGACTTTAAGTCTGTACTTCACAGAATTAAGTTGAGTTTTGCTGTTCTTGTTAGGAGCATTATCACATGATAACTTAGAATTAATTAATATTCATGTTGAAGAAGATAAATAGCTTTTTTTTGTATTTTTTCTGAAGACTTCTTAACTTATTCGTTTATACAAGCAGTTAGGAAAACATAGCACTGATGAGTAATAATGAATGTATTTTTGTGGTTTCAAGTCTGCCACATCAGTGTTCTCCAAATGAATATGGTTTACAGTAGACAGTGAACATTGTAAACTTTTTTTTGAGGTAGTATTTAAATGCATTTCACTGGCAGCATAGGGAAAAAAAAATAAACATGTGGTATTAACTTTTAGTGCAACTTCAAAAGCAGCTTGAACTGTAGAGTTACCATTGTTGGAGTTCAAAGCAAGTGTGTTGTGCAGATAGCAACGTTTTATCAATCAAGCAATGAAAATAAAAGTAAAAAGTGCATTTGCTTAAAGCCTTGTAGATTTGTCTACTGATGTGCCAATTCCTTCAACTTCTGTTGTTAACGTCTGTATAGAGCAATTAGAAGACTTAATGCTTGTTTCAAGGGCTTCAAGTGTTTTACTGACATTTGTGAAAACAAATTTGATAAATACATTTTGGAATGTAGAGAATTAGGAAGTTTAGCCATTAATAAAATCAAAATAATTATAAATGTGAGAAGTTAATATTAATACTAAATATTATTATTAAAATAATATTCTGTATAAACCATCCCCATGTTGTTTAGCTAGACCTTCTGCATTCATAAAACTATAATCATATTTGTAAAGAGTAAGAGTACCTTGTAAATTAATTACATGATTATGATCTTCCTCAGTTTCAACCAGCTGCATAAATTGCTGTTGACATTAATAAATAAATGATGCATCTTTGCTGCTGATAAAATTTTGCTTCTATATGAAGGAGTTTATGGTAAACTGTTTAAATGGAATTTGCCTACAAAATTTAATGGAATTTGCCTGGTGGCAGTGTACAGATCTTGTTAGTAGTTACTCAGAAACAATGTTTTCTTCTTGTTTGATAAGCCACAGTATACAGCAGGAGCCTGCTTTATTTTCCTGCTAGCAGATGAATAAGGGGACTGTTGTCTGTATATATGTGTAGCATGCAAATATAGCTCTTCTCTTAAAGCTGATAGGAGCTATTTGCATGTTTTTGTGATGCTTCGTGTTACCTGACCACGTAAGTTAGGCTTAAAGTGATTAACTTAGTAAACATTTCAAGTTTGTTTGTTTTAATGACGGTTACATGCAAGCCTTGAGTCTCTTTTTGAATCACACATGGCTGAAAACAGCTCAACGAGATAGATTTCAGAGTTTTAAAGGTACTGTTTTGTAGATAAGGCACTGGGTTGACATTTGCAGTGCATTTAAAAAGTGCTTAACTGAATAAATTTAATTATAAGGGTGCTGAAAACATTCTTTCTACCTAAAGCAAGTATTTTCATGTCTTTCTCCACCATTTTTGGCTGTTTTGAAGACTGACCTTAGTGAATTTTTTGAAAATAAAGCAAAAGTATCCATCTTATGAAGAAAATGTTAATCTAGGTATATACTTTATGTAGGAAAGCACGTCCTTTTTGAAGATTAGATTTTACAAATATTTGCAAGCCCTTGAGATCAGTTTGCATTACGGTCAGGGTGGAGGCTCCAGCAGGAGGGCTGCGGAGCGGCGACCGGCCGTGTGCCTGAGAGCCCCTTGCAGCGGGTGTCACTGAAACGGGGAACACTCTGCACGTCAGGCTCTCTGCCGGTACATATGTCTGGAGGTAACTGCATGCAACACAACAGAAAGGAATCTAAAAACTAGATGGATTTTTTACAACTCTGTAACAGTGGTATTTTTGTATTTTTCTCTTAACTAAAATGCTAGTTATGGAGCATAGAGTTATTGATACATATTAATAGAATAAGTTCTTTTGAGAGCAAATGACCATAACAAAACTAAAATGCATGTACTGTGATATAACTTCAGCCTTTTGATTTCAGCTTGTTCCTCCCTTTGACAGATGTATCCTAATGAGAACTATCCAGCCAAAAATTGTGCTTTTGCAGTATGACTGATTTTTTTTAAATGCAGAAATAAATGTATTTGTGCATATTTTCATGTAAGGATGAGCACATGCATGTGTCTTTTCTCAACAATTTTTCTTGTGACAATGTGAGAGAGCTAGCTGCATCATGTTGGAGTACAGAAATAAAATGTGTTTTTTAGCAGTTTGGTCTCAGTGAGAATATCCACAATGTACTCATGTTTACTGGCTACATTGGAAATACATTTCCTGTTGTCTTTTGTTGTTAAAATAGGATCTCTGTCATATCATTTAAAAGTACCAATTATTTTCATATAGTAATACGAAAAAAGTCATGTTTACATGTAACGTGTTATTGCCACTTTTGAAAATACACAATTGTGCAATTCCTGGGAAGGTTTGAGATGTATTCTTAGGTATTTCAATTTTCTTCCTTCTCTGTCCTGGTGAACTTCTTGTTCATTACTGCTCCCATACCTGCCTTTTCAGCCCAGTAATGTTGTAGATCTTTACTTCTTCCATACACTATTTTATTTCTGACTGTTGAACAAGTTGATTGTTGTGTAAATGTTTGTTCCTGTTCTCCTAAGCATATCTTAATTCTAGGAATATTAAGAACAGAACATTAACAAAGAGTATTGAGAGCAGTAACAAGGGGTATTACAAACATCATGGGAGGACTGTCCTGAGAAAGGAAAGTTTTTCCCCCAAATTTTAAAACTTGAACCTCGTGCCACTTTGAGGCAGAAGCTGGGCAGAGTTGCTGCTGTTCTAGATAAAGGAAGTCTGGCCATTCTTCTCGGTTCCTGCAGATGAGAGAAGTGAATCAGAATAAGCATAAGGAGGAGCACAGTGAGGTGTTTTTCCTTACTACTTTGAAAATGCTTTTGTTTCTTCTTAACTTTCCTTAGTTCTTGGTCAATTGGCTGCATAGCAATGATAGCTATCTTCTTGAAGCTTGAGCATTTTGAAAGTAGTATATATATATTGCTTCTGGACAAGACTCAGCCCTTCTAGGGTTGGTGGTTTTTTTTTTTGTTTTGTTTTGTTTTTTTTTTTTGCTTGCTTGCTTGCTTGCTTATTTTTTGTTTGAAAAGCATAATTAAATCATGCTCTAAGTTTGAGATTGAGAATTACTGAAGTAGTAAGTGGGTACCAATTGAAAATTAGTTTGTGTAGTGTATGTCATAGAATTTCAAATTTTTAGAGGTTGTCAGTCTACTGTTCTACCCTACCATTATCTTTTAAATTGTTAGCCCCAACATCCAGGGTGCTCTCACTGGATATTAGCATATAATAGATCATATGATCTTTATCATACTATGGAAAACTATTCCATAATCATTGGATGGCTCTGTTTAGCAAAATCACATACTTTTTTATACTTTTTTTTTCCATGCTTGACCTGACATAAATAAGAGATGCTTAGCCATCTAAAACCTTACTGAAGATTTAGTGCAAACCTTACTGAAGATCAAACAAAGATTTAGCTTTGAAGAACAAAAATTCAAAGCTAAATAGATAACTGAAAATAGTATACTTTTGTGCATCTCTTTTTAGTTGAGCATAAGAATTACTGTTCTGAGGAGTTTGTCTGTAATTTAAATTGTACTATATAAAATTATTATTGATTAAATACAATACATTCTCCCAGATTGGGCACTTTACACTGGAATTTTGAATAAACCATAATTTATAGATCTGCTTAAAAACATGTCATAAGAAGCCATAAAAATATCCTACAAAAAAGTTTAACTTGGCAAACATAATGGCTTGGATAGATTAAAATTTATTTCTGAAGTATTATTAAAATGTATATGTTTGCCTGTCTGTTTGTAGCATACGCTGTAGTTCAGCCGTATTTGAAATATCCACATATTTCTGTCTTTCTGTGTATTTTGCCAGATGAATTCTTTCAAGTTTGAAAACTGTTATGCTAGCGTTCATCCCAAGGAAAAATTATTTTGGGAGGGTTGAGAAAAATGTGTTTAAGCATTTTGTGAATAAAAATCAGTTTGAGTTCTTACTGGTGTAACTGAAAGCTTCAAGGAAAGAAAAAAGTTAAAGACGGAAGTTGGCATCGTCTCCGGGCCGGGGGACGTGGTGGGGATGCAGCGCGGCAGAGTCCGCAGCAGAGCTTCGCTGCGTGCTGAGGGAAGCTCCTTGGAGGCTGCCGCAGGAATCACTCCTGCCACAGCAATCTTTATTCTCAGTCCTCTGCACAGAGGAGGACTAAGAATAGCATTTTGCTTAGCATGGACTTAAAGTTTGTCCCACCTTCACTTGGGCTGAGAATTGTGAGAAGACACCCTTCGCCACAACTGGTTCCTGTTTTCCGTATTGCAGTCTAAGGCAGGAAAAAACCTTTGGGAATCCAAGAAAAATCTTGTGGTTTGAGTCATGAATAATTAGGTCTGCAGTTTCTCTATTGGTCTTTTAATTTGCTGTTGCTTTTTTTTTTTTTTTTTTTTTTTTAATATTTTAAGGGCTCACTTTGTAAAAATCTTTTTAGTCAAAAAGTACCATTAATTTCCATAGGATTTATGGCACATTTTTCCTGAAAGCTTACGTGCTTGCTGGCACTGCACCTGCAAGTCCCCCAGGTCCTGTGACAGCACCTTGCTGCTCTGAGTCCTGTTGCTTGTCCCTGTTGGGCTGCCTAGGGGTGAGCGAGGGCTGTTGCTCTGCATGGAGAGTATCCTGGCTGTTGGGTAGAGTCTGAGAGAGTGACCTAACCTGCTGATGAGAGGACTTGTGGTGACATCAAGTAGCTTTAGATCAGATCCGTTGTCAGTGTATTTCCATTTGATGTTTTCAGTGTACTTTGAAGGTGGGGGGAAAGTGGCAAACTGAAAATAGACTGCATGAGAGAGACGCTACATTGCAGGAGTGATTGCTTTCTAAATAAAGAATCTTCTGTACTTCTGTATCTCTTGAGAGAAATTAGGAAAAGGACCATAAAGTTTCTGTTGGCCAGCAGAAGAGAACCATCTGCTGGAGTTATGAACAGTTGGCCGAGTTTAACAGCGAGTGGTTGATGGTCTCTGCCCTGACCAGGAGGAGTTATTTTATCCAGTGCAGGTGACTGAAAGTGAAGAAAAACACACAAAAATTAAGGAAGGGAAAAAAAAGAAAAGTAGAAAAGCACTTTAAAAAACAAAATTAGATTCCAGTGACAATGGACAATGTTTTTCTATTTCAGATTTTTAATCATATATTTCTCAAATCATTAAAAGGCACAGCACATGGTGAATGGTTCTGGTGAATCATTAACTTCATCTGTAAAGAGAAATACAACATTTTGGCACTTCCTTTTCTTTTTCCTTTCTTTCTTTGTGGTTTTCCATTTCTCTTCTGCAAACAGTTAGGATGAACTAAAGCATTCTCTGTTTTCCATTAGGTCTCATTTGCTACAGCTTTCTGCCTTTAAATTACTTCTGAACCACAGAATCTGGCAGGGCTCATTGGGAGGCATTTGAGGACAACTACTTGATCTGGAGTACAGCCATGTACGGCACTTGAAGGCATAGAACAAAGCAGTATAAACTGAGATTATTTTACTAAATGTTTATGGGTCTTCCAGGACAGCCAGTAGAATTAAAGAAAAAAATCTTAATTAGTGCATAGTATGTAAATATTCACTTTTTATTGCATCAAGGAATGCTTTTACCTTCTCTGCCTGAAAACAAAGGCCCGTTTAATGGCTTTTCCTTCATGGTGTCCCTAATCTAGCATTTCTTGTCTTATCATCAGAGCTTAAATACACATAAAGAATTGCTAACATCAGATGTCTTGAATAAGAGATTTAAGGAGGACTGGCTAGGTTAGTAGATGAATCACACTTCTACAGCTTTGCAGCCTTTCACTACAGGCTGGAGAAAAGCAAATACAAATTTGAATAATTTCTGATAGAAGCCAGTTTAAACTTTTTGAGCCAATTTTATTTTTGCATACACGCTTGCAACCTGCTTAACTTTTATATGCTGCGAGCATATACATGCAGAAACGAAGGGATACACTGGATACACTAAAGTGTATCTGACAGTGAAGTAATTTGGTCAAACTAATGATGACATGATTAGTCTAGCATTATAGTAGCAGCAGAATAGAAAATATGTTATAACATATACAATAATGCTACACCTGGAGCCAGTGAGGCAGTGAAGAGTTCAGTGGTGCTTAAAGGTTGGTGCGGGGAAGGCTGGTGTTAACCTGAGTTGTCCTCTCAGGGCCAGTTGCGCTGCCTGGGCCTCCAGGCTGTGCCCTCCTTCCCATCACTTCACTGATTGCCCACGAAGGAGTTGTGGTCAGTATAACTTTGAATGTGCAGCTGAGAGAGAAAGACCCCAGCAAGTAGTTACAAAATATACCCTGGACATTCTGCCTAACTCATTTAACTTTTGTATGATAGAGGAATTCAAGGCATGTAATTTGGCCATGTGTTAGGGCTTGTTTTCTTTCCTCATCCTGTGCCATTTGTATTCTTCATGCAGCAATCCCTGACTATATTCAAGAACTTTAAATGTGTAGGAGCGTGTTTGCAAAACTTGGCCAGCTACGTGAATACAAATTAGGGTGACCAAGGTCTTTTGTACAATTTTCCATGGGCAAAAGAGTGTGCCTGTGCAAATTATGTACATCAGAGTATTCCCAGGTGAGGTCTAATTTGCTTCCATGACACAGGCTAAAAATCATGAATATTAATGGTAATTGGCTTGAACTCTTGGGAAGCTTATCTAAATAGACAATGCTGGGTTTTCTGGTTGTGAACTTTATCTCTTGTAATGAAAGGAATAAATACAAAGTTAAGGGCATCTGAGATATATTAAATAGATCTCTTTTTTTTGGGGGGGGGAAGATATATCTGTTGTTGAAAACAGTATGTTTGTATTTAAAGCATGCCACATGTTTTTAGGTCTCATTAAACAATGCAGCTATTTAATGTTTTGAATTTCTGGTAGACAGGATGAGGCTTTCTTGCCACTGATGATAATGCAGTAATAAAAATGCTGTGCAATATTTGAAATGTTAATGCTATCAGTTTGGTTAAAATACAATGCTTACATCTTAGAGATGGAGGCCGGGCACTTACTTTCTGTGCTTATTTTCTTATTTGTTGGGTTTTCGCTTTCCCAGCTGAGGAAATGATTGTAAATTTGTGCCTTTAGTATCTCATTTTCCCACTCTTCTAGTGTACGTGTGTCTTGCAAGCTGATAGTTTCATATATTTGCCCAAAATTGTATTGAATACCTCTTGCAAGGTCTGAGCGCTTTCTCCTAGCGTGACTTTAGCACAAACAAGGCAGCATGTGGGACCCTGAAGATGCACACAGCAGCCTCCCATATTCATGTCCCAAATCATAAATGTGCATTTTGAAGAATGTGGCGTGAAGTCAGAAATACACTTTTCAAACATCCCTATCGCTTTTTTTTTTTTTCTTTTTTTTTAACGTGAGCTCCTAGCAAAGGCAAATGCTGCCATGATGGAAAGCACTAATGAAGAAGTATAAATAAATATTGCTGATTTTAATTCACAGTCATGCTTTTCTACTTTAGTATTTGCATATCATGTAACTGTTTCTCTTATACAGCTTGATAAAGCATAAGATATTCCATGGAAAGGAACCTATTACTTTACTAAGATCTAAAATGCTCTTTTCTTTTCTTTCCAAGAACAGGCCAAAATCTTGCCTCTCTTCCTTCACTGGGCCAAATGTGGAATTTATTTAGATCTCAATCAGATACAGTAGTAATACATTCCCTGTGAGTGGTATGAAATTTCCCAGACTCCTTTAAGTGATGCCAATTAAGCTCACAGCTACATGAGTCATGTCAGAATAAAAAGACAGGAAAGTGACCACAAGAGAGCACACAGCTTTCTTTGCATGCTGAAGATTTAGGGGATATTTCTGAATAGAAGAAATGTATGCAACAATTTTGAGTTTGTACCCTAAAGTGCTGATTAAATATATGCTGATAAAAAGCTGTTTGTTTTTAAAAGATTATACAATCCTTAGAAGGTAAATATCAAATTCAGATATATTGTAGCAATTCTAGAGACTCTTCTTTGCATCACATTCTATTTTATGAGATAGAAAACAGCTAAAAGTTCTGAAAAGTTGTTCATTCTTTTGGATGTGGTGTCCAACAAACTATGCATGAAAGAATTTGCAATAAGCATGAAAGCAATAAGCATGAAAGCTGCCAGGAAAGATTTCCTCTTAACAAAAGCACTCTATAAGTGACATGAATTTTACATTCCAAGAAAGTTTAACATAAAGAAGAAAGGTTTAATGAAGAATCTGTCCCTTTCCACCCTAGTTCACAATTCATTTTCTGTGCTACTCAGGCTGACTACCAGTTACTTCGTACTGCTTTGTATCTAACTTTTCCCTTCTCTTAGTATAAAATCTCCATACTTCATAGATAGCAATTCTGCTTCGAAGAAAGTGTGAAAGTAATTTCTACAAACTGTTTGTATTTTTAATTAAAGCTAAGAGCTGTTCAAAATATCAAGGAGAAACTTGGCAATGTTCAGTTCATTCCTCATTTGAGCTTCGCTGCAGAAGGATGAGATGGAGACTGGACCAATACTAATATTATTTAAAGACATTATTGTTGTGCTATAGTCGTGTGATATAGTTACAGCCAAGGGTCCGCTTGCTGTTAAGGGAATATGGCTTGAATTCCTGTATTTGGTATAGCACAGTTCATTTATATAAACTTGCAAAATGTACACATAGGTAGAATATAACTAATACTACAAAGAGGTGTGTAACTACCTTGCAGGCAGAAAAGGAAAGAAATGTATTATGAATGGAATAAAAGAAAACAGAGATCGAGATAGGATGTAAAAGTGGGAAAGACCCAAGCAATCCTGTAGCCTGTAATAATCTCATTGAGGGCAGGATAAAAAACACTGTAATAGAAAAAGAAAGGGTTCATGAAATATAATAGCATCTGTAAACTAATGCATACAAGGGCATGCAAAGGTAAGACTTGAAAAGAGAACTCAGGCCAGAGAAAAGGAATTCCAGACAGATGAGGCAGCACTTGCTAAAGGGCAACCCCGGTGCGTGGTCAGGAGGAAGGGCCAGGAGGAATGCATGAGTGGGCAGTAATTGGATGATAGACACAAGATTAGAGAGTCAGGGTGGAGCGGGGCCAAGGAGCATTTATGAAAAAACAGCATACTAAATATAGATAGGACTCAGACACTGACTATGTTATAGTGACGTAACTATGGCTGTTCCACCCTCCCCCCCCGGAACGATGCAGCCTCAGCTTTTAAGGTTTAGATTATGTGATTAAAGGATAAAGAAAAAAAAATACTCGATAACAGTCAAGGCAGGAAATGATAAAAACATGGAGCAGGTTGCTAATGAATTAAAGAAATCCAGCTCTATTTATTATTAAGTTTTTAAATAATTCAGGAAATTTCTAAAGTAAATATTTTCAAGCTTTTTAAAAAAAAAAAAGCTTTTTTTTTTTAAATTTATTTTAAGGCAACCCTTTAGTGGTGAGTATTTCATTAGATCTTCATATAACTTACAGCTTCTCTCAAAGTGCGGTTTAGGTCCCTGCACAGGTTGTTAGGCAGCTTCAGGGTTAGGGGCACCAGTCAGTATCTTCTATTGACTGGCTGGAGAAGCACAAAAAAAAAAAAAGAAAAAAAAAAGAAAAAAACAATGCTGAAATAGCAGAATACATGTTTGAAAAATGCACTAATCTAATTTTTAGTGGTAAATTCATGCTCATAATAAGAAATCAAAACTAGTCCAGGATCTTACTACATTACTGACTTTTCTGTCCAGGCCCCCAATAAAGTGATTGCATGACTTATGCATGTCTGACACTTGGTAGTTGCAGCCTTTCAGTTAGCTTTCGCAGGCCCATGCTCATGGATATTTTACACTCCTTTGCTTCACCTCTGCAGGTGGCATGATTTTTCCTTTTGGTTGGTAATACTGCAGATGATTTTCTCAGTCTGTTACAGTTGCTGTAAGGGTCTTTTTGTTCCTGGGAGGGCTGAGCAGGCTCTGCTCCCCACCCTTTCCAGCTGGGAGTGATCAGTGACAGCAGCTGTGGGGCCAAGCCTGATTTGGAGGAGGGAAGGGAGAGCTGGGGCCCCTAAACCAAAACAGGTCATGGGATAGGGAGCAGGATGGTCCTGGTGTTGTTTCTAAGCTTTGGCATCCAGGTTGGTTATCTGCTCTCAGAAGGAAGAGCTCGAAGTGATTTTATGTTGTGCGTTGGGGTCTCCTGGGGCTGCAGCAGGCGTCTGCCACTGTGACTGAGTGGTGAATGTAGTACAAGATGGGGTTAGGCGAGGTCAGGCCGCTGTGGGCTAAAATCACGGTGCTCCATTTTGTGGGTTTTAGGAATTTAATACTTCTGGTAGCGTTGCCTTCGCTTACATGCTGTGTCACATGTTCAGCGTGTGCTCACCTGTAAATCAGAAACTTCTGATTCTGAAGCTGCTGCAGTCCATTCCATCTGACTCTTCCCTCTGTGTGGCGAGTAATGCAGAAAGCTCCTGTTGAGGGGCTTTTTGGTTCCTGGCACATTCAGCATCCTACCGTAATAGAAGTGTCTTGTCTTTGTACGGAAGAACCAGAGGTGGCTGCAGGATCCGTGTGGGAGCGATTCCCTGAACCTGCTGCTGAGTTCTGCTGTCTCGCACAGGGCCAGATCCTGGCCAGGTGCTGGAGGTACGATCAGAATTAAACTTCTAGTGTTACTTTATCAGGTTCTTTTAGCAATTAAAAATTATTGTACTGAAATATTGACCCACTCAGAAAATGCTGCTGGGAAACTAAGCAAAAAGTGATAAGGAACCACACCTGGGGCTACAAAACTGGGTCCTGTAATGAATGTTGGTCCTGGTCTTACTCTGTAGTGATGCCAAACTGCTTTATATTTCAGTATTTTCTTTTATGTTAATATGTTATTTTGGCTGGAACCTTAAGATAGACGACGTTTTTTTCTGTAAGTTCATAAAGAGGGGAAAAAAAAAAAAAAGGAGAGAATGGCATAATATAGCACTGAGTTCACTGGGACCTATGGCTCTACTGCATTATAATATTTGAAAGTCAATGTATTCCAGCAGCCTGGCAAAGAACTTAATTATTCTACACTTGCCTTCTCACAAAGAGAATTTTCAGCTTGTATTTTTGCTTTAAAGGTGCTGGATGGTGTTTTGTTAATCTGCTGAAAGCTCATATGTTGATAGAGATAAGCTCACTGAATTATTTGCACTGTGATTCTTCCTCACCTAACACAGGTGAAATAGGTGAAAAGGTGAAAAATCTATCCATTTAAAACTTTTGCTAATCACTTCAGTCTTTTTTTTTTTTTTTTTTTTTTTTTTTTTGGACTCCATTTACTTAAATACCTAGAACTACTGTTATGTTTTTTGCTGTGCTATTTATTCCTTTCCATTTTAATATCTCTACTAATTCGCCTGTGAGCTGCATGAGGGCAAAGAGTCAAAACCGAGAAAAATAGTTGAAGGGCCTTATTCAGTGAGAGGAGTATTAGAAGGTCATCTCATTACTGAAGTAACAACCGAAGTACTGGGATTTTTGTTCTTTTTTGTTCTTGTTTTTTGAATTTGTGTGCTGGGCCCCAAACCCCTGAAAATGCCTCTTTCCCCACAACTGGGTATCATTGGTTCTGTTTTGTCACTCCTCCGTGTTACTTCAGAGTGGTCACCCTGTGCTGTTGCTTGTGGCTGCATTTGCAAAGTGCTGGGCAGCTCTGCGGCCCGTTGCTGCCATCCCTTCTGTGAGATGCCTTCCTTGCGGCCTTTGTAAGTTCATGGGCTCTTCTCGCTCTGTGATCCCTTGTTCTGTTTCTAACCCTTCAAGGTAAATCTGAGCAGTGAAATGATGCCAGCTCAGGTTAGCAGGTAGAGGTAGCAGCAGTAACACAGACACAGAAAAGTGGGCTTATTGGGCAGGCAGGCTGGCACGTGGGACGCATGTGTGCGAGGATCCCGGGTGGGTATTATAGCCCTGGCTGTGGCACCCTTGCTGCTGCTGGCGTCCTGCTCACCTGGTCCAGCTCTCGCTGTGTGAACATGCCACAAGCATTGGTCTGGTGGTCAGTTTTAAAACAGGATAAAGGCTTTCCACTCCTCCTGTTCATGTAGACCAGTAACCAGCCTCGTTGCAGTCTCTGCAACTCTGCCTCCTTTCACTTTTTACTGCTCTGTTTCTGAGTTCAGCCACCAGCAGAGTTTCCCTCCTTCCATGCACCCATTTCGGTACTCAGGCATTTTGATTAAATGCAGCCATTGGTGCCAAAATACCAATCTCTGTTCATTAATGGGGCCTCATTAGTTTTTCTTTTGAGCTTCTTCACTTAGGCTGTCTGCATGTCAATTCTGTCTTGCTTTATGTTTGATGTGCTGTCCCATTAAGAGCCTATGCCGTAGCTGTAAGAACCAGAAATAAATGTGAGCCTGGTTTCACTTTAAGTTACTGAAAATTAAGCTGCCTGGGGAGTGAAGGCAGCTTCAGGGCAAGACCTCTAGTGCTTTTATTGCTTTGCTGATTTGCAGATTGCCTTTATAATTCTGCTTCCTTCCTTTGGTGTGATGCAGTGTGGTGATGCTGTTGGATTGCATCTCGCATTTTCAGATTCACACGCTACTTCCATGATTCTCTGACAAGGAAACACATCTCAACTGTTGTCCATATTGCTGAGGTGGCTTATATCTTTCTTGTCTAAAATATCTTCTGCAGTATCTTTTCTTTAGTAGCCTCGGCAGCTGTAACTTCTATCTATTATCTGTTCCCTAACATGTTGAAAAAGGGAAGATGGAAAACTTAGCAAAAGCTGCTAAATTAGAGATGGATGAAAATGGCTATTTTATGCGTGTGGAACTGCAAATGGAATAGCAAGGAGCTCTTGGGGCGTTACCTGCTTCTCTCTGTCTCTTATTCAGTTTTGAGGCAAATAATGACATACTTTGAAAAGTGACAATATGTAACTATCTGTAAATTGCTATGGCTTGACATGCAAGACTACTCATGTTTTTCACTTTGTAAATATGATATGTATTATGTTGCAAAGTATCTGAAATATCTTCTCTAAGCCAAAAACAAACAAACGTTGGCATCTGAAGGATTTTGGCTCATCACAGGTCTAATAGTACTCACACTTTAGGGCATTACGTGTTAATGGTTTCACGCGTGTGAAATGCCAGTAAGCTTGCTTCACTGTTAGTGTAAAAGACCTCAACCTTGGGAAGTTAATTGATGTTTTTAATTGTCTGGAGAAGAGCACTGTTTCTCATCGGTGTAAGCTCCTAAGCTGTTTATTTCACTTTAACTTGTGATCCATCCAATAAATTCTGACTGGATCATAACAGAAAGTAACGCTGAGTCAGTCCATCAAACTGTAGTCTGCGAGTCCAGCCTGCTAAGGCTGATATGTCCGTGCAGTTACCTCAAAGTGTTTTGGGAGAAAATCTTGAGCTGGAATCATGAAGTAACATTTGCCTCTTGACACAGTTTATAATAATGGACTTTAAAAGTGTGTGACACATATTCAGAGCTTAAAATCGTCTCAGATACTTCTAGTGGCAAGGAGGCTAGAGCTGCTGTTACTGCACATGACATGCCTTATGTTTGGGTGAGTATTTAGTCGTGTCCTTCTGGCTAGCAAAATGGTATTTTTTTCCCCCTCATTGCAGTATTTTTAGAATTGGCAGTGGAAAAAAGATGTATAAACGCGCAGGAGTATTTTGGAGACTGTGGGTATGTATAATTTGTAATATTTTTATTTCTTGTATCTGTATTTCCTGAAGCTGGAGTCCTAGCCTTGCATGTCACTCTGTGCCTGAGAACTAAAGCTTACAAGACTAACATAATAGTGAGAATCTTGTCTCGACTCTAAATCTTTTGGAGCTGGTTGTGCTCTGCAAGGTGGCCAGCCAGCCAGCCAGAAACTGGTATTTTAAAGAAGGGGGAGGAACCACTTTCAGTATAGTTAGATGAGTAAGCTCTGCCTCATTTACTTCTAAGAGCGCTGGGATTTCAGAGTCATGTGGCCCTGGGCAGGTGAAGCAGAAATGTGTTTCTGTAACAGATTTTCAGCAGTCAGCAGCACACTATAGGCTGTTCAAGATGCCCCTCGTTCCAACAGCGCCCTTGGACTGCTTGGATTGCACACAGAGGTGCAAGGAGGAGCCGTGTCCTTGGAGCTGCTGCTCCTCGAATTTTGTGCCTTTCTCAGAGTTGTAGGAACTTACCGCTGCCTCCCATGAATGGGGGAAAAACAAGCAACTGTTACTGGACAGGATTTAAAAAGTAATTAGGTACCGAAGTGTATAACTCTGCAAGTATGACATGTTTTCCAGAAACACCCAAGGTTTCAGATGTGCAAAAAAAGTTGTAGTTCAGCAGCTGTTGGTGGTAATCGTGTGTACGTCATTGGAGTGGGCACGTGCAGTTACCTTGTTCAGCAGTTGACCCACAGTAACTTGTTATCCGGCAGCATTTTTTTTTTTCTTTTCCAACTTGCAGTGGAGGCCATGGTGTTTCCCAAGTGGGGCTCCGCTGGGCGGCCTCTCGGCCACGGAGGCCAGTGGGCTGGGAGCTGGAGTGCGGTCCCCCCGGGGTGTGGGAGCAGCCTAGTGCGCCGCCTACCTCCTGCGGAAAGTGTGTGTAGCAGAAAAGCCTGTAGCAGTGCAAATGAAGTGAAAACTTTGGGTAGAAAAGATTTGATTACTACATCTATTTCTGGAATATTGGAAACTGTGCTCAGATGCTTGTTCTATTAAGCAGCTCCATTTGAGTTGCCCCGGTCTGTATCTTACTGCATCTTACTGGAGAGGAGGAGAAAGAAGGAGGCGGCCCACTTAGTACTGGGCACTGGAAAACTCTCTGGGCTGTGGCCAGCCTTCTTGCCTGTGTGTTTCAGGATTAAAAGTCTCCTTTATTGTTTTCAGCATGCGTTTTGGGATAGAGGAGTCTTTCATGTTTATATCTGAAGAAATATCTCACAACAGTTGAGGACATGTAATTTGGAGCTCTGGGCTTCTCAGTTGCTTTGTATTTTCAACAAAAAAAAAAAAAATATTGTTTTAAATACAATTTCAAAAACAGTAAGAAAAGTTGTTCCACCAGAAATCAGTTAAGTTGTATTTGGAATAGTAAAGAATTTCTAATTCGAATTTGGGTTATTACTTTGTGTAGACGCTACAGTGCTAAAGCCCAGGGCATGAGGGGTTTGTTGTTTGGAGGGGCCTGTGAGGAGGGAGCACGGGGGTCTGCGAGGTCACTGTAGGTCTGTAGCGATGCTCTTGGGGCATGGGGTAGATCCGTGTCCTTGCCTGCGTGTTGCAGTGCTGGGGAGGTTGCCGTGCAGCAGCAGGGAGATGTCCCCTGGGATAGAGCGGCACGCGGTCCCGGTCGGTTATGTGCTCTGCTTTCTTGTTCTCTGTGTGGGTGCGAAATTAGGCAACAGGGAGGTGGGCTGCCAGCGAGGGTGCTGAGAGCAGAAAGCAAATGAGCAAGGGTAGCCTGCAAAAACTGCCAGTGCTGTCTTAAGCTAATGCTTGCCCTGAATAACTGGAGTGGGAAGGTAATAAGGAAAGCTCTTTTTACTGCCAAGTATGTACTTAGTGCGTGCTTTAGAGGAGGTAACGGTGTGGGGAGCTGTGATGTGGGCTGGTGCTCAGCGTGGGGCTGCAGCCCAGGCCTGCAAGCAGCACGGCTGCGCTGGGGCAAAGGGAGCTGCCCACAACGGTGCTGCTGCCCTTCGTGCAGGACCTTGCTGCTTCAGTACCTTTGGTGAGGCTGAAAAGTGCCTACAGGGGAGGTCCTGTGCTGAGCCTAGCAAATAATTTCCATTGTGCAAAGACAGCACCCAGCACTTTATGGCTGGCAATAATGCTGGCAGGTGGCTAATACGTGGGTCAGCAGATACCACTTGCTGCCCATATGCAAAGCCATGCAGATATACCTCACTTTAGAGATGCTGAAAAACACCATTTTCTCTGTCTCTCATACTGCCCAGTTTCTGGTTTGCCGCCAGCGCCTCTCCAGACGCAGTTAGCAGCGAGCCTGCGCTACCTTTGCGTTTGGTTTCCCAGAGTGAAGCTCCTGCAGAGATCGCAGGCAAGAGATGTTATCTTTTTTGCTGACTTCTCCACATCCCCTGCACCACAAACTGCTTGGGAAAACCCTTGGCAGAAATCTCTGAACTTGACTGTCTATTAGGGGTTGTTAATTCTTCTCCTGATTCATTTAATTGTATTAAAGCTAGGTGAAAGTCAGAATAACTTGCAAAATCCATGTCTGTGTCTTTTACCCTCCTAGCAGGACTTCAGTCATGGATATAGGTAGGAAACCTGGATAAGGGACAAAGGTGTATTATAACAAATGTTTAAAAAGAGTGAAGTGTGGCACGTGTGGTATAGACACCCAGTTGGGCAGGGTTATTGATACAGAGCTCAGCACCAGTTAGGAGTTGCATCGTGCCTCTGGGTCATGACAGAGGATTACTGCTCAAGCTGTAAGAAGTCTAAGTGTGGTGATCCTCCTCCCCAACCTCGCGTGGCTCCTTGGAGGTATTTCTGAACGCTGCCCGTGTCGCTGCCACCTCCTGTTCCTCCTGATGCTGTCTGTGAGCCTCCTCCCCTCGGAGCACATACTGCTGAGCTTTGTGGCCACGGCAGATGGTGGAGCTTGGGTCTAGCTGAGTCTCTGATATTTCCACCTAATGCAAAGCTCCCTTGCAGAGATGGTTTTTCTACTGCAATAGTTAAGTCTTCACAGGTTTGTAATGGTGGGAGCAGCGCTCGATTTCTGTCTGATAACTAAAAATAATCAAATACTTCTAAACGTTAACACTTGGGCTAGCTAAAGTTGGAGAACCTTTGTCACCAACGGGAGTTTATAGCTCATAACTTGCATTTTTGAGTTCAACTCCTGCCCCTGGACAAACCCGCTGCGCCCACTGCCTCTGGGCTGCGCACGAGCTGCTCTCACCAGCGCCCTGCAGAGGCGTTTGCCCTCTGCAGAGGGGAGCGCTGCCAGCAAGGGTAGTGGAGAGGTTGGCTGCAAACTTACTTTTTCCTTCCTTGTGCTGAAGGGAAGCCTACTCTGGGAGGATAGCTGTTCTTTTCATGAGAGTTGTGAGGGAGGAAATGTCCTTATTAATCCCAAATTAACAGCAAGTAAGCAAAAGCTAACCCTTCTTTCTGAAAGGAGAAAACAAAAGGGGGTCATCTTGACAAACATATTTATTCTGCAGCTTATCTCAAGTCTGTGCTGGGTCATTTATTAATTAATAGCTGCTATTTTTTGCACCTTTACAGAGTTTTTACTTTTTGAACTTGTTGCTCTTGTATTTATTCTCTTTCAGTTATTGATGCCCATGTTCTAGCTACATATTTAAATCAGTTTGATTCTGTTTCCAAGGGCTTTTCTCTTTGTATCCCAGTCCATTCAGCATTTTCACTTAGCAAGTTAATGGAAGGCAGAAATAACAGGGGTCTTAAAAGGCCTAGCAGGACATGTAAAATAGCATTTCTGAGATCCTTTAATAGGCCTAAGAAGTGCTGTGTGTCAGGTAGGCATTAATGATCCACATATCTTTCTTTCTTTCATTTCAATTTCTGTTCTCTTTCCAAAAAAAAAAAAAAAAAATCTGTAAGCAAAATGTAAGTCAAGGCAAAAAGATCCAAATACAGTATTTGAGTTCAGTTCTTGGTGATAATTGTTTAAGAACTGATTCTGACAATCTAGAAAATTGTATCGCAGCATGTTGTAGAACTAATACAATAAAAATATAAGTACTTTAAAGATATTTTCTTAATGTTTGCTTATAAACTCTATCTACATGATGGAAACAGCTCAGTGGAAGTGGCAAAAGTCAAGGAATGCCACCTGAATGCAAGGATTAAGATGATGGAAAAGAAGGATGATTTAAAAGAAAACAAAACAAACAAAAAAACTTTGGAAAAAAATGTTGTTGTATATGACCAGTTTTATGAAGGAAAATTCCACACTGGAACCTGTTACCTAGTTAAAAGGATTTGGTTGCTGCAGTTGCTTGAATTTAATTATATTTTCTTGTCTTCCTTTTCAGATTGCATAAAAAAATCCATTCAACTTGTGTTAGAAAAATATAGTAAGAAGAAAGTGACCTCCTGGCTATATCCTACTTTGTAGGGGTAGTTTGAAGCCAAATGGTGATTGAATTATGTTCTTTCACAGAGGATGTTGTAGGGCCTCTATGCATTGTATTTGTGTCATGCTTGAGTTGCAGTATTTTAACTGATGGTGTCTAATAGGATTTGTCTGACCCAAGTAGCTAGAGCTGCATATTTAAGCAATTTTATTCTCATTTATTCTGCTTTTATAAAGTTTTTTTTGAAATGTTTTTGCAGATCCATCCACTTCTGCTATACATTTAACTTTGGATTAGGGAGTAGAAATATATCTTGTTGATAGCTCTGCTCAGAGGTGTTCTTTGACTGGCTTTTCCCCTTTTTGGAGCTTCAGTAAAGTTGTGGTGCTGTTGAAAGCTGTCCTTAAGTGTTCCTGAAACTTTTTTTTCAAATCTGATAGTTCGGATCAAGATTACAGGCATCCAGCCAGCTCACTGCAGGTCTCTTTCCTGTTGGTTGTTGTAAGACTTTAAAAAACTTGGAGGATTTTATTTTATTTTATTTTTGCACATAGAAGCTTGTAATTTCTGTCTTTATAGGCTGATGCAGTTGTTTCCAAATATACCCTACTGTTTTGGATGTAATGCTCTAATATGATATAGAAGAAATGTTTTGTCAAAATAGTAATGTCAGTGAGATTCCCAGTCGCTTATCGGTTGGGTTAAATTATGCAAAATTGTACTTATTTGTGACATTCAAATTTTGTTTTCTGGTGTGTTCTAGTTTGGTTTCACTTCCACCTTGGACTGAAGCTGTAAAATGGTTGAATAGGCTTCACTGTATACTGTGTATACACTGACTATGTAGAGAGGGGGGGAAAAAAAATAAGTTTGTCTTTTACTTCTGGGAATAGTTTTCAAGATTATTCAAGGTTACTTAAAACTGTTTTTCCAAGATATCTTTGAGTGCTGTAAAAATATTAGACACATTGTCAGAAGTGGTATTATGTACATTATTGGTATACCTAGAACATATGTTTTCTATGTATTAAGAGCCATTCCGTTATTACCAAAGGTCTTCAACTTCAAAAATATGCATAATGAGAAAGCATAATATAATAAAAGTCCGAGGAGGTTGTATTTTAGCAGGGGTTCTATTATTTGTCTTAGGCACTCTAGCAGTGTATGATTTGCTACTGTTTATGTTGGTATTTAGTCACACTTCTGGAACTCAAAAAATGCAGGAGACAGACAGACGTGTACTTATCCACCAGGTAACCAGCAGAGTGTGCAAAACCCCGAAAATATGGGCAGTTGCAGAGGGTCTCATTTGCTTTGTTTTAGCTCACCATGTAGTAATCTGGTGTATAAGTTTCTCAAGCTTCTTTTGAAGGTTGTTGTGCCTTTCTTCTGGCCATTCATTCTTTTCAGTTTGTCTTGACTTTTCTCCTGTGAATTTTGTTTTTGAATGTTTTAATCTTCTTGCCTAATAGCTACTGCTCTACCACTTGAAAATTGCAAGTTAGTTGAGATTTGGAAGTCCATTTTTGACTTTGGCCTCCAAATTCCTGCCTCTAAGCTGCTTAAGATTTGAGAACGGAAGAATTGGATGGAGGCAGGATGATGTTGAGGAGGAAGCGGGCAGGAAAGAGATGGGAGATTTACAATTAAATGAAAAAATAATCTTCCAGTGCTTGCTTTGGGAGGAAGACCTTACAAATCACTGAAATAACAAGAATTCAAGGTATTACCCGTATCTAATGCTACAAATCAAGATCAAATTGTCAGCAACCTTTATCCTGTAGGAAAATTATTTTCCTTGGTGGTTAAATAGCTACAGAAAGGTTGCAAGAGAAGTTACACAAAGATGGAAGCTGTTGTCGGTGTTTTTTTTGTTGTTGTTCTGATGACTGGGTTGACTATTTAATATTTAATTTGGTGAATATTTTTTTTGAGATATGTTTAGAGGATATTGTGAAAATGAGAATGTACTGTAGAAGCAAAAGGGAGTTGTTCTTGCCTTAGCTTTACTTTCAAATTTTCAAATTTTTTTTCAAATTTTTGAATGTTTAGCTAGTGCACAGTGTCTTAAAGCATAGAGCCTGCAAAGCAAAGAAGAAGCTGCTGAAGCCACACTTCAGTTGGTTAGAAACTGTGCCACTGTATGACAGGCAACTTTTAAAAAGTTTTTTGAAGGAAAGTGCTTTCATTTATGTTTTATACCTTCCAGACAGTGGGTTTTTCTTATACTTGTATAAGAAAATTTCTCTATTTCTCTGTAATTCCCTCCCCCCCCCGCCCTTTCTCACATGAGGACTTGGAGTCTGATTAATTGGTCCTTTCTGTGCTGGGCGTGAGAGGCCGAGTGCCTAGAGTGCCTCGCGGCACAGAGCTTTAGCCCTGTCCTTGCTTGCGCCCGCAGCCCTGTTTCAGACCCTGCAGTTCCTTTTGGTAACGTCCATGTCCCTCCCAGACTGGGTGCACCAGATATGCACTGAGTATTTCAACAGTGATGGCAGTGATGCTACTCTGGCTCTGTTTGCATTTGCGAGTCACATTCACGCTTCTGGCTGAAGCGCAAGCTGCTTCAAAGAGGGTGCTTGTTCAGCTGCCCATCCACAGCATCTTCCCAGCTGTCTTGGAGTAACCGTTCTCAGGAAAAACTTGCGCGTTCCCTACTTTGGGATTATGTTTTCTGATGGATACATTTCCTTATGTTTAAATGTAATGGTGTATGATGTGCTCGGATTCAGCCTAACAAGTGCTTTGGATTGCTTCCATTGCTTGGTTCTCTTAGCTATTAATGCTGTTCTAGCTCTTGCCAAATCCATTAACTTGGGATTTTTTTCTCTCTTTCTTTTGAATGGCTTTGTCAAATAACAGGAAGCCAACAGTAAATTCCATTGAGGACCACTTGAAGCAGGCAATCTTAGAGCTGCGTTCTGAGACTTGCCCACCTCTCTGACTGCTTTAGTGTTTGCTAATGCTTTTTGTCTATGTGGTTTCTTAATCAAAATGTGTGGGACTGAGCTGAGTTCCACACAAAAGTAGCATCTCACATCTATGCTTGCCTTGGCAACTAAAGTCTAAAACTAAAGTTCTGTCAAAAAAAAACAAAGAAAGCCCCCTAATTAGTTTGACAGGTCTTACTTTCTGTGAGCTCGTTTGATATTAATTGCTTTAATTACTTGATGGTTATTATTTAAAGTCTTTATTAATAAAAATTCTAAATCAAACTTCTCATTACTTCGTATGTGTTCAGCATCTAGAAGACTGCCTATCAGAAAGTTAATCTCCCCAATTAATCATTTTAAATATTGCCACAACCCTAGTTTTCTTCCAAGCATTTGGAACTTCTCTAGTATTCCAAGACTTACTGAAAATGAATGTTAATGATTCAAATCTCTTGATTATTTTTTCTTGTTGTTACTTTGAATGCAAGTTATTTGGACCTAGTGATCTTTCAGAGCTGTTGCCTAGCTCTTCAGATACAGAACATGCCTCTACTTTTTCTGCATTATTAGCAGCAATTTCTCATTTCAGTGTGATAATAGATATATATTTTTGTCTTACTCTGTTAAACAAGCTTTTTTATTGTTTTATTCATGGTGGTGGCGATTTTGTTTGCTTGTACTTTGCCTTTTTTTTTTTAAAAAAAAAAAAAAAAACCCTTTGAAGCTCCTAATTAATAAAACTGTCCAGTGGCTTCTATTTTTTTTTTTTTTCCACATATATATTGGGGGTAAAGAGTTGAAACGTGGTTTGAAGCTGCTTTTCTTTCTATGCTTGACTAAATTGGTTTTGATAAGTTCATTAATTACACTGTATAATATTCTTAAAAGTTTCAAGTTAACCCTTACATCTTTAATTCTTCAGTAGTTTTGTCTTACAACCGAGTTTTACAGTCCTGCATGTGGTGGAACACTGCATGCAGATTATTGGGTTGGACTTGCCCTGTTTGCCCATAAGTGATCACTAATTCTTTTCCTGTGACAACTGTTATCTTAATCAGGGTGTTAACTTTCTCCATATAGAGTGTGATTATTATTTAGGTAGAAAATAGCTGAGTTTCAAGTAGTGTTGTTGCTCATAGCATGAAGATTCCCATTTATATATTGTAAAACTACGAAGGTTTGGCCTTTTCTTCCTAACAGAACCTGAATGAGGTGGTCATATTGAACTATCACTGTGTATTTTGGGAAGGATTGGGCTGGAGGATGTTAGTGACCTTTAACAAGTACAGCTGATACCTATCTCTTAAGAGATTGTGCCGAGCAATGTAGCTCTTCAAAGGCCCCGTTCTATCTCCCGTTTTTCTGCGTGGTCTCTCCTAAGACATTTATAGTAACTGATTCTTGCCAGTCCAGTTGTGGAGACCTTCCCAAGGAGTAAGGATCACATACGAAGAATTGGACTTGGGTTGATAGAAAAGAAAGAATTCTTAAGAAAAGACAGGGATAAGGCCTAGGCTTAATGGGAGCTGACTTGATCTCCTGGCCAGGAAAGACTTTCTGTTGTTTTTTGTATTGTCTTTTTCCATAAGCTGTATTGGTATATATTTTCTGTTGAAAACATTAATTCTGATGATTATCTTTTTCATAAGCTTGTGACTAGCTTTCCATATTTATACTAAGCAGTAAATCCTTGGAAAATATTTTTACTGGGACTATTGTTTATTTGTACGTGGAAAGGGCCATTAAAAAAAATCCCTACAGCTATCAAAACTTTCAAAGTTTTATACTGCAGACAAAGCTGAACTTTGAAAATAGGGCAAAAATGGGTTGACATTCTCATTTGATTTTTAATGAGATTTACCTAAAGGGGAAGTTGTTTCTCATGAGGCATAGAAACAGATTTTCCTTGTATAGTGGGTACTGTTCTTAACTGAGTAAAACCATGGCCCTGATTTTTGGTGAGCCCTTGCCAGCTGCTGCAATTCTGCCCATTAAAAGTATAGCACAAATTTAAGAGGATGCCTCTAAGTAAAAGCTCCTATTTGTACAAAATCTTGCTTCATCATCCCTTATTTGCAAGGTCTCAGTTCTGCAATTGGGAAATGAATTTTCACATACAAAATACTCAAAAGGTGGCAGGAGTTGGTCTTTACCATTGGCTTTACCAAGGGCTTCTGAAGGGCTAGGTATTTTGGGGACGGAGTACTTAGAAAACTAAATGAAAGATGCTGTAACACCTTGGAAGTGTCTGTGGTAAGCTCGGGTAATACTGATCTTTACCTATATTGAAAGGGCACAGAATATATTAATGATATAGTTGGTTGTGCAGATTAGTATCCCACGAGTGGCAGGTATTGGAGCCATGTGAACACCCCTGCGAGACAGGAGTGCACACAGGAAGTGCCGTGCGGACTTCTCGGCAAGGGGCGGTTGTTGCACGTGAAGCCTCAGGGTATGGTTTTGGGCTTTGCCTGCATCTGCTAAACGCGCATCTCTGAAGAATGTATTTGCAGACACAGCTGAAATTTGAACCTGTGCTGTTTAAAAGATTTTTTTATAGCTCTGAAGAGCGCTTCACTGCTGTCCTGTGCTTTCTCAACCGCCCAGGGTTTTTGCTGAAATATATTTCATGTGGATGCAGCTTATCACTTAACTCTTACTTTGTTTCCTGGTATGACTGACTGACTGATGACAGTCGATAGGCAAAATATCTGTCCATTGAGATTCCCATAAATATGCAAAGCTGTATCCACGGGAGTCATTCAAAGCTGTTCCCGTTGTGCAATAAGGAATAATTTATGTGGAGGCAACAGGAATTTTGGCCCAGGTCACAAGAGGGTTTAACAGTGAATTATTTGGAGTACATTTCCAAATAATAATTCTCTCTTCATGATTCATTTCCTTAAATGCCCCTACATTTTTTGAGAGCATCTTTCTCATTGTTCTGATCTTTTTTACAGTATTTCTCCTTAAGCCATTGAAGTGTATTTAAGTGACCTATATTTCTCTGTTTCCAAACTTTAATGGCTGAAGAAAGCAAAGGAAGAAGTACAATTTGTAGTTTTTATCACCTTTTTTTATATCTTCTCTGAATACTGGAATAGTTACTGTACAGAGTGCAATCTTCAAATAAATTCTGCAAACTGAAAATATTTTGCAGGGCTTGCTTATTTTTCTTTTAAAAAAAAACAAAAAAAAAACAAAAAAAAGTGCAAATTCAGTCTTTTTCCCCCCGCCCCTATTGCTGCTGTCACCTAAGGTGACCTGTCAGCATCATGACTCAGAGTTCGAGGAAGATGTAACGTGCAGATTATTGAATGAAGATGAAATGTGATGTGAAGGGCAAGGGTTCTCGCTTCTCCGAAACCAAAGCACTTGGAGTTTTAAGCTCGCGCAGCCGTTTTGCTGTGCGCCTCAGCGGCAGGCGAGGCCGCAGGCCCCTGCTCACAGCCCTGCCCCTAGGGCAGGATGCCCGTGCGCCGTCGCCCCCTCTCCGAGCCGTGATGCCCTGCATGGGACTGGGAAGGAAGTTTGGACCAACCAAGCTTGGGCCGCCTCCTCCAGCTGTTCTCCTGTTTTGTGCGGCCCTGGGAGGGGGAGGCAGCTTGAGGCAGGCCGCAGTCGCTACGTGGGGCAGGGTCTGATAAAGGCGTTGGCTTTGTTGGTAAAGCACCTGTATTGTATCCTGGAACCTGTATCCTAACCTGTACTGATGACCGTCTGCTTAAAACCTGCTTTGGGTTTGCCCCAGCCAGCGTGCGCAGAGCTTGCGGCAGGCGCGCCGGGAGCGCTGGGAAGCGTGGCCGCCCTTTGGGCGCCCTGAAACGCGCTCTGCCCTGGGCAAGCGGGTCTGCCCTGGGCTCTGCGGGCTCCAGGGCAGGAGGAAGAAGTGGGAGGCGGGCAGCGAAGGGCGCTTGTCTTTCCTGATTGCACAAAATGGAACCAGGTTCAGCACAAGTGATGGTGAACGCATTTCTTCATTATAGCAGATTTCTTTGTTAACTAGTCTGTGATGGGCGTCCTTCTGTAGATCCTACTCTGAATTCTCAGAATGCTTTGTTCTTATGTTTGTGGCTTTCTTAGTGCTTAAAGTGTTAAGGGTTCTTTTCAGGCCCACCCTTAATTTGTAAATAGGCATAAACACTGTGAAAATCTAATGCAATTCCACTTTACAAAATGGCCATAAAAGCTATTCCTTTTGCTTAACGTGCACTCAGTTAAGCTGGTTGTGAGATGACTTTAACTTGCTGCAATCTGAGTCTGAGGTCAGAAAGTCAAGTTTCCTTCCTGCAGCTTGTGCTTATTCCTCTGGAATAGCAGTTTTGGAGGCAAGCTGTCTCCTGAATCACATCTATGCAGTCCCCTGGCCTTTGAATTATGCTGACCTAGACCCTCGGTGCCCCCCTCTTGACTTCAATATAGATCTTTGGAACCATGTATCTGGGACCAAATTAACATTTTTTTTTTGAAATAAATGTTGTGAAAAACAGTATTCCATTGTCCCAGCGTGGCAACATCAGTAAATGAGAATAAGAGATAGGTGTTTCTTTGAGATAGATGTATTTATATCCATCCAAATATATGGTGTCCACAGGAAGCTGAGTTACTGGGTTTAGTTTTTTTCTCTTTGTCCTCTGCACTGCTTCTAAGACTGCACTACACTTGATATATGTGTTCTTATTTAATGCATATACATGTGCTTTATTTTGAGAAAGTGTTAGTTTTGAATTAAAAATTAGCAGTTAAATATTCCTTGTACGGCAACGGATATGCGCTGGCTGCAAGTTGTACTTGCTGATATCCTAACACTAGCAGATCTCAGCCATGCAGTACAGGATTTAACCTACTTCAGCTTGCAGAAGTTACTGGCACACTAATGGAAAAAAACGCTGGCTATTGATGGAACATCAGTTTTTGTGAAAATTTTTTGAATTCTTAGATGTGTTTGGAGTAGGTTAATATTTGTATGTTTATCTCATTTACTGTGAAGATGCTTATAAATAGAGGATGTGTGTATGGGTATTAACACCAATAAATGGGATGGCAAGTTGGTGATTGTTCATAGCAAGACTCTATGAAATGCCTATTTTTAAGCATCAAGGGCTGTGGCAGGTATGTGAGATGCTTGTCACTGAAGTAAATTCCTCTATAATGTCTTACTTCTCAGAAGCATCATTGTGGCAATTTGGGGGATCAGGAGAAAGTTAGGAGATAGTCCAATATAAACTTTTAAAATACCTGAATATAGGCATTCATTGTAGATCATATTCCAGATAGTGAGGGGAGACACTGCAAGACTTTGGTAAATTATTCACAAGTGCAAGGAGGCCTTCACTGAGCCACTCTTAATGTCAAGCAGGGACTCCTCTGTAGGAAATCAGCTTTGAGGTAGGTGGGCATCATTTCCCACACAGTGGAGCAGGAAAGTAAAAATGGCCATTTAAATGAATGATTACAGGAACTGTTTTGGCTGCTAGCTATACAGAAGTGGTTTGGTTTGAATTGAGGATTCACTACCAATAATGGGGTTTCCACTGTACTTAGAAACATTTTGTTGTATATCCTTTGGTTTGTTTTTAGCATTGTGAAACAAGCTTGTCACTAGGATGTTTCTTAGTGTTGCTTCTTAGTGCAACGTTTCTTTGGAAAACTGAGCAATAACGACCAAAAGTAAAAGCTGAGAATACTTCTCCTTTACATCAATATTTTCTGTATTTTACTTGAGATCAGCATTATGAATAGCAAATTAATGCTAGATCTGGGCCCGTAATACGCTTTCATCAAGCAAGGACTGCGCAGATAGCAACGCTGCATTCTTTTGGCTTTATTCATCCTGTAGCTAGAAATGAAGCAAATAACTTACCAGGAGTTTGCTTTATTTGAAGAGATAGTGTTCTCCAAATGGGACCACATGTCTGTCTCAGAGTAGAATTAAAAATGGAGGAGTTGCTGCTTCCATTCCTGGCTTGTTTCTGTGGTTTTTTACTACCCTCCTTATTAAAAGCTTTTCTTTTGATTCAATCAGAGCCATTAGTTTAAAAGCTCTTTAAAAAAAGTTGTTTCTGTATTCATGGTCTCTAAATAAAGTGAACAGACCTATTTAAAAAGTTTCTCCTTAGTTCTCAAATCATTCTCTTTCACACTTCTCCCACAAATTTATTAAATATCTGTAAGCTACTAAAAGTTGTGCTGCATATGGCATTTTAGTTTGCTTTCACTAACTTTATAATCCACCTGAATTAATCTAAGGATTATCTTGGTCTGTTTTGCCCCAGCAGCACATGGTGAGCTCAGTGTGCTGCATCCTCTGCCAATCTTTTAAGTTCATTGCTAACCAAAAATTCAGAAAAATATTAGTAATTTGAGGGTAAGTACAGAGTGATGCTAAGTCTCAATCTGATTCCTGCAGAGCTAGAGAGCAAAAATAAGTAGTGTTTTATTTTTATTTATTTATTTATTTTTACCCTACAGCTGCTTCTGGAGATGTCAGCCTGATGTTAGTCCATTTTTTTTATGCTCTCTCTGGTTTGTACACTGGCAATAATAATTCAAATATTTTGATGCCTTGCAGAAATCTGAAGTCTGTATCCACATGTGTGCTGCTGCAGTTAAGCTCGGCCTGTATGGGGAGTGGATTGCCTGCATGCGTTTTGAGCCTTGTTTTCCCCACAGACTGAATGCTTTTTGTTATATTTCTCTCTCTTTGGGCTTTTTCAAAAATTCTCTTAAAAACTGTTTTCTTTGGGCAACATCTCTTGTTCAGCCCAGCTCCCAAGTTTGTCACGGCCTCCGTGGACTTACTGATGTAAAAATGTGCGTCCCTAATAGATTTAAATTACGAGGATGTTTAAACAGCCAATGGGCTGGAAATTATTAATCGCCCTCCTGTGCTGGCAGCCTTTTGTTCTGAGCCTAAGTGATGGGCTCCTTTCTGTTGAGGGTTTCTGTTTTTTGTGTGTGGTTGTAAACAACGCTATCTAGTAATGGTTCTGGTTCTTTTGCAGACTTCCCTAGGGTTTCTATTCTTATCCTTATGCTCAGGAACCCTAATATTTGGGGAAAATTGTCCAAAGTCTTTTTTTCTTCTGAATAGATTTGCTGTACTTAAATATTTTTATTCTCTTATTCTTAGTAGAGTTTTGTGGGTGCTGCCTCCCATTTGTTACCACATCAGGAAGAGTTTTCCCCAAAGTGTGAGGCATTACTGTGCAATGCAGAGATGCGGCTCAGAGTCCCTGTATGGTTAATTCAAAGGTGGTTTCTGCCTCCCATTGCTTGACTGTAGGCAGTAGTGCCATGGATACTGTTCTTGCTGCGGACTCTGAAGAGATGTCCTAGTGTGAGTGCTACTCCTGCATCAGGCATGGGAATGTCTCATTGGTGCTCCTGGTAGGACTGGGGTGATGGTGGCACTGGCATGGCTGAAGGCCTTCTTGGGCATTCTCTGGACATGGATAGCTGCAGGAGTTTGAGTTTTAAGGAGATGTAAGCACAGGTGGATATATTAACACCTGTAAAAGCTTGATCTCTCCTCTTGGTTTGCTGCTTTAAACAAGGAAACATCCTGCAAGGATGTCTCGGTAGCATGTAGCCTCGCATAGAGGAAGTGGGAGTGTTTGGACATGTGCATGTGTGTCCCTGGCCAGACAGCGCTGGATTGGAAATAGCCTCTTCTAAAACCAGATTTAATCCGACAGTGGTAGTGGTTCTCCAGACAATTTTCAGTTTCTAGCGCAGTAATCCAGCTGCTTAGTTTTTCTATTGGAGAACAACCTTTGTATTTAGAAACTCAAACAATTTGTTCGTAATGGGAGGCCTTCAAAATATATCTCCAAATAAGATTTCTGCATCTCTAGTGTTTCTTTCCATGTATCCTACAGCTGCTTCATCAATGGTATCCATTCGCTGTCATGACCTCATCCCAGACTTGCCTCAGTGCCTCTTCTTCACCATGACTAGTTAGTGTGTTGATCTTTCTCAACACAGGATGTAGCAACCAAGTCATGCACAAATATAAAACAGAAAATTGTCCTTCATTTAAAATACCATGCCCTGTCTCTTAGCTTGTTTAGAAAGGATCAAATCAGTAGATTTAATTGTTGAATTATCCCGCATATGAATTATCCCACAAAATTCAGTAGTCCTATTTATATCAGTGCTGCTTAACTAAAGCAAGAATTTCCCTTTTTTTTTTCTTTTTTTTTTTTTTTTATATTTAGTCAAACTCCTGGCATTGGTCAATTAGGAAAGGGGTAGGGAGAATCCTAATACGTTCTGCAGCAGTTTTTTTCTTGTATCAAACACAGTCTGTTGTACCAGAGCCATCATCTTCAGTTTGGTGTCCTTCCCACTAGTCAATCCTCAGCTGGGGAGCTTGGTGATCCTGGAGATAAAACAGAATATATGTGACCTTCTTATTGCAGTGCAAACACTTGAGTATGGATTTCAGCAGAGAGAGAATAGCAGGCCTCACTCCGCTTAGTCTCTGAGGAGGAAATTGTCACATTTGTATTGCTCCTTTCCATGCTTAAAGAAGTTATTTAATGTCCTCTGTTGCAGTTCTTTTAAAATTAAAAAAAGAAACATTTAAATCATTTCCATACATGTGCTAACTTGAAAGGGTGAAATTATTGCATCATCATTTTATAGCTCTTGGCAGAGATACTATTCCTGCTAATTTTATCCCAAATCTTACCGACTTAAAGCACTTCTCTTGCAGTCTTGGTTTTCAGTACATTTTTTTTATACTTAATGTACAATTTATGTGCTCTCCGTAAAGATTCAGAAGTCTAAGTGACCTTGTCCCTGTTTGGATGCCCTTCACTTTGTCTGGTGCAGACTGTCAAATATAATGTGGTGGCTCTTATGATAGAGTAGTCCCCGAAGTGATGGTTCTGTGAGAAAAATACATTAGGATGATAGTGGTGTACGACAGCGAAAAGGAGCTGATTATAATACTTCATACTAAAAAATGCCAAATGACCCCATTACAAATCCAGTTGTAAAAGATGCTTGAGGGGGGAAACTTGCCTCTCCAAGAATTGTTTTTCTATTCATGAATTCAGTTTTTGATTTGCTGCTTTCTGTCCCCTGAATATTGCAGAGACTTTCCCAAGGAAATATAAATATTTGCTTTTAATAGTTCACAAAGTAGCTACTGGTTTGTAGAAAATGGGGCATAACATTTCTTTACTTGTTGGTATCTCTTAAGAATCCAACCATTTCAAGTTACAGAGGGTACATGTGTATAATCAGTCTCTCTCTCGCTTTCTTTTTTTTGTTTGTTTGTCTTGAAATTTACCATTACTATTGACCTAAGTTCCCTAGTGTTACTTATTTAAAAGTAAGCCAGTATGCATCCTGTGCTGTTAGAACTACCTGATAGATATGCAAAAAAGGCTGTCTTGTATCTTTACAAGAAGTGATGAAGATACAAAATTGAACTTCAGTAATTTTGCTAGGCAAAGTTGCTTGCTTTCAAATTTCTTCTTGCTTTCATTACTTCTCAATGAGGTAATGCAGCTTTTATCCACACCAAATCAATAGATTTTCTTTTTTCTTTTTTTTTTTCTTGATAGAGAAATTACTTTGGAGAGGTTTTGCAGTATGCTAATGCTTCAACAGTATTTTTATCTCTAGTAAGATGATGCATTTCTGTTTATTTTTTTCAATGATTTTATCCAATTTTAAGTATATTTTTAACATAAATATTTTATCCTGTGAAGAGGATTCTGTGCCAAATAGGAAGTCAGAATATTTTTGATTGAAGCAAAAGGTGTTTCCACTGTTCAGAATCCCATCCCACATTGAAAACTAAAAATGGCTCTTTTGCCATTCCTGTAGTATTGCTTGTATACTATGTATCGTTGATTTCAATTGTTAGTGTTTAAGAGTACTGGTAAACATATCGTAGGCATGAGTTAACTTACTCAAGTGAGAGAATCTTTTGCTGTATCTTTTCCTGACCATTATGTATGTTACTGCATATCTCTAAAAAGATACATGAGCACAGCTATTTGTATGAACTAGAAAACCATCTGTTCAGAATTCTCTGTCTGAAAACTTGTTTCCTGCAGTGATTTTTTTTTATTCTGATTTGAGACTCTGCTGTATTATATATTTGCATCTGTGGGGGGAGATGGGGAAAAAAATCTTATGTCTAGCTTGAGAAGTAATTCTTGTGTGATTCGCATATCTTGCTTTACCAAAGTGCAGGATTAAAAAAAAAATCTTATGTTTCTTTGCTTAAGTGAGCTGCAGTGTTGCAAGTGAAATTGTGTGTGTTCAGATAATGTCCAAAGAAGATTATTATCACTGAATTTCTTTGGAAGCAGAAGCTCCAGGGGATGGAACTTTTCTCTGAAAAAGTAATAAAATATTAACCATGATAATTCCTAGGACTGTTCTTCCATTTGTGTCATAACAAAGTTTTAGAAATCCTGGCTGCCCGAAACCTTCATATTTCACCAAAATCAGTAGACAGACTCCTTCAATTTGGTTCAGCCCCTGTTCAGAGGCAGAGGCCTCAAACACCCACAGAGGCTTATTGCATTAAAAAAATAAGGGAAACTTTTACCATGAAATATTTAACGAGAATTTGCAGAAACAGAATGCCTCGATCCACATAATTGCAAGCCTACAGATCTGAGATCAGTAGCGTGCAGATCTCTGGAATAACATTTGTCAGAAAAGGAGGTAGATAGCAAGTAATTTGAGTACAGTATTTCTGAAAAGGAGATTGCACCAGACTGTTCAGTAGAATGATTGGTAGGATGGCAAAGAAAAAAAATACATGACAGAAAACTGGAGAGGACAAAAAATAAGCAAAAGAACTGACTGTTGGATTAAGGCTGGTTTAAGGGGAGATAAAAACTGGTTGTACCAGCGATCACTTATGTAGGAGATAAGAACTGATCTTTGTCTTCCATTATTTTCTGCTGCCCAAGCTTATGGCAAGGACTGAAGAACAAGAACAACTAAATGCATGATCTTGCATTTCCTACAGTTGAGCGTTGTCCCACTTCTATAATTAGGTTGTCAGTGTCTATACACGATTCTGATCCTTTTCTGTGGTGATGATGATCCTCAACTAGGATTGTGCTCAGGGAGCACATTTTAGTAGGACATTCCTATTTTAATGAAAATGTAAAGAACAGACTTGGAAAGTTATTATACCATATACAAAATAATCTGAAAATAAATAAGCAAAAACCATATGGTAGAGATTATACAATGTTCCATAACACTGTTCAAAACTCTGGTGAGCCTATCTTGCCATCATGGCCAGGAGAAGAGCAGCTTTCTTAGGAGATTAGTAAAGCAGATCTATCTTGGTGAAAGGAAGGCTAGGAGAAGATACGGTTGTGTAATTTCAGAGGGGGAGGTCTGAATGTGTGTGTGTGTGTGTGTGTGTGTGTGTGTGTTTTAATAGGGAATAGAGTATTTCCAGGGAGAGCTCTTTTTTGTTGTTGTTTTGGTTTTTTGTTTTTGTTTTTTTTGTGTATGTGTATGGTTGCCTTTTCTGAAGGATAATGCTGAGACAAGAATGAGGAAGGATACGCTTAGCCTAAGTTAATGTACTCGGAGACTAAAGGACTTCTATCAGAGAAACGATGTTCTGAAGCAGCTTATTGAGCAGAAGTACTAAGACCAAAATACTTGATTAGTTTTAAAATACCACTTGTCACTTTATGGATGGGATTACCTTGTGGTAAGTGATAGGCTGTGTGGCCCATGGAGTCTCCTCCAGTTCTAGGACCAAACCTCCTGCTAGTGAATGTGGAATAACTTCAGCACTGTAAGAAAAACAGTGGCTGATCTGCTGGTTTCTTTATTTCTGCTACAAACTGGGAAAAGATGACTTTGATTTGTTATTGGTAACAGTTCAGTGAAATAAATGTGTTTACCTTATAAAAGCCCCAAATAAAAACAAAAACAAACAAAAAAGCTTCAGAAAAAGCTACTCTCATACAGTTTGGGCAATTCAGATGCAGTCAAAAATAGAGTTATGTTTCTGTTCTGTATGTATAAATGCAACTTTCAAACCACATAATAAAACAGTTCAAATGGTCACATTGGATATCCTTTCAGCACTCTAAAATGAACTCAAATACAATTCCAGAACGTATTAATGATTGTTTCCATGTTTTCTACCATCCTAGCCAGAAAAGATTAATAATCTTAATCCAAGACTGAGCAAAGTAATTTCTGTCTCATTTCATAATTACTTCTAATTTTAAAAAGTATGTGGCCGTATTTATGCACAGAAGTGGTATAGGTGAATCTAGTGCTTCAGTTTTGATACCAGAGGATTTCTTTTTCTGATTACTGCAGTGACCTAGCATAGATTGCAGAAAAGATGATAGATTATTTCTAATTCATTTTGCTTCTATGTGTTCTGTGGAAATAAATTCTGTAGTTTTGGCTTGGTGCAGGAACATGCAGAATTATATTTCTGAGTAGATTATCGACTTATTTTTTTTTCCAATAGCAACTTGAATTATAAAGAGGAAACTTTAAAGACATTTGAGGAGCAAGGTTGAACGTGTGTATAGGAGCCTTATTTTTCTGCAATGCAGTTAAAGGGCTGTGCAGGGAATGTGGAAAACCTTTGGCAGTATTTTCAGAACAGAGCACTCGTGTTGAATAAAAACTAAGCAGTCAAAAAAGAGCAAGAGAATAAAAAAAATTACCTTCCAAATAGAGTCTGGAAAGCTAATGAGTGTATGACATCATTTAACTAGTTATAAAAAGATTATAGTTCGTCTGATCCAAGAAACAGACCCTCAAGACTTCTATGTTCCATAGATGAAGGAGGTTTAACTTTGCATTCCAGTTTGTCCTTGCCAGGAATACAGCAGAGAGCTCAGGTGCTCACGTGGTTCAGCAAAGTTGTCTCCTGTGGCATCTGAACTTGGCACGAACGTGTGCGCCTGCAGCAGGGATCGCAGTGGGTTCCCTCAGGAACACCGCCCGTTCCTGGGGACGACAACAAAGGGCCTCGGCTTATCTCAGTTGGGACAAACAATAACAGTTTCAACTGGCTGCCTAGAGAAAGTCTTAAACTTGGAGTGCCTCCATCTGTCCTCAGCCTCCCAGCGACTGGCGGCGCCACGAAGCGGCTGCCCAGCTCTCCTGGTGGGAGCTGCTCCTGCAGATCCCCTTCCGTGTCACCCTGGTGAAGGGAAAAGAATATGTATTAGGCCATGACCTCCACATTTGCCAGGTCTTTTCCGAGTTCCCGGATGCACAGAAACTTTTGTTTCTGTAGGAATCCAAAAAGTCCATGTAGGGCAAAGCATGGTGTGTTTGGCCAGGAGGGCCAAGGCTCACACCAGCATTTCTGCTGCTGCACCCACAGAGAGCCTCTGGACCCCCTGGGCTGTAGCTACTGTTCGCTGATTTGAACAAGTCCACAGAGGTCTGGTTTCTCTTAAACCTAGAGACCCATCAAGCACATCTTCTAACATTTGCTGTATCCTCGCAGAGAGGGAGACACCCTGAAGACTGTGGGTGATCAGTAATTTCAGTTCTAATGTGGTAGGATTTTAGATTAAGACAGGACCGCTAGTTTGTACAGTTGTCAGCCTTTGATACTAGGCTTCTTTCTCCTTTTTGGTTGGACTTCGCTCCTTGAACTATCTTCCTGCTTTCCTAGAGTAGCATTCTTGTGAAGACCTCCATCTTCCTATGCAAGAGCTCGTAAAACCACAGAGACATAATTGTAATTTTAAGTCTTAAAAATTATATTTCAAGCTTAAGGATGTGTTTTTAGAAAAGAATAAGTTACCTACCTTGGGTTTCCTGCGCTGGCTTGACAAGCTTGCAAACCTGGGATTTTTTTGGCATGTAGCTTTGCTGTATCTATTTCCTGTTATGGCTGCAAGGAGAGCAGAGTATGACTCGGTAGGAGCAGTTCGGACTCTTCTAATCTGCTAAATGTATTGCTCTTGCTTGCATCCAAATTGCTCAGCATGGCCTGGTAGCAGCACAGCTCTGAACCGCAGAGAAAATCTTAAAAGACTGGAAAAAATCTCAGACCTGTCTGTGGGTGGAGGTAGTTTCAAGATGGTAGGTAGATTTGTTCAGAATTAGAGAATTTTGAAAATAGTTATACAGGGCATGTACAGGGCACTTACCTGTAGTGTACATGTGCACTCATGGAGGTACTCACGTGTGCTAGGGTAGCTCTGTTGAGGAATCCCAAAAGTTGACAAATGTGGTTCGTGCCAGGTCTAGAAGAGAATTACAATTCTGCAAAAAGAAAATTACAGGTTAGAAAGTGTGTGTGCGCGCGCGAGAGAGAGAGAGAGAGAGACAGACTTGTTGGGAGTAATTTGCATAGGAAAAACACCCAGAGAAAGCAGCTGAGCAGTTAGCCATGTATTTTGTCAGCGTCTTCTGAGATTTATTCTTGTCCAGCAACTAAAAACCAATGAGGTTTTCGCTATTCGGAGAAGGGACACAGGGGGAAAAATTACAAAAGACAAGTAAGTACTGGATATAATTCGGAAAAGACACGCAATCAAACTGAACAGATTGCTCAGGAAAAGATCTATTCTGTTGCTGAAATCCAAGAAAATGGGGGGAAAAACAGGAAATAGTGAAATCTGTTATCAACCATCTGCTAAGCTTAGGAACTTGCGAACCATTACCATGACAAAAATACTTGATTGTAAACTTAACTATTATGAAATATAAAATTAAAGTACAGACACAGAAGTCCAATAGAGGCTGGCATTACTAAATGCTTAAGAAGTAGCTAAAATTCTAAGTAGAATTCTTAGTGTTAACACCTATAAGGCTTTTTTCCCTCCTGATGTGTTCATTGATGGGTTTAGCAGTGCAAGGCAGTATTTTCTAAATGTGCTTTCAAACTTCCAAGAGAAGAGAGAGGAGGTGAGCAAGCTGAATTTGCTTTGGAAGGATGCAACAACCCATCTCTTCCAGCTTCTGTTGCCCTCCCCCTTTATTTCTTTGTAGTGAACATCGCCACATCTGTGGAAATGAAGTGATGACCTTGTAATGGTTACCATCCAATGATGCATCATGTGGATGCGCAGAGGGAACTGCTCATGTGCTCTAATGTTCAGGACTGTGTATTTCAAACCCTTTAAAATGCTGCCTTCATTAAAAACAGCATGTTTATCCTGGCCTGCTCTGCTCTTACCTCTCCTTTTGCTTAAAAGACCTAGAGAAAGTGTAATTCCAAAGAATTTAGACAATTGGAATGTTAGCCCATAAGTTAGCTATAAATACCTCTGAACTTGTGTTTGGAATTACTCCATATGTACAAAGGTGTAAACATAGTTTTCTGAAAGCATTTTCAAACTATGTAAATGGATTTGAATTGCAGAAACTGTAATCACTGTGGCTATTCAAAGACTACATTGCCCATTAAATTGTCAGTAGTAATGAACTTGGTGCGCAGTTTGCAAATTTTTTTAAATGTGGGCTATTGGCTGGCTTAGCTTTTGGAGCCTTTTCACAGTTCGAAGATAAAACTGAGAAATCTTTGGCAAAAGAAGTGCGCTTGTGTAAAAAGTATCTATTGCATGCAAAAAAGTTAGGATAAAGTGACACTAAAGTAGGAAAGTCAAGCCCTCCAAAGTCATAAAATACTAGATCTAAGATAGTCTGTGCCACTTCAGGAACCTGTGTCATTAATTGTCTGATCACACACATTTTTTTTCTGCAGACCCACAGCTCATTTGCAGCATGAGCTAGAGGTTGTTAATTGAATAGAGAGCCGAGGAGAGCCTTTTTATCATCTTCATATGCTGTCTGGCCTTGGGACTAATTTACATGACCCACCTCTGCCTTGAAAGCAATTACTTATAAATTAATTTTCTCATGGGTTCTCCTCATTAAGGTATTTGCTTCACAAACATTTAAAACTGTGAAACTTGTGAAATGCTTACCTTAAGCCCTAGAACATAAGTGAGTAATATTTCCCATTTGACATGTGGGGAAGGAAACAAAATGAGAACAAATCCTTGAACTGCCAAAATTGCTCATGAATTCTGATCGAATGACCCAAAACTTCTTGGCATGGTGGTTCTTCCTATTCCCCAAGCTTTGTAGTAAAAAATCTTCTTTAATTTCAGTCTTTTAATGCTGGGCACTTCTGTGGATCCAAATCTGAGCTCTCACATTTATTGTATAGAGAAGGGTTGTCTTTGAAAATATTCTGGTTCGGAAGACTTGACCAGTGGCACAGGGCACAGATGGAGAAGGGAACCAGTTCTGCATTGGGATATTGTATGTCCTTAACTCATATGCTTTTTTTTTTTTTTTCTTCCCCTCTCTCTCTCTATACTGTCCCAGCTTTCTTAGCTTGTTCTGATCCTGAAATGTATTCTCCTTAATTATAAATTATGCAATTAGGGATTCTTCCTTTGCTATCCAGCTAATAATTTGTTCATCCTGTGAGCTAAGCAGGATTTTAACAGATAAGGTTGTGTATGGTTGCAAGGCTAAATGCTTCTGGAATCTCATAGGAAAAGCGACAGAAATGCATTCCTTGTCACTGGACAGTTCTGGCACAGATAGCATCTTGAGCCTTAAAAATGGACCTTAATACTTTTAGTGATGGATTAGCTATAGGAAAAAAAATATCTCTAAGTAGTAAGTCTGAGTGAGATGTGTGCATTGCCATCAAGTCTTCGCCTGCCTGCCTAATTCCAGCCCGAAGATGCCTTTGGTGTAAGAAGCTTGTGTTGCTACTCGCATTGCTGCAGAGGTTTTGCTGTTCTCCCTAGCAGTCTGTCTTCCCTTCTGTCTCAGCTCGCATTCTCACCCTCTTCTTGTACTTGAAATACTGCATTTAGGTCCACTTGTTGCATCTTGGTCACCTCGACGAAATGCCATTGCCTTTCTGGGCCCTTTTGCATTTGTGTTGGGACCTTTTCAAGGTTTGCACTCCGCGCAGCAGCAATGTGTTTGCTGAGATGAGAAGAGATCAATGACTTCAATAGGCGATCGGGTGCAGCAGGTCAAAACAGTGAGCATGAGCAATTGTACAGAAGAAGAAAGGAACAAAACTGAAATTTCTTCTACCTTCAGCTGGATCTTGCTCACTGCAGATAAAGAGTGAAGAGAAGGAATGCCTGCAAACACTGTGAGCCTCAGCGGAGTGCCTGAAAACAGCACCTGTGGTGGGGGTGCTGAGGGGATTTTCTCCAGGCTGGGAAAAGCGCTGCCTTTGACTCCAAGGTCAGTGCGAAGTCTGTACTCCAAAACATGGAAATAGTAGCATGAAAGGGGGAAATTGTTCAGAGAAAGTGTTTTTCCCCTTACTTTGGCTTTCAGAATGAGAATATTGCAAGAGTTATTTATTCATTTAGCATGCTTACTTTTATGGTACTTCACAACTGTAGCTATAGAACCAGCAGTTTTCCTGAATAGACATCGGTTATTAGTTTTCTTGAGGGTTTTCTTTTTCTTTCAAATTTTATGTCACCAGTATATCACTTGCCATCTACAGGAGGGCAATAATCTACGTAGGGGTGATCGCATGGATTGCTGATTCATCAGGGGTAAATAAATAATGTAATCTTATGTAGTGTTATATAACAGCATTATGTAATTCTTTTGTAGTAGGGCAACAGTGCATCTCTTGTGTCTTGATGTGTTGTGCTTGGAGTCTAAATGCTAAACAGCATTTAGCTTCCAGCTTCTGACAGTGGCAGTCGGTACATTTGATGGAGGAATAAATTCTGCAGTTTATTTGGTGGTTTGTGTGTGTATATGAATGCACACGCATATGTGTATTTTATATATTTTGATGTATACATGCAACAACACACACACACATAAAAAGGGCTTAGATGGTGTGGTTTATGTGCAAACGTTATGCTGCTGGTGCTGGCTTTGCTGCTGTCCTCTAATGCAAGCTGCCATGTCCTTGAATAATGGGGAATAGACGGAATAAAGCATCCTCCAGCTCTTAGTTCCTCTCTGCCCAGCTGGACAGTTATTGCAGTTCTTCTTTGCATACTGTAAATTGTAATCACAGCTTAAATACAGCCTAGCTTCAAGTTGTATTGAATTGTGTTTTAAAGGAACCTGTATCCTGAAGCAATTCCAAGTCCAAACTGCAATATGCAGATTGCAATATGGAAGGACGGGACTATAACTGAAACTTAATTTTAAGAAGACAAATAATGGAGAACACTAATCTCTTCTTGTTTTCCCTTGGTCTTGAAGGCTTTGGGAAAAAAAGGATGTTTTACTAATGTTCTTTTTGGTCACAAAATGTGCTATTTCCTGAGGATTCTTTCCAGTCCAGACTGTTCTAGAGAGGTAACGAGGCAGGGGTCCGTTTTGTGGAGGCAGCTGGGTAATATTAGTGGAAGTCCATGCTTGGATCATGAATAAAGCTTCTGTCAGTGGTGTGTGCTCTCCCTCCTTGCTGGCTCGAATGCTCCTGTGGTTCTTTCTCCAGCCTGGATAAAACTGTGTAGGGAGGAAGGAGAAGCCCTTGTGCCTGCTTCTTGTAGAGCCTGCACGAGCATGCTGCATCAGTCAGGAAGGGAACTCCTGGCCTGTAATAAAGCGAGGAAAAGTTCTAGCATTGTCCTCAGTGAGGACCCTGCAGCTGGTAAGAGCTGCTGCTAAGGCAGAGCATTGCGTTTGTTCATGCTGAAGGCCCCTGGGCCTCCAAGATGCTGGCAATATAGTTCAGAGAATAGAAATTAGGTTTCAGGAGAACCATTTGGATGTTGCAGTTACTAATCCCTTCTAAGTCTTCAGAGGCTTTTAGTGATAGCCTATCTCATTCAGACAGATACTTTCTTTATCCTTCTGTAGACACACAGAAGATAGCTGTTATTGTGAAGTTTAACGTTTTGGGGGTCTTATGTTAAATATTCAGGTCAGTTGTAATAACTTAGGCTTGTTTAATGCGGACACTTGAAAGCCAGTGAGGGTCCTAGCTGGAGAGAGACACAACTTGCCAACAGCTTGGGACAGAAATGGTGATGTTGTGGGAGGTTTCGGTGAGAGGTCAGGACCTTTCTGTTGATTTCTTTAGCTGCCGAATAGAAATAAGAATCCGTACAAAAAAAATCTGATATGGTTATGAAATGGAGCTAATGCATGATTTGGGATTCTGTCCCTAATCATAACTGCACTGATTGCTTACTGTATTTTGAGGGCCAGTCCGAAGACTGATCTCTTCTCTAAGCTCATATTATAGTTTGTTTTAACTTTTGATCATCTTGTCTGGAGATAGTCCTGTTCTTTATCCTTTTTAGAAAGTGAAAATATTGGCATAATTTACTGAAACAGGTCATAGTTTGCTCAATATGGTATTTGAGAGTACAGGATATTTTTGTTGGCTCCAGCAGCAAAGATTTTCTTTACTTAGGTATCAGGTTGTTAGCACAGACCCAACAGGTGCTGTTCCTGAATTGCAGATAATTACACTGTCACTTTCGTTTGAATAAAGGTCTAGGATAAAACAGTTTGGGTTATTCACAGAAGTGAATTTTTTATTTTATTTTTATGATGAGTACATATCTGGTTATACCGTAGCCAATGTTAACAAGATGGCTTTGCTGGTGGAGTAAAATACATCTCAAAGGCAAGTCTGTGAGACAAGTGGGCTACAGAATAGACTAATGTGTAAAATAGTTTACATACCTAATATCAGAGCCCTGCAAATCCTGCCCAAAGATGTGTGTAGCGTGCAGAAGAATAGAAGGAAACCTCTGAATCTTGAAAGAAAAGCTAAGGAAATAAGGAAAGGAACAAAAACTAAGGCAGTCGCATGGGAAAAACTCCCAAAGTAAAAGTTTGGAAATAAAAAGTACATGTAGCACATCTAGCCTTTTTAACATACTGAAGTATAACACCTGAAATCTAACACCATAAAACAGGTGGTTCAGTATGAAGTGATTAACAAATACTGAGAAAATGCTGGGAGGGAAAAGGTTTAAAGATTTATATATATATATATATTCATCATTGGTATCATAGGGAGAATGAAAGTGAAGAATTAATAAATTTGGCTGAAATAATTTGAAACTTAGCTATATAATTAGTAAAAAAAAAAAAAAAATCAGTGAGGAGCATGGGTCTTGTTTCATACTTAAATATATAGCACAAAGTTTTAAGTTGTGTAAGTGGAACATTGCTCAATTTTTGCATGGAACAACATGTGGCCTTCTCTCAGCTGAGTAGGGCCGTTCAGCTTTTAGTGCTTTCAGAGCTATGCTGGGTAGTAGGATAATGTCATTGTACGTTTATACGTAAAAGTGTTAGCAGAACAAAAAAGTGATCTCTCTCTAGCTTGGGAAGTGAGCAAGCCACTTCAGGAAATTTATGACATGCCTGTTTGGAACTTCAGCAAATACATTTGATCTAAACCAAATGGGAATTTCCTCATAGACTGCCAGGAACTTCTCTAGATTCCATGTTTTACGTCCTTTCAGATCTGTGAATCTCATTGTTAGAAAAAGCAGACTGTGCAAATGTCATACTACCTGAAGTATAAATGAGTATAAGCATATGGTACCTTTCCATGGACAGCCTTGCTTTTGCAGAAAACTTTCTTTAGGAGTTTCCTTTGGAAGCATGCAGAGCTTCCAATATTTCATTCAGACCACTTAATTAGACTTGCTCTTTTTTTCCCCTCCTCTGCACGTCATCGTGAAATAACAAGAGATGGGAGAAAATATGCTCCTTAATTCATTTCTTCTCTCTCTTTTCCTTTCTCCCAAGTGATTTCAGGGAATCACTGTTAAGCATTGATGTTCTGGCTCTGTGAGGCATCAAATGTGAAGAGATACCCTTTGCCTAAAAGGTGAAAAGACTTGGAAGGTTGTAGGAAAATACAGGGGGAGAATAAACCAGCTGGTAGTACATTAAAGAATTTTTCTTGTATCTCAAGACTAGTTCTGTCTACCTGTTTTTTGAGTATCTGTATGACTTGTTCTGTATATCATTATTTCTGTATTTCATTTATCCTTCTTACAGCAAATGAAAAATAATTTCAGTGGATTGTGGGTGGGATTATTCTTCAAGCATCTCAGTTATTCTCTCTTCAGTTAATTGCACTTTGCAGGCTGGCAGTGAACTACAACAGCACCTTAGTGTAGCTCAGAATTGTGTTTCTGCATCTGATCCAAGGCATTTCTGAAGTGAATTGCATGGGCCCTCCCCATAGGGTTGGAGGGAATAACTTTGGGAAGTTGGGAATGATAACTTCCCTCCCATGCACTGCTGTAGCAAACTGTTGTTCCTGTGAACTCACCAAGGGAGAGAGTACTGCAAGCTGAACTGGGGGCTGGAGCAGGTAGGCGCGCCGGGCACATGGTGCTTCGGGTGGGCTCCGCTCTGTTACCTTCCAGGAGCAAATGTGTGGGATGCAGTAGTATTTTTGTCCAAAATATTACTGCCTGGCGGGGCATCAAATGAGATGGCTTCTTAGGTCCTTTTAAGAAGGAACTTGTAGGAGAACTGAGAATGAAGGGCATAGTGTCAAGCAAAAGTACTTACCTTACAGATACATGCATACATATATATATATATTTTATATATATATTTATAAATTTTTTTGTATACTTGAGAGCTAGAGTGCTGCAGAAATGAGGTATATAATCTTTCTCTACTATGAGTAATAATCAGAGCAGCTTTGTCTCAGGGTTTAGCAGCTAACTGGTTAAAAGGGATAGGTCAGGAAAGGTTTGCTTCCTCCTCCAACCTGCTTAATCTAATCAGAAGATCATGTTTGTGACCTCTTAACTTTGATAGAAATAATTTACATTTTCTCATTTTCTTCCATTTAAAAAAAAAAAAAAAAAAAGAGAGAAAAAGAGTGGGCAGGAGGGAAAGGAATTTCTGATTTGGAGTGAAGATTTATTCCCAATATATTGGTACATAATAATATTGGGTATAAAGGGATATGATGGCAGAGATTCTGTCTTGTAGGAAGTTACCTTGAAGCAGTACCCAGTCTCTACTTCCAATCTTCAAATTATATCCTGGTTCTATGTGAAGATAGAATGAAAGTGTATGAATGGGTAGGGCAAAAGGTCACAGAAATAAGAGATGGAAATATCTTCAAGACCCAGTTAAGTATGTTTCTGTCAAAGAGACATTGTTTCCTATAATACAATCTTAAATACTTTCTTCATTAAAAATTAAACCACTTAGCTTCAGAGTAAAATGCTTCTATTCCTTTTCCTCTTAAAAAGTAATGTACATATGTCTACTGAACTTGCACTGTTATATTTAAAAATACCTTAACCACCCTGTTAACAGGGTGGTTTCTAATGCCTGTTTCTTTTCTGATAACAGTGCACTTTTTCTAGAGCAGTGGAGCAGTTCATAAATAGTTAACTGAAGCAGTAGGAAGCTTGTGAACTTGAGTAACAGTCTTCGTGGTAACTTCCCAGTGGTTCCCAGAGACACGGCAGCTTTGTCAGGAAGAGTAGCTCTGTGTCAAATTTGGAAGAGGATTTGGGATTACCAACAAACTTTGGGATGTGCTGCTTTTGGATTTTAAAGCTGAAGTATGTTTGCTTAAGGAAGGAACATCACAAGCACCATTTTTTTCTGTAAATGTATTTTTGTAAGACACAGTACCCCCTGAAAGAAATCTGGACTTACATTAAAATGTTGAAGTCCTAGCTTCTGCATTAAAGATTGAATGTTTTATATCAGCTGATTTCAGCTTTTCAGTGTACATAGTTTATCCTGGTCATCTCTTTCACAGCACTGGAATTTAAATATGGATGTCATGTTTTGTTAATAATATGGGAATGAATTGAGCTACTGTATTTTTAATGCTAGCCCTTCAGGTCCCATGAGGAAAGAAATAATGTAAAATATAATAACCGAAGACTTAATATTTTCTTGATCACAAGTCAAGCCTTCTATATAATTTATTAAACTAGAGTAATGTCCTTAAATTTGAGGTCAAGATTTTGCAGGCTTAGCAGAGATTTTTATGCATAAGGGAAAGACAAAACTTTAAAAATATTATTTCAGCAGTTTTATAATTTAGGATTGTGACCTCATGCTCTAAGAATAATTATGGCACATCATGATCAGCAATTTATCAATATTCATTCATAAACTTCTTTTTATTTAAAGGCAACCATGGTAAATTTAAGCCTTAAGAAGCACTGTTAGTTGCGTTATTTAATTTTGGGGCCTATGACTAGTACCAGTGGTATTTATCAAAGCCTCTTTTGGTCTATTCTTTTCCCATATTTTTATTTAGATGTTAATTCTGCTGCTGCCAGTTGAGACCAGTGTTTTCAGGAGCTATCGGAGCGGCCGCAGGCAGCCCCCGGAGCTTGCATTTGTGGCTGCCATGTGAAAGCGTATTGATCAGCTGAGCTTTGGCTGTGGCCACCATGAGTTTGCTGTGGCTGCATGAGTGGTTCCTGCAAAAATGTGCTGGAGGGTGTCATTGGTTTGGACTGTGATTATAGTGGCTGAAAAGGCACGAGAAGTTATGCAAGCTTTAAACTGGGAAAAGGCCAAGTGTTTCTGTGACTGCTTAAAACTAGTCAGCGGCTTTAAATGTAGGCGTCCCTGCGTTTGGTCCTAGTGGGAAGGGCCAAACGCCGAGCTAATGCAAGGCAATCCTGGACCAGTGGCACAAGCAGTGCAACAGTTCACTGAAACAGCCCCTGTGGTCTCTGAGAAAGCGCGAAGGGAAGCCGTCCGGCTGCCCACGCCAGGGCGGCGGGACAGCGCCAGCTCCGCTGTGTCCTGCGGCGGGGCCGAGGAGGCGGCACACGGGTGGCGCTCCTGCCACCGCGCGGCCTGGCCTTAGCTGGGCACGAGTGTTTGCAGTCTTGAAGGACCAGAGGTGCTTCCTCAGAAGCTCAAGGATGCAGGCGTGCAACTGTGCAAAAAGAAAGATTATAGCTCCTGCTGTAGCTGCTCTGCTTTAGACGCTCCCATCATCTGTTACCTCTTAAGCAAAAAGAGGTTTCCATCTTTGCTAGAATAATGGTCAGCAGACCAGCTGGTTCTTGGCTGAAAAGATCCTTCGGAGATTTAGCATCTTTGAGGAACAGTTGATGCAATTTTACATTGAATAAAATTTCAGAAAAGCTCAGAGAACAGAATAAAAGCCTATATGTCATCATTGTCAGGCAAACTAATATTTCTAATACTGTTAATCTGAAGGATTTCTTCAGTCTTCAGCAAAATTTGGCTATTTGGACAATCTCAAGAATTGGCAACTCCGGCAAGCATTTTCCACAGAGGCAGGATGTGGGCACCCTTTGCTGTCGGGAGGGCTCAAAGCCAGGCTGCGTCCGCACCCGCGTCGCACCGCTCGCGCCCTGCGAGGCAAAGCCGGCGTGTTGGGGGCGAGCAGGGGAAGCTGCGGGCAGCGCTGTGGCGCGGTGGGCACGGGCAGCTCTCAGCAATTCTGTGTCAAATCCAAGGTCGCCTAGGCAGCAACCTGCTCCCTGCTGGTGGCTGCGTGGGGGTTTCTGAGGGCTTGGCAGCGAGGTACCGACTCTCTCAAATGTTTTGCCAAGCAGCTCGGCCCTCAACCCTGGTGCAGGGAAACCCAAATGCTGGCGGTGCTGCCTCAGCCTCTCTCTGCTGGAAGGCGTGAACCTGAGCAGGGCAAGCTCAACATCTGCAGACAAATTCTGCTACTTCTGCAGGAAGTTCTGAGCGCTGGACTTGACAACTGAGCCATGAAAGAAGGTAACAAAAGGCAGAGCGACATTTGTGAGATTAAAGCACCGCTTCTGGAACGAAAGAAGCGCTGAACATCAAACAAGTGCTTGGTGTGCATTTACTTTTATTAGCATTCCTCCACATGACTATGAAATTTGCCTAACAGCCTTGTTCCTTCCAGGCATTAACCAATTGCTATTGGGCAGTCTCGGAGTCCCTCTTAGTTTAAAAGGCCTGGAGAAGAGTGTTAGGTGTTGGGCTTGTACTACAAGTGCTTTTCAAGCACTGTTTCCATAAATACTGGAGCCCCAATGCAGATTTTCAAAGAGAAGGATTTACAACAGATGACCCAAAGCCCCTTTCTATGGCCTGATGAAAAAGAGAATGGCAGAGGCAAATCCAGGAAATATTGCAAGGCGATGTTCAAGAAAAATCCGTATTTGGAGCCCAAAACCACTAAAATGAGGACGGCTCTACCCAGATACACCTTCCACTGTGGTGAAGCTTTTGAAGAGTCAGTAGCAAGACTTCTGTGTTTATATGGAAAGCTAGAATATATGAGGGAAAATGAGCAAAACAAAAGTCAGTGAAATGAGATGTCTGCAGCTGTTAAGTGCTGTGAGACATTTTTTTTTTTCTTGTCAGTTTAAATCAAAAAAGCTAACTGTTCATGCACTGAATAAAGATATAGGTATCATCATCATAATGGAAACTTTTTTCCCTGAGTTATGCAAAAGAACTTCAGAGACGCATAGATGTAATTGTTAGCTCTGCTTTTAATATGCAAAATGACAGGCCCACTGTCTTGTCAAAGCTGTTTCTAGAAGAAGTAAACACTCTGCTTCAGTCACCTGAATCAAAAAAAAAAAAAAAAAAAAAAAAAAAAAAAAAACCCAAACCCTGTGTAATACCTTGGTGCTTGACTGTATCTGATCTGTTTGGCCCCAAGTCTTCTACTTGCTTTAAACAGAGTAGTAGGATTCCACCTATGGGTGGTATTAAAGGATGCACGGGAAATACAGCAGTTTAACTCAGACATGTTTGGGCTTAAAGCTGTTAACAAGTGTTGCAATTGTTGTTTTCGCTAATGAGAAATTAGTTCTGAATTAACTAGATCAAATATCCGCTTTTGTCCCAGAGTGGAAGTTCCCCCGCTTTCCTGGAAGGTGCCCGCGGGGCCCGAGAAGGGAGGGCAGGCTCCCGGGCGCCCCTCTGGGGTGCTCTGCTTCCGTGCTGCTCCTCTGCCGGCCGCCGCACGACTCGAGCAGCCCTGTCGGGCAGAGGCACGCGGGAGGTGGAGGGGCTGGTGACAAGACAAGTTGAGGGGGCTGCTCTCTGTGCACCCGTGGCACTGAAGGCATGTTCTTCTAAGGGACCCGTGTGCTTTAATTAAGTAGATGTGCTTATTAAATAGGCAAGTCTGTGTGAGGGTCTGAAGCTCTGAACTGATGATAGGGTTTTCGGCATTTTTCCTTGTTGAGTTATTGGTTACAATAGCAAGTCCAGCGGAAACCTAGGTGGAGCTTGTCTTCCTAAGGAAATTCAGTTTATGTAACCGTGCTGTCTACGTGTTCCCCACCTAATAACTTTTGAACGTCAGCCAACTTCAGCTAAATTTGACAGTGGGTAGCTATTACCTATTTCAGTTTCAGCTGTTACCTCTTTCCAGTATCATTAAAATAAGTGACTTGGTGGAAGAGAGACACCCAATTAATGCCCCCACCAAAGGAAAGGTGATAGTTTGAATTTTTCTCCGGTGGAACGTTGTAGATTCCAAGCACAAAGAAGGAAGACGTAGGAAATGGAGTTTCATTAGTCCTGCTGCTCACTGATGAGCTCTATGGATGACAACCAGCGTTTTTTCAAAGCTACTAAAAACATTTTGGAGTTCAGTATTTGTTCTGTTTAGTATATGCTCCTTGGGTGTAAGGAGAGAAGAAATGCAAGGAAAAATTTTAAGCCTCTTACGTTTTGTGGCCACATGTCAGAGTGCACCAGAGCTGTGGCTCCCACACCAGAAATTACATACACTGAGATGATCTGAAAGCTGCAGAGGGATGCAAGTGGGGAGCAGTATTTACTCTTGAGCAGTTTATATAAACTTAACTTAGACTGCTGCAATCTTTTCACTTTCAGGCTCTCAGAACTTACCCTTAGCTGAATTTCTCTCATGCTTCCCCAAGTGCTTATACTGCAGATTGCACACTTGTTTATAGCAGAAATAATTTCAGCAGTTGTAGGAAAAAAGTCACATTCTTTGAGAATAGCAGAAATTGCTCAATGTAGCTAAGAATATCTGGTTTGCTGTTCTTTGGTTTTGGTTGCACTCTAGGTGAGACTTGTTACGTCAATGCAATACTCCCATTTTAAAAATGGGTGTAAATCTCACAGTCCTTGCTGTGGAAGACTGAAAGTCTTCACCCTATATAGAGGCCACAAAAATAAGATATCGGGTTGATGGCTTAGACAAAAATAACGGTTGCTAGCTACATACACCTTGATTAGTTCATGTAAATTTGCTAAATTTATGCATAAAGACAGAATTATGCATGCTCAACTGTCGGTTTTGCTCTGGAGTTGCATGCTTCTGTGCATAAACAGCTAAACATCATTTTTATGGTGAGAAAGAGATGATGGTATTTTTAATTGTTATAGCAGCCCCTTTTCCCACCAAAGCTATATTGTAAGGGAGTTTTGGCAGCATGAGGCCAAAGATTTTGGAGAGGAAACAGTGGTTATGTTAGATCACAAAAGGTGTGCTCTGCAACTATGTTTTGTTTAACGTTCTCGTTTTCTTTTTGTCTTTGCTGTATATATGTCTTCAGCTGGAGAGAGTGGTAGCTAGAGCAGTGTGTATCATTAATATGTGAGTAGTAGAGCGAATTTCAGCTGTATAAAAACGAATTCTTTGACTTGCAATTGTGAACATTTCTAGTTTGCCTTGACAATCCTGTCAAGGCAAATCTGAACTTTTGTCAGCATTTGTGATTGCTATGGGAGAATTACCAAAAGTCTTTGCTCTAGGTATAAGTCAGTGATTTCTGCCCTCATCTGCTATTTGGCCAAAATTTTCCATGCCACTCGGCAGGCTAGTGCTTGTCACTCTGACAGATAATGGAAGGATATTTTAATTGATTTAAAAATTAAAATCTTGTTATTTAAAATAGTATAACCGTGTTGCATGCCAGTGACTACACTTGCTGTGAGAACACAGAAAGGAGACTTGAAAGCTCTTGGGTTTTGAAATATTCTGAAAGTGCACAGACTATTGATTTTATTTGCTACTTGCGCTGACTATCAATAGACTTATGTAATGGGAACAGAGGTTTCCTGTTTTGTAATTATAATTAATTTTGTAAAGGGGTTCAGAAGGACTTGAATACAAAGTGAGGTAATGGTCAACAATGCAGCCACAAACATGTGGGACAGAGCTTCACCTTTGTATAAATGCAAAAGTAAGGACCTTTGCACATTGTCACCTTGTATAGTAGAAGTGGGAAGTGATGCCCCTTCCTGGTGTTGCGACTTGCCATGTTCTTTGCTAATCACGCAGTTTCTAGAAGCAGATATGAGATGTGGCAGGAACTGTTCCAGCTTTGACACATGAAGAAGTGCAGAGATCATATGAATACAAGTAGAATCAGGAAATACTTGAGTTTCTATCGGTATGTTCATTGAGAAGGTACCACAGAAGCCTTTACCATCAGCTAATAACTTTAGACCAAGAGTTATTCATGTAATAGCTACAACTGTGCAGGATAGATAGGAAAGGAAGTAGCATGGGTGCAGAGCTATTTCTTTGCCGTGAAGAGAAAATGAGAAGGCTTTTCTTACCTCAATCTGGTCAGGGGATGTGCAATCTGAAAACATGAGAGAATCCTACAAGGAAATTTGGCCTACAGAAACAGCTTAACAGGGGAACTTCATAATCTGATTGTGAAAAAAAATGTAATGCACGGGTTAGGTCTGTGGACCAGACATTACGTGGACTAGTGCACTTGGAAATAGAAGTTTATTCAAAGCATTGACTGTTATTTCTCAGTCTTAAAGTAACACCTCTCTATCACATAAAGCATTTGAAGAAATGATGGCTAATGAACCCACTAAAGGTATCGGATGAAACTTAATTGCAAACTATTTACAATCATCCAAAGAATGAGAGAGAGAGACTTTTTTTGAGGTGGGTTCTAAGCTGGATGGTGTTTGCGAATATGCGCAATGAAAGCCCATTGGGGACGTGATTGCCCAGGAAAATTAGAAGTGGTTGCAGTAGGGTAAGCTTCACCTACTAGAAATAAGCCACATTTTAGGTCACTTTGAGCAGCCTAAGTACTTGTTTCTGCTTGTTTGGAGATGACAGAAGATGATGATGCTCTTGTTTAATTCAAGACCTGAAATAAATCTGATTTGTAGAAAATGCACGTTAAGATGGCTACTGCCACTGAGGGTCTTATAAGAAATAATCAGAAGTTTCCCAACATATTTTTCTGTACCAGGGTACTATCTATCAGTGACATCTAAAGAACAAAAAGAAAACTGAGATTTCTTTGTGCTCTTTGAGGAAAGCAAATGTTGGAATAGCAGTGAGTAATAAGTGATTAACATCAGATATTTTAGCTAGCATGACTCTTGTGAAAGACTATGGAAGGCCAAAAAATGATGTGGTTTGTGGATCTGGGTCCAGAATAGGCATTATGAGAATGGGGAATACTAGAAATGTGTAGGCAGGTTTCAAGGTTGAAGGGGAACTAGGGATGGAAGAAATCGGGAAAGGAGCTTGGGATGTGTGTGGTTTGAAAGAGGTGCTCCTTAAATAAAGGTTCTTTCAGTTTGCCTTGGTTTCCATGTGTAGTGGGCAGCACTGTGCTGAGGAGCGCGGAGATGTTGCTGCTTTTGGTCCAGTCTAATTTTTCCTTCAGTGCTTTTCCTCTTTCTCCTAGGAGCTGACAGGTGGGAGTCCTGGGTCTGGTTGCCCTGTCTTGCCTAGGCAACGCAGTGTCTTCTGCTCACCATGACCTTGCCATGGTCCTCGGAAATCACTCCCTTCATCTTATTACATTGTCAAAAGGGAGCAAAGGCCCAGAGGGAGGGACAAGGGGGGAATAGTAAAGGAGACAGAAGTGGAAAAGGCCCTGTCTTTTCTACTTTCTAGCTCTAGAAAGATGATTTTTAGTTTTGTGGAACAAGGAAGATGGGAAAGACAAATCTAACAAACTAGTATCTTGCTAGTGTGGTTTCCCAGCTGCAAAAACAGCTTCTGGGTTTTTGTATCAAGTAATAATTGTATGCATTAAAAAATTATGAATAGCTTGAATCTCTTAAAATGGCAAAGTGTTAGTTAAAATGAAGCCTTTATTATTTCAGGTAGTGTTTTAAGAAGTCTCAGATGATATTTCAAAATAGTGTGACTGCCTTTTAAAACACCTGTTAATCAGAGATCGTGGCAAAGTTGGAGTTCTGCTTTTACTGTATTGTCTGAAACAAATGCTAAACTGGAGACTTTCTGGTAAAACAGCAAGCACTATGTTTGACCTTAACTAAGGATTATTGACTCTTGATTAGTAAGATGATCTTTGGAAGGTTATTTCTTTCCCAACCTTCTTTTTTCCAATATACGTAAAATTCTTTGCACATTACAAGGTAAGTAAAACCTGCCAGGATTAAGAACTTCTCATGGCCATGGACCAGGAGGTTTGGCTCAATTCTCCCTCGCTGCCTCTTGACAAGCGATGCTGCAAGGAGTCTGCTGAGCCTCCGTTTCCCTAGGTCTTGCTTAGGAGATTTAGACTGTCGTGCAGGCTTTTCTGCCTCTACTTTTGGTTCCTGTGTGGAATTACAGTATAGCATACAGCGGTACTACCACGCTAATACACCTTCAACGTACATACTGTTTGTTGTATTGTTGGCTGCGAGGGCAAAAGAGAGTTG
>VZSV01000024.1:2012102-2042037 GCA_013398735.1 Nothocercus julius
AAAAAAAAAAAAAATTAGATTCTTTCAGCTCAAGCAATAATTATACGTGTTGTCTTTTAGAAGCCTGTGGGATTGCTTTTATGAGTAAAGGTTTGCCATACTGGGGCTTTTATTTGACAAGTTGGAAAATAGCCTTTGTTCCCATGGTAACCTTTTTTGTGCTTTCGTGCATTTTTTCCCTATGGTTTCATGGTTGCTCGGGAGGTTTTTCTATTGTGGTGTTTTAATCCCCCTTAGACTGGGATGGCAGTTCAGTTTACTTTTTGCTGTTTCAAAGTATTTAAAATTTTTCTTGTATTTGAATACAGATCTCTTGTAAAGTTCTTATATTACTGGTGTGGTGGCATTGTCTGAAAGCATGTCATGCTCTCAGCAATCACAGAGGTTGTAAGTGATTAAGTACAATTAGATTAAGCTATGTCTGTTTTAAACTAATATTTCTCCATATAGCTAATCTTTTAGGCCTTATGCTGAGGAGCCTTGGCAGACATGCCACATAGATGTCTTGGTGACAGAATGGTATTCCTCTAGCTTGAAAGGGATCAATGCTCGGGCCTTTTAATGTCACTGCAGGTTGCTGGACGAAGGTTTTGTGTCATAAGGATTTTGGGAGGAAAAAAAAAAGTGCCATATTTGTAGGAACTGCCTGCTTAGGCTCAAAGAGGAACATGAAAAGGTAGTAAACTTTGTTTTTGAAAAGGAGAAGCTTTTTGTTTGCTTGTTTTTTAAAGGAGTGTTCTTACTACAGGTAGCATTTCTGTCTTTGATTTCTGAGTCTGTTTTTCTTTCTTCTTGCTATATTGAATTTTCCTTGGCCTTGCAGAAGCCCACAACAGTAGAGCCCAAAAGTCATGCTGTCTTGTTCTGCCTGTAATCCCCTTTGGTAATGATTTCCCAGTGGGGTCGGCATCAGCAGGTGAAACTCACCTGAATCATGGCATTTTATGCAGTTTTAAAATATTGCTGCCCAAGAAAGTAGCAGAGCATCACTGTTTAAACACTGTGGCGCTCTAAAAGAGTGAACAGTGTGTGCAATGAGTTAAAATATTTCTTCAGTGGTGAAAGGTGAGATGGTGCTATGAAAAATGGGATTTCCAAACCCGTGTTACTTTTCCATTATTCTTTTCCATTAGTCCGAGTGTGTGGGAGTGGGTACAGGTGAAAAAAAGAGTTAAATGAGTTCCCCCCACTTCCAGTAATTAACTAGATCCTCTTCCAGATAAACTGTTCCTGCCTTATCTAGCTATACAATAGTTTGCAATTTATGATCAGCAGAACGAATACCAACATTGCATGCATTTAAACTGCACTAATTCTATAAGGGGACGAAATACTAAAAGCCAAAACAGTTGTCATCTTAGGCCACTTATTGTTCTGTGGCTTCCCAAGTTGGAGTTTTGCTCATAATAGTAAACTCCCTGTCTAGGTTAACTATTCCACTAGAACGGATAACTATATTTATGTATTAAAAAATTGCAGAACGAGTAAATCTTATTTCCCTAGGGATTTGGATCTTGTTACACTGTGACAGTAGTTAGAGGAAAAGTGCATTTCAGGAGGATAGTTGGAGCACATTATGCTGCAGACTGTCTCTGATCACTGGATCAGCGGGTGGAAAGTTGATTTATTTCCCTAGGAGATAAGTGCTGCTCAGCTTCAGTCTGCCAGAAAACACATTTATTTACACCTTTCTGTAGCCAACACATTATTTTAAGGTAAAATTTGGATAGCAAACCATAATTACTACCAAAATATTTCAGTAGAGGAGGGTGAAGGAAAAGTCAAGGCTTAGAGTCGGGTGGAGCAATGTGCTGGCTCCTGCCCACATGCACTAAGGAAATTACACTAGCTTTGTTCTGTAAAATCAACCTGTACCTTAAAGTTAATCTAAGTACAGGAGCCTGTTCGCTGGTGACATCAGCCATCAGTTTCAGTCTCTCAAATACTGCAATTTAAATATGTTTTTTCAATCCCTAAGGAATCCTCTGTAGGCTTAAGGGGGTTGGGAGAAAGGGCAGAACTTCTTTGTTACAAGTGTTCATTAGGGGTCATTTGTTACCATGATTAAGATCCAGGTATGAAAGTTGGATATATGACCTGTAGGCATCGCTATATGAAGTAATTAAATGTGGCAGCTGGCGTTGCTGAGGAAAGAAGCGGTGTCATTTCATAGTGTGCTCCCTCTTAACTGACTGTGCTTTCCTCTGGCTTCTGTGTTGCACCTTAGTAAGCATTTTTAAAAAGGAAGAAATTGTAAACACTAGATTAATTTTGTAAGCTATATAGAATTGCAGTATCTGAGGTTGAAACAACTGAAAATTCTTCTTGCAAAAGAATCTGTGATTTAAAAAAGAAAGACTATCCGCTAAATTAAATGTAGTATAAAAACTGCTTTTTATTTTTTACTAAAATATAGACCTTCAACCCTCAAAGTTATAGATGATAAAAGAAGTTAATTCTGAGGAGATGCTGATTCATTTTTAAATTACATTCAGCAAGAGTTCTTTAGCAATAGCTAAAACAAAACAAACACAAAAGGTGTCCAGTTAAGAGCCTCAAGACTCAGAAGTTTGCATGCTTCCGAAATAATTGATTTGTAGGGCAAGAAGATGCCAGTTTCTGGGAGGTTCTTCTTCCTTAGTTGAATTTTCTGCATATTTCCTGAATGGAAAAACGCACTTTCAACAGACATTTTTATTATCTTTATTATTCTAGTAGACTTAAATCATTCAAAAAATTCTGTCTTTCCCTAACCAGTCCTACTGCTCCTGGGCTGAGGCAGTGCTCCCGACACCAGAGTAAGCGTGCACTGCTTCAAGGGGTACCTACCCATGGTGCCTAACGCCACCGAGATACGCATTTCACTTCCCTGAAACATCCAGATCCTGCTCAAGGTGACTTCTGCACCTAAAAATCTTCTTAGCTTTTCTTTCTTTATCTTTTTTTTTTTTTTTTTTTTCCTCGTGTGGGTCCTGCGGAAACATAGCCATTTCTGCAGCGCCAGTGTCCTCGGCAGGTGAGGCGCAGGGAAGGCAGGGAGCAGCACGTGCAGCCGGGTGCGCGCAGAACCGGCACGCTGCTGCGGCCCGGCGCTCCGCTTGCTCTCTGGGGATCCTCCTTCAGCGCCGTGGTTGTACAAGTCCCATGTGACTGCCTTCTCTTCCTAAAATCTGATCATTTCTTCTCTGGTTTTACTTCTCCCTGCTTTCTTGGTCTGCTGACAAGAAGATTGGGTTATACAGGCTGACATTTAAGAAATACCATTTTCCAGTCTGCTAATCTGCTTTACGTGAGTAGTTGCAGAAGAGAACTGGGGTATATTGCCACAGTGAAACTTTTTAAGAAAATCAGGTTACAGAAGGCAAAACTGGTATTAGGAAATGGTAAATGCCACTGATAGAGACTGTGACAAAGATCTCCATGCAATGGTCAAATAACCTGTTGGACAACTTATTTTGACCTGTGTAACATTTCCTAAATGACTTCCATAGTTTTCCTGGGCACTGAAATTCTGATGTCTGCGTGGCCTTGCACGAAAGTAGTTGGAGGAGTGTGAAGCGAAGCCACTGGTGCTGTGACCTGTGCTGGCAGAGCAGGCAGCGAGTTTGGGGCCCAGGGGTGCAGGGGGTCCAAGGAAGCACCTACGGGTGCAGTGGTAGCTCTGGGAAGCACCAAAACTTCAGGGCAAGATTTGGAAGGGGAATAGGATGCTGCCTTGGAACAAAGGGGTTTGGGGCTCATATGGGGGCTTGTGCTTCTTTCGAATGCTTTGTTTTACCATCAGAGAGGAGAGGTTTGTTCAAACTTTGCTTCTGTATGACATCTGGTTTCCAAAGGATAATAACGTGTATAATCAGCTTTTAAAATGTTGGATTATCTGTGGTTTTATTGACTCTTTACAAAATCTGTTATTTCTAATTAATTCTCCATACAGCTCTTGCTAAACATAACTTGCAAAGACACAAATGAGCTTGATGGCAATGGCTAGTCAAGGTCAGTAATTAACTGCCAGCATTTGCACTGTTGAAGATAATAAATCACAAGTATTCCTAATCACATACCCTACAACATGACAAATACTGGTGGAGCCATCGAAGCAGCTATTTTACAGATAATTTAGAATATCCATTTGGCATCATTAAACGGTGCCCTTGGCGGTAAAGTAGTAGTGCTAAAACATGTATGTTCTGTTGCATTTCTTGTCCTTGAGTCTTGCAATATTTTTTTAGGTTGGAAATACAGTGGTAGAGGTATAAATGTAATAAGCCCTATTCAGGCTATAGGAACCATTGATGTCTAAAAGCAGTGATGGTAACTAGCAAATGAGCTATGGCACCATATCTTCTTTTCAGTTTTTCAGTTGGAAGTTTGTAATAAGGGTAGATTGCTGATAAGGTGTTTTTTTTTTTTTTTTTTTTCTTGGATCAGTAGTAGCCCATCGTCTAATGGTCTAGGAATAGCATTAGAATTAAAAAAAAAAAAGAAAAAATCATTTTTACTGGAGTGTTACCTGATACTGGATTGTTTATTTATTTATTGAAATATCTGCTAATTATTTTGATTGGGGGTTGGAATTTTTTGTGATTTCTGATAAGTGTATGTCTTGCCTCACATACAATACAATAGAATGGCACATGCAAAAGAACACAACTCTATCTTGATGCCCCAGTTCTGACATTGCAACTATTTTATTACTGAACACCAAGAGGAATTTTCAGACAGCGAACTATTGTAGCATTTCCCAGCTCTCAGCTACGTGGTCAGTGGGTTTTGACAAGAGAAAAAATGATCTGGCAGTCTTGATGAATGGGCCTTTGAGCTAAGAGCTAGGTAGCTCTGCACAAGCATTGTTCCCTATATTTTATTACAAGTAGCACAATTTGCTGTTTTAAAACTGTGAAGTGTCCGAGAAATATTTATCAGTCATTAACTTAGACTTGGCATGTATAATAGCTGTGTTTTCACTTGCTCTGAGGATTAAAAGACTCGGTCCTGCTGTACCCTGTACATGTCATTCAAATACATATTTGTCAATAGCATTATTGCTGTCCAAGGAATCATTATAAAGTTCTCAATCTTTGATTTTAGTATCAGTTCTTACTTGGTCTAACTTTGACATTTTTTCAAAAGAGAGAATGATATGTTATGTAACAAAGCCTTTCACCTTGATGATGCGAGTCAAACTGAGCTGCAAAGAACTAAGATTAAATTTAGGTTTTTGCTTGTTTTAATCTATTGAATTCAGTGTCTAATTTTTATCTATTGTTACCTGCTTGTGGCTTTCTCCACATTCCAATTTACTGTATGTTTGCATATTTGGAATATGTGGGATTTTTCAAAGGAAAACTAATTAAAAGAGAAATATTTCAGTAGGATAGAGTATGCATGAAAAGCATTTTCAACTTAGAACTATTTTAGTGGAGTGTTTTTCTCTATAAATAGAATATAGAGCTATATTGAATAATTAATTGATTTAATGAAAGTCATGAATAAATGTGTGTGTCATAAAAGCTTGAGTTGAGGACAGGGGGATAGTTTCTTCACCAATCAGATCTTGATGCAAAAGGGGGATTTAGGAGGAAAAGGCATAACAATGTGTGCATCCCTTATGGAGAAAAGCAAAGCTACCATGGAGAGAATGACTAAATTTGACATTTAGCAATATGATTTGAACATAATTTTAAAACTCAGTATTTTATTATTTTCGTGAATGTGCAAGCACTGCTGTACGTCCTGTATGTAGTAATATAACCTAATTTTAAATTGGAGAATATTTCCATGTGGCTTGAAGGAAAGACAACATAAGAAATTTAAAAAAAAAACAACAAGCAAGGTGCTGTTTGGTGGGATGCAGAGCTTAAGCTGGCAAAAGTTGAAGGAGATTTAAGTACTAACATCTAGTTTCAAAGCTTCTTTGCAATCGAGTAGGAATTTCTCTGTGTTTGATTTTCCTTTTCATAATAAAAATACCTCACCTGTATTGTAACCTATTCTTCTTTTGAACCGATTAAAAGGATGTATAGAAGCAAAATGCATTTTATTTCAGAATGTGAAGCGTCCAACTGTGATGCTGTTGCTGAATAGCTGAATATATGCTTTATATTCAGGCTTTCCCTGTATCTTTCGGCTGTATTCAAGCCCTGCATCTAGATAAGTTCTGTACAGCATAAGCTGTAGGTAACATCCTGGGTAGGCAATTAATGGCAGCCTTGGATCAGCTGCTATCTCAATTTGGCTTCACTCTTTTCTAACCCAATATATTTTTTTTTAAGGCCTAACTTATATTTAAAAAAAAAAAAAAAAGTTCCCCCACCTTTTGCAAGTCTTACATGACTATATATTTTCAATGAAAAATAATAAATATATACATGAGCATATATATGCAAATACACATAAGTACATGTGTATATATTTATTCTAAAATGCTACTGTGATATGCTGGAACCTTCCATTTCTTCATAGGAAGAGGTCTTTCAATGAATTACCTTTTTTTAGGTATGAAAAGGGAGAAAAAAGACTTTTTCAAGGTAGAAAGATGATGCATTATAGTTGTCATATGGTAGGAAAATTTTTGCTGGTTTTAGGAAGAAATGGGAACATACAGCATCAAAATTACAGATGCCTCAAGGCATTACAGTGGAATGTCAGAATGGAAATGTTTAATTTTTCAGTCAAAAGTTGTGAAAAAATATTAAAAAAAAAAAAAACAAAAAAAAACACAAATCGTTTTGGAGGAGTTGCCTTTGCAGACTGTTGACCTTTTCTCTGGAAAGCAGACACTTTTGAAGAATTTTACTTAATGAGAAGCTTTTTTCACTCCGTAAGAACAGTGGTGGATGGGGAAAAGGGTTTTTTGTCCCATTTTTCACCTAAGCAAATCAAAATGTAAAGCTAAAATACAACACTGAATAAGTAGCTCTGAGAAATCCTGAGGCACCTACCTTGCCTTACATGAGTATTAATACAGTGTGCCCAGATATAACTGGGACTTGAGCAAATAAAACTTCTTCAGCACCTTCTTTGGTGAGGCTTTCCTGTGTCTCTGTAATAGATGAGCTAATGCAAGCACCTAGCAATTATCAAATAGCATTATGTTATGTAATGAAAGTATATATAGCATAAGGAATAAAAGTAGTAAACGTAGCAGAGTAGAGAGCAGGCGAGAAGTATTATTTGGAACGTTTGATTAGTATGTGAGCACCGTCCTTTAAAAACCAATTTACTTTGGATGTTGCAGTAAAGCTGCAAGCCAGGAGACTTGTGGTCCTTGATCTGGAGTGACATTCGCTCTGTGCCTCTGGGTAAATCATTTGACCTCTGTATAGCTCTTTAAAGGAAAACATAAAATGAAAAACGGCAGTGTGTGCGTACTTGAAATTTCCTGAGCAAGCTGGTTATCTTATGTTTGAATTAAGACTACCTGTGAACTTTGTTTTCCAATGACTGACTGACAAATCCTCTGTGACCTGCAGTTTGAACTATCAAATTATTTCAACACTGGTGTCACATTTTTCAGGGTTACTCGTATAATTGCATGGCAGCATTCAAAATGGCAATTTGTGAAGAAATGCAAGAGGTCGTATTTGCCAGGCAAAGGGAGTCTCTCCTGAAGAAAAGATTCTCCCCAGCTTTCCAAGGCGTGGGAGAAATCCAAAGCTCTCCTCTCCTTTAATCTGGCACATTTCTCTGAGCATGCAGATTTTATTAGGGTGGCATTTGCAGTTCCCCCGGGAAGGAGGGAGGGAGGAGACTCCCTGCATCATGAGATGCGAGTTGTTTTTGAAGAGGACTGTGTTCTAGAGCTGCCAATGGAAAATATTTCCTAAAGATATCTTCAGAGAGTCATGGTTAAAACCCCAACAACAAAAATACTCCATGTTTTAACAGTGTGGTACATAGTTAAAGCTGGGTTTGCAAGATGCATCATCCTGTAAAACTCCAGAGTGTTTTCCAAACCCCTGACCCTTCTTTTCTGGCACCTGTGGTACTATAGAAAGATATCGTATACTTGTAGAACATGAAAATGCTTCAGAGCTACTTCAGAACATGAGCGGTTCAGCTGGACTAGTCTCGCACACGAACGCGAGGAGCGTCGTGGTGAGCAAGGATGGCAGTGAGAGCGCGCGCCGCCTCGCTGCACTGCCAGGGGTCTGGCAGCTTTATTATGGATCGACTTGAGCTATGAAAATCTTGAAAGAGAAACAAACAAAGCAAAAAGAAAAAGGAAATTTGTAGTTATGTGATTATTGACAAAGTCGTTTGGTTTTGATCTTTATTTCTAGTTTTAATCATCTGCCCTGGGGGCACTTTCTCACATCAACATTGGTAGGTTATGGATGTTTTAAAGCAGACTAATTTACTAATAAAAGCAACTCGTGTTGAGCCAGGCATTGCCAGAAAGCGTTGTGGCTTCCTCATTCTTGGGTAGCCTGAGCAAAATACCTGTTATAAATTCTTAACTGAACTTTGTGTTACGGTAAATGTGATTTGAAATAGTCATAACTGTTTTGTGCTTTGTTTTTATTTTTCCTCTAGCTCTTCATTGAGAAGTGTATCAACTGGATCTTCAAGACCTTCCAAAGTGTGTTTGGTGTGCGGAGATGAGGCATCCGGATGTCATTATGGGGTAGTCACATGTGGCAGCTGTAAAGTTTTCTTCAAGAGAGCAGTAGAAGGTAAAAAAAAAATAAATAAAAAGCGGGGGGGGGCAATCAAACAACAGAACAAATAAACACACAAATCAAAAACCAACAACAATAAAAACAAGACAAAATATGTGTGCATAGAACTTTCTATACACATAAACACACAGCCCTTCCTGTAGGTTTTTTCCTATTGATAACTTTATGTTAACTGTCATTAATATGGAACAAGAATATTTGTTGATTGGACACTGATTACACGTGATATTACAAATGTAGACTATTTTGTGATGTTTTCTAATGTATAACTCTTTAAAGTAATATATTGTTTCACTTTATGCCACTACTTAATCAAGATGCTGCTCCTTCACCCCCAATCTGTGAGTTTTTGAAATTTCTATTGGGCATGAATACAGTTGAAGTAACAGAAGTGGCCTTATGGTACTGCAGTGGATGGGTAAGGAAGCAGGAACTGATTGCAGTGCATTTCTTGGAGATCTTGATGCTCTCCTTCATTAAGGACTAGCACTTTGGATAGCTGGCATCTCCTCATTCTGTTCTAGTTATGGCATTGCTCTTCTTTCATGCCATGATGGAGAAAAGTAAGTTAAGATTATGCAGAGTCTTGCAGGACGTCTAGTGGGGTTTGCCTTTCCATACTTGGGGCATTAAGATAAAAGAAAGTGTTTTACCTTTAGAGGCTTTGTAAGCAACTTCCGTAAGTGATGAAAATAAGCTTTAACACGTGATTGGGAGTTCCTTATATGTAAAGAATATAAGTACTTTTTGCATAAATACTGTTTGTATAAATACTCTATATCTTTTTGACATTTTTTTTCTGTTAAGAGGTTCTTATAAATCAGTGGTGAAGATGACTATTTATTCATTCATTTTGATGAAGGAAAAAACATAGAAGGAAGGAAGCAGGTTCTTAACATGTTGTCCAGCTTGTGCCCTGAGAAGAGAGAGGCAGTGTGTGACGTGATTGATTTTTTCCTGTGGCCTTTAAATCCGCCACTGATAGCTCTAAGGATTTATCTCTCTGTTAAGTAGACCTGGAGGACTTGGGGGATATAACATGTCAAGTCCTCATGTAATATCTATCCATCTATCCTCAAAAAGTGTCAAACTAATTGAAATAAACTTTCCAAGGTTATAAAGACATGGAGAAGGTTTTTTCCCTCTGAAAGCTTTTTCTCTTACTGATGTTAGTAGCTAACCATGATGCTCTCATTCACTAACTTCTGGGTTACATTTTTTTTGTGACTTACTATAGTTGTTTGTTTTTAAATGCATTTACCTCCCCCCAGTGTGCAAACTGATAGTACCTTTTTCTTAGATTCCTTCCTCGTTCCCTGTCTTCCAAAAAAGCTTCCTTCCTAGTCTGAGTCACTGTAATTTCAAGGTTCTATTTCTCAACATCTGCCTTCCTTCTCACATTTGATGTTCTTTCAGAGATATTTCGATAGATATCCATATCCTACTTTACAGATATTTATGAAAAATTCTGGAGGATTTCCTTTAGGAGATAACAAAGCACATAGATTAGGTTTTGACATCTCAGAATCCAAAATTATTAGGAGGATTACTGTGTAATCAGGCATAAAAGTCTGTCTAAAAGTATAGTTGTTATCAGTAAGTACTGAAAGTTTACCAGCTAGGCAAAAAGAAAAACTCTCAACAATTCTATTTTAAAATGCATTTTTGGAATTATTACGTTCATATATGGGTTCCAACCTGTGGTATATGAACACTGTCTAGACAGCTGCTTGATGCACACATGACTGTGTGCACATGCACTCTTGATGCTGCCAGTTCTGTTGTTGTTACATAAATAATGCAAGTTTGGCGCTACTTTTCTGAATTTAATACATATTTCAATGTTTTGTTTCAGAAAGAATTATTTGGAAATGTTTCCTTTTGTATGACTTTTTCAGTGTTGGTAGAATAGGGCTTGATACATGATAGCTAAATTTCATGCTATTTTGGACAGAGTAACTGGGAGGATTTATTTTGTTTCTGCTGTTTAAGTGAAGGTTTTATTTTAGTTTAAGTGTGTATATATATATAGATATAGATATAGATGGGCCTTCAAAAGATCCAGTGGGATGGAAGTCATGGGAAAGAGCAGCTGGTGTTCAGAAAAAAAAAAAAAAAAAAAAGAGGTAGATACAAATGGTGTCAGAAAGCCTGGAAATAAACAGAAATAAAGATGCACAGAAAGGGAATGTAATGCGCCACCCAGTTGTTCTGTGCTCAGCTACAATCGCAAACCAGTTGCGATTCCACCTTAACAGCTTTTGTGTGCTAATTGCTTTGTGTTCCTCTGAAGTACCATAAAATGACCAGATCAGAACAGGCAAGGGCAATTGCATTGAAATTTAGAAACAAATCAAAAGGAATCTACAACAACAAAGAGATTAAAGCTTTTATTTTCAATTTTCAAATCTGGGAATCTTAGTGGATCTTATTTTTCCAGACTTGCACAAAATGTTTTGAATTTAAGAAAAGGAGATTTCTATGGAGAGAGAAAAAAAAAAAAGGGTTAATTGCTGGCAGTTTTAAGTAATTCCAGTAGAATTCACTGTGGAGATATAAGCTGTCTGCAGTATTTGGGGATCAAGTAAGCTTGAACTTCTTGTAGAGGTGACATGGTGATTTGGGTATGACAAAATGCCACTGTGTCATTAAAATAAATTCAGTCTGCCTTGCAAACGCTAAAGTCCTTTAACAACATAACTCTTGATAAATGCACACTGGAGGAGTTGAGAGACCCCAAAACATAACTCTTGATAAATGCACACTGGAGGAGTTGAGAGACCCCAACTTAGATTTTTTAAAAAGGTAATTTGGTTTTGAATTTTCCAAGGTTTATATTTTACCCCCCAGAATGAGAATATTGTTTCGCTTTCTAAATTACAGACACTGTCCATCATAAGATTATTTCCACTTAGTTTATGTTAAATAGTGGAGTCATATATTGGACAGGTACAATACTGACGCACCTGGCTAGTATTATTTTCTCTGTTTACACCAAACCAGCTCCCTCTAAAGAGAGTAAAGGCTTGAAGTCAGCATTCAAGGCTTGAAGTCAGCATTCGTAGCTGTTTTGGGGAATGTTTTCAATTTTTATTCTTCATTTTTTCAAGCTTCAGAGAAGTACGAATTAATCTGTTCTAAATGAAAATTATTTCACGTCTCTGAAGTTGATCTTTTGCCCTTCTTTTAGCCGGTATGTAAGAAAAGAAGAAGGTGCATTGTCATGTCCAAATGGTGCTGCAGCAAAAATGACTGTTGTTTTCCAGTTGTTTTGCATGTTTTCTGGGAGATTTCTGGCTACTTAAAATGGAAGAATTAACAGATTATGTCATATTAGTTATACTGAAGCTTATTGTTATTTTCTTTAAATAGAAAGAAGCAGTGTTCAGGACATTTCAGAGTTTGTTGTTGATTTCTGCTCCAGAGGATTTGCATTAAAGCCACTTCTGTTATTTTATATCAGAAATGTAGATCTCTTTCTGTCTGTGAGATAGCAACGTAGTCACAGAAGGAGGTTTCTAGGGTTGCGTTTCTTTTTCACTTGAACTTTGATTATTTACCTGTCTGAAGCTGGGGGAACTTTGGCTGAAGGAAGTTCTTTCAGAGCTTAATCTGATACCATCTTATTTGAATGGCCTCCTGAATATAAGAAATATGTTGTACGCACCTCCGAGTGTGGGGCAGAAACAAAGGAGTTGTGTCTCTGCTGACTGTTTGAACAGCAGGTTATCCAAGACTTCCCTTCAATAGTGGAAGGGATGAAATTTCTTGCGTAGCAAGCCATAAAGACCATGTACCTCTGTGAGAACCAAGATCGCCTCCAAGCTAGGGTTACGGAAAAGAGCGATGTTCTTCATTTGCCTTTTTGCCAGATCACTTTGGGAACACAGGAATAAAATAACCTGGGCAGCAGGAGACCCAACCCAGCAGTTACTGAGGCTGCAGTGCAGCTGCCAAGGCTAATCTTGCTCTAACCAAAGTGATCCAGTGTCCTGCTACAGAATCATCTTAGCACAAAGGATTACGAGCTGTTGGCAGCTTCAAAATTTGCTAATAAATAAATTCAGTTCATTGATAAGCAAAGGCACTGTGCAGCCATTTAGCAGTGGGACAGATACAAAACATCCCATGGATGCTCTGTTTTTGGGAGTACCCTGTTGCCCCTCTTTCCAGGAGGGGAAGGAGTGTGTCAAGCTCAGGTTTTTTGGCAGAAGCAGGTGATCTTAGTACAGCTCTGCCATGTGCTGTGCACAAGGAAGCTTCCCAAAGTTCTACATCTCTGAGTAGGAATTGAAGGGAAATTAAAGCCTCTCTGTCTCACCTAAATTTTTGTCTGAATTGTGTGGAAATAATATCAAGCTAGAAGAAATTAAATGCCAGAATACCTAGCTCTTGAATAATTTGCTTAATTACCATAGCTTAAAGTTTTTATAAATACTCCCGATAAGCAGAAAAGTCTCCCTTTTTAACCATTTAAAGCTGAATTTGACACATTATAGAAAGGTGTTTTCCCCACCATTTTGTAGTATGTATACCCACGGATTTATGGGTCTGTATTTCTAGAATTAATTCTGTATACAGCTCTCCTCCGTGGTATTCTCTCCACTCTTCTGTTCATTCACTATAATGGAATCAGTGTTTTTCCATCACAGGCTGCAATTTTCATTTTATCCACTTTCATAAGGTCGGTGACCTCTCTAAATTCAGCATCACTCAGTATAAATGTCCATATGTTTTCATAGAAATTTCTGTGTGGGATTTGTAGTTGACTCTGTTCCTGACCTATTGCAAGAATCTGTTTTACACCCTATCAAACAGCAATATTAGGTGAAGAGGAAGCAGATGGGTGATCTGCTGAGGGCATGGGAGCTGGTCACATTCATGTAGCAGCTGCTACTCTGCTTGATATGCAATGGTGAATAGGTGCAAAATAAAATTTGGAATATTTAGTCTTCATAGATTTGAAGCTGCCATCAGACTTCCCTGCTTTCATAAAGACTCCCTCTTTTTCACTCTGGCAGCAGGACTCTTAGGGAACTCAAGTTTTTTATTGCTCACTGCTCCTGCTTGGCTGTAATTATTAAGAATTCAGAGTTCAGGAGGATGGTAGGAGAAAGGAGCCAGCAATGTTTGCAGTGGGACCCCACAGAAAAGGCAGGATGGGGGGTGAAAGCAGGCAGCGAAAAGGGTGCCACGAACAGAAGAAAGCCTAGGCAGGGACGAGGCATGTGCCACAGGAGGAGTGGAGAGGGAGGAAATGTCGGTGTCACTGTTGGACGTATGTGGCCTGCATGACAAACTAAGATTGAAGCTCAAGAATAAACACTGGATCTGTGTTAAACATCAGCTAATATAGCAGGCATGTTCTGGTAATGTTTCAGAACAAAGGTGGGTGGGAGGTTTGGGAGCCATCTAGCTCAGGCAGTGTCTTGGTCTTACAGCTAGCAAAGAATTAGGAAGTTAGCAGTGCTGCAGAGAACCACAGGATTGTTAATGGCTGCAGAAATATTTTGAAGAAACACACTATTATTTTACAACCAGGAAAGCTAGACATCCACCTGTGTTCTTTTCCAAAATCGCTAATAATTTCTCCTCCGCCCTGTTATTTACTGTGTTAGTGGGTGCTGCTGGAGAGAGACAGAGAGAGAAGGATGAAAATTCAAATATGGGCTGCTGTCTAGCCTTAAAAAATGATAGAAGGTCTGCACGCAACTTCTTTTCCTTCTGCACTGTTTTGTTTGCCTTTGTTCTTTGTTTCATGAATACTAATTTCTAGACCATTTCATCTATTAAATAACACATTCAGTAAGTTATAGCGCTCCTGTTCAGGAAAATCTGCAGTAAACAGAAAATATATGCACTGCTGGGATCAGTTTGTCTTAGGTAATGGACTTCCATCACCAGAAATCCAAGCATCCTGCAGCTTTTCAAGTGCTTACTTTCTACATGCCTAAGAAGGAGACTTTGGCATTCTTGCATTATGCCTGGGAACTGAATTGCACATTTCTGTTGTGGTTTTGTTCTCCTTTCCCCTCCTTAGCCAAAGATAACGTTCTGGCAGATGGGTAGATCAGTGTTGTCATAAACTAGAGATAGGATGACCCTGTGAATTCACGCAGATTTAAGGCCGCCACAAACATTTTGGCTAGAAGATGATCAAGTGTCAGAGCCATTAGTTTACTGTCTTCCTGAGTGCTTCAACTTCATTTTCTTTTAAAAGAAATGGGTTTTCTCTGTGTCATACGGGGAAGGTAAAGTGCTTCCTGGAAATTTCATCTGTTGGGAAACAGTCAGTCCCAAGGTGGCTGAGCTATCTGTGTAACAGAGTTATACAAATTCCCAAATCAGGTGCATCAACTATTTCAAATACATAGAGAAGCAGTCACACCGTGATGGTGCAAATGATAGTATTAGGCATCTGGAGTGTAGACTTCTGGTTACTAGGACATTCAACAGCTTCCTTCAGAGTCAAATAAACATGTTAGGAGAGGTGCTGAAATGATCTGAGGAGTAAAAAATTATCTTATGTCAGGTGACTAAGTGCTTTGAGCTGTTTTTGGCCTACCCAGAAAAAGTGCAAGTTGAGAAGTAATTCCTGTCTATAAATATTTTACAGGGGAGGAGTAGAGACCTGAGCAGGAGAAGAATTTATTTTGAACTAAAAACTGTATTGAAATAACTTAAAATGGGTAAAAGTGTTGTTGTTGATATTTTTGAGAAGGTCACAAGCCATCAGAACAGTTTTGGAGGGACTTTCCTAATAGGAGTCAGTAGGATGATGAGAGAAGCGTGATATAATAACATTTGGTGGTCTGTGGTAGTAAAGCATAAGCCAAAGACATCCCTTCTAGCTGATCTTGTGTTCCTCTGGTAAGACTGGGAGTCAACCTGACTGCAAAAGGGAAGAATACTGGAGTAGTAAAAGAATGGGTGAATCAATGTGGCTTTTAGATATGCCCCTTGTACTAATGATAGATACCTTACATAGAGATATAGGGTTCTGCTTCAGTAAAAAAAAAAAAAAAAAATATTTAAGTGCCTAGGTCTTGCATAAGGCAGAATTGCTTTGTAGTTGTAGACACAGAAAAACGTTGCCTCAAGTTAGATACAGTAGTTGGGGGAAACTAGTACTAAAATGGAGGAGACTTCTTAGGCAAATCTGTGTATTTAGAGGTGGTGGTTGTTCTGTAATTGTTTGATTCCCATGGAAGTCTGTGTTTCTTCAGGTAGGCAGAACTTTTCTGCTGTATTGTAATCTCCTATAATGACTCTGGTTTTGACTTCAAAAAAGCCCGCAACAATGAAGTCCTCCCAAGACCACAATACCCTGTCCCACTAGGGCTCAGCAGGTACCTGCAGAGCCCATCAGAGCATGGCGTGTTCAATTGCATTTACTGAGCATTCCCGTAAGTGGGAGCCTGGCTACTGAGAAGCCTTTTGTGGTTAAAGTGCAATTGCAGTGACTTCTTTGACACGGCTTTTTTACAACTCTCGCTCAGCAGAATTTTGCTTTAACAGCATGAGGTAGTATTCATGCTGGAGTTTGCAGCTGGTCATAGATCCTGTATGTCAAACAACATGAAGCATTGGATAACATAAAGTGTATTTAGATGCTTTAGCTCCTTACAGCTATGGTACTGATTCTTAAGAGATATCGCTTCATAAAATGCTGTTAGATCTACCAGCCTTCTAAATTTGCCAGTCCACTGAAGCACTGTCATAATCTGCACTTTTAGCAGAAAATAGAGGGGTCTGGTAAAATTCTACTTCCCCCTCAAGGTTCAGAAAATTTTGAGAACCTGAACTGATGCTTCCAGTGTCAGGTTAAGTAGTTAACAGCTGAAAGGGGATAATCCTGCAGGATACCTTCAGTGAAACAGGGTTAGAGAGGAGGAATTTTGCACTGTCATGGCTGAAAGAAACTCCTAAGCAGATAAAACCTCAAAATAAATATCTAGCTACAGAAAGGCAAAAGCAAAACACCTTTCTGTAACTGCTAATCCCACTTTAAATAAGAGGGTGGAGATACAGCTTCCAGGCAGAAAATGAAATAAAATGTATATACCGATCTGCCTGTTACGGATGGTGGGAACAAGGCATCTGCTAGCATATTGGATATAAATAGAGTGGGAAAAGGTAATGGCAAATCTCCCACTTCCTTAAAAGAAGCCAGGATTGCAGCCTTTTTTGCAGCACAGTTTTAGGCTGTGCAAGATTGTGAGTGCTTTTGTTAGGTTTGTAGCCTAGACTTAGTTGGTGGCATTTGTGTCGGGTTTTTTGGTGGGCTGTAGTGGGACATGGTCAATGTTGAAGCTCACAGCTGTGTATCCTGAAGGAGGGCAAATACTGAGGCAGCTCTGCGAGGCAGTTATTACCTGGCTTTAACCTGTAGAATAGTTTGGTGCAGTCTCTTGTGCCGGCTTGCAGATCGCATTTCTTTTCCTGGTGCCTTGGATGTGGCCAGTGCATTGCCACCTTTCTCAAGGGCCATGACGCTGTGGTGCTTTTTCATGTCTCTAGCACACACTAACAGCAGGCATAAACAAGGCTTTTGCTCCAGGCTCTCCGAAGGCCAGGGGAAGGGAGAGGGTGTCCCGTGTGGCTGGAGTGGCCCTGGCTGCTGCGTAGCCGAGGGGGCGGCTGTGACGTGAGCTCTGCTGGCCGCGTGCGCAGAGCCCATCGGGCACATGTGGCCGCACAGCAGGGGCAGCGGAAGCCTGAGACCCGGGCTGCAAAGCAGAAAACTAAGTAATTTTGTGGAAAGTAATCCTGAACCACCAGCCTGTGTGTGTTCTATCCTAAAAGCGGCACATGCATTAGTAACCATGGCGCACACACCGCGTTACTGCAGGTGTAATTGGGGTGACTGTTTGGTATGCGCACGGTTGAGGAGGATTTTGTCTGCGCTGGCTGCCTTTTGGTTGCTGAGTCAGGCAAGGCTGGGCCCTCAGTGCGCAAGGAGCCTTTCTGGCATTTGCCACCCACTTTGGAGGCAGATGAGATGTAGAGGTGGTCAAGGAATAGATGCAGAGAGTAAGTCTGGGCACTGGGGGGCTGATACAAAAGCAAAGGGGGGGAAAAAAAAAAAAAAGAAACTCTGTGTACAAGGAGCAGGTTCAAACCCCAGGGACCTGGCAGGAAGTGAGACTGTGCACAGTAGGCTGGGCACTTTGTGAGAGTACGGATGGGAAACTTGGGATTCCTCCCTGTTGCAATTTCTGGGCAGCAAAACCTGTTCATGTCCTGCTCTAAGGGCAGTTCACAGGCAGCACTGACAGCCTGTTTCTCCTCTCAAAGAGGATTCAAATGGTTCAAAGTGACCATAGGCTTGTTTTGCCCTCCCCCTTTCTGCTGATGTATGTGGGTTTCTATATAATGCATAATGGTGGATTTCTGAGGGGTTGGGGCTGTCTTTTTTTTTTTTTTTTCTCCCCCTCTGCTCTCTCCTCCTCCATTTTGCATTTAAAAAATCTACTGAAAACTTATTAAGGTTGCAACATCACAGCTAAATGTGAAACTAATGAATACTAGTGGCTTTATGTGGTCTTTGTTCCTCTGCAACACATGTAGTGCTTTCTAGTTCAGCCTTAATTATGCGCTCACATACAACTCTTTCTATGAGACCTCTGCCTTGTTCACTGAACAGATTGGATAGTGTGCAGTTAATGAGCAGCTATTCAAAACTTTGTATTCTTCTCTTTGCTCAATGTATGGTCCTGTGTCTTTACTGTTGCTTACTATTCATCCCTTGCTCTGAAGACATAATTATTCATTTCTTGCAGAGTTTTTCTATGGTGTTCATTACTCTAACATTTTAGTGTTTCACAAATGTTCTTTAATTTACCCTTGCAATGCCTGATAGGACAAGTGGTTAAGACACAGATTACATCCAAACATATTCACTGATTTGGGATTCCTTATTTATGATACCTAGGACCTCAGGGTGCAGAACTACTTCACATTTTATAGCACTAAATATGTCCAAACTGCAGTTCCCGTTGGTTTTTGCTTGTAGCTGTGGTTGCCTGAAACACTGCAAATCAGACTGCAGATCTCAGGATGGATATTCAGGAAACAAGGGGGATATAATTAGTGATTTCCTTGCTTACGTTATAAAATAAGTCCATGCAGAGAAGAAGATGCTCTCCAGTTCTCCATGGCACCATTTAAAATCCTGCATTGACCTTCTCTTTATCTCTCCTTCGCCACCTCTCTTTTTGTCTCCTCCATTGACAGACTTAGGTTCTTTCTGTGTTTATATGGCAAGTGAATGTGGACTGCAGCCACACCTGTGTGTTCCGATTCATCCTACGCCATCTCTCATACTGTCTACAGGGTCCATTAGAGGTCTGGCAAGCGGAAACAGAGGGCAGAAAATTGAGGCATAATGTAATTGGAGACTTAAATTCATACATCGTGGGGGGCAAAATTTGGGTTTCTAGATGTTCTGAGGTCTGAGACTCCTTCCCCACTTGGTGATTGCAACCTGAACAAGGTTCCTACATGGTCATTCCATGTAGGAAATATTAATGATGGTGGCAGGTTGTTCTTGGGACATCTACTTATAGCACTTACAGTGCTATAGTAACGATTTACCACAGGAAAATGTGCTAAACCATTTGACTGAAGTAAATCTGGAGAGGTGTGTTCAAGATTCTACAGCACCTGCTAATATTTACATTAGAGATAATGTTAGGGTTTCTCAAATTAATCCTTCCTATCCTCTTTGTCCATGTCATATGTTGCAACATGTTTAGTAATACCTCAGTTTTGAACCTTTTTGCTGTATAAATTCTATGTACAGGTTACTGAAGCATGTTATAATCTTAGATTCTGCTGTTGGTGCTGTGTTGCTTTTCAAAGCAAAATGGTCTGCTTTGGAATTAGTTGATTGTCAGCTAGAAAATGTCCCTGGCTCCAAGTTCTTTTTGTTCTATCACAATGCTTTTCTTTATGCTGATGGGCTTTGTCATTATCTATTAGTGGAAAAGTAAATAGTTAAGACCAAAGGAAATGAGTGCAAATGAACAACAGCAAAGACTTCTCCTACCAGACCCAGATAAGTTTTAAATGAAACTCAGGCTTCTGCCTGGACCAAACCCAGATCTCCAACAGATTCTCAGTGGTAGCTAGTTCATGTTGCAAAAGAAAGAAAACTAAAACTCCGTTAGATCTGAGCAATATTCTGCCTCTCAAGAGTGACTCCCGTGCCAGGTTAGCAGGCTACTTTTTTTGATTGAAAATAAAAATCCATGTAGACATTTCAGATTTTTCTTTTTTTTTTTTTGAAGTGACCAGTGGCTACCATAATAAGAGGAGAAAGCTATAATAGAATTACTGTTTTAGGCAGTAGATATTTGTGTATTGAAAATTTTTAGTGACTTTTGCCTGGAAAAGAATTTCTGACAAAATCATAAGGGAAAAATAAATGCCTGAGGAAAAAAAAAATGTGGAAAGGTTGTATTTTAGAAAACAGTCTGACTTTCAAAAGTCACAGGGGAAAAATTACCAAAATAGAAATAGCCTCTGCAATATAAAGGCAAGTACATTATTTTAAAATACAACATGAAATAAAGATAAGAAATAACATATAAACATAACCTAAAATAAAACAGAAAAACAGTATAATATTGAGCTAGAACAACATTGAAATGTGAAATTTTTAAGGCTATTCTTGCAAGATGCTAATAAAAGATGTTGTTCTCATTTGTTGTTACTGACCATTATGACAAACAGGGTATTTTGAATTCTTGTAACTTAATGTTTCACACCCTTTTGCCATAAAAGGTGCAATTACTATCAGCATTAATGCCCCTGAAGCAGATATCTACATCTTGTCCTTTTGCCTTAAATTCTTTCTCATTCTTGCTGAAAACTGTCTCCAGAATAATGACATGCTCTCTGCTCACTTGCTGTTCATGGCATATTTGTATTCATTCTGGCTATTACTAAGTATAAGAACTAGAGTATAGTTTTCTCAATCGTCCAGTATTATTCATTTGACTTCATCTAAAACTTGGTTCATGTTGCATTGCAATATAAGAAGGAACTAACCTGGTGTTTCTCACTTACTGTTGCAAAGCCCACTTGCTCCTTTCTTTACATATAGTATAAATAATGCAACTCTTATGTAGGGATAGAAGGCTATGGTTTGAAGTAAGCGTATGGCAAGCAGTCCTTGCAGCACCAGAACAGCTCTGCTTATTGCAGAGTTGGATGCTGGATGATACTAAAAATCGTAATGTTGCTTTCTTAGAGACTGTATGATCTTTGTGCAGGAACAGATCAGAACTGAGCTGTAAGTTTTTCTAACAGGAACTATCTGAACTGCAGCTTGAAGTTTCACAAACCTTCTGCGTGCTCCACATGAGTACTCTGCTTAGCCTTTGTTTTCATTAAGCTGGGGCACCATTTTAAATTAATTTAAAGCAAATGTTTGTGGGAAAGAAGAGCAGTATGAGTTCTATACTTTCCAAACTTGGTCATTTATGTAAGCTTTCTATAAACATTTTAAAAGACTAACTTTATCATTCCATTTCTGAAAGAGTGTTTTTTTTTTTTTTTTNTTTTTTTTTTTTTTTTTTTTTTTTTTTTTTTTTTAGGGTATTTAGCTCTAGATCACAGTCTTGTGTTCTAATTTTTCTTTTTCTAACTGTAATTATGAATTTGGAGCCAAGCATTCAATTATTTTTTCATCCATTTTATCACATGGCCTTAGCAAATGGACTTGTGTTAGCCTATACACCATCTTGTGCATGCAAATTCTACTTGCAACAGTACTGCTTGAGTTTTTGTAAGTGATAGTGCTAATTTTCTCTAATAAAAGAGAACCATAAGGATAGACTATCAGGAAAAAATAATAAGTACCTCTTATGTTGTATTCACTAGCATGCTAAACTATATATAAAGTTTAAAAATGTGAATGAAAGACACTAACATGTTTTAAAATCAGAATCTTCTGCTTGCATTGCTTGTTAGTAATGGCTGTAAGAAAATGTTCTGTGCTGCTAGCATCATATTCTTGGGTGAACCTACTACTCCCCATCAGGTTGCTGATTGTTTGAGGGGAGAGATTAATGACTTTAAGTAGAAGGAGCACCACTGTCGAGCAGTTGAATTCTAGACTTTGAAGCACTTTAGAGAGTCTTAGGAACTGAAGGTGATATTTCATATTCGCCTTCTGCACTGTCATTACGCAGGTACTCTGTGCTGAATGTAGGGCATTGGGCAGTCTGTCAAGTAATGTAGATATGTGCACGAAATACAATTGGGGGAATATTTTAATACAGTAGCATAGCATGCTGCTTCCTAAAATAAACCAGGGTTTTGGAAAGTAGTGCAAGCTCTTGGATGCAATGAGCCGCACATTGAGATGCATCTTTTCCTCCTTCGTTTTTATTTTGGGAAGGAAGCTGCTTTTACAGAAAGAATGCCTACCGATTAGTCCCTTTTAATTATTCAGTTAGGAGGAGGCTGAAGAAATATGACGGGGGGATCTTTGACTGTTTAATAATAAAAGGCAATTCATGGAAAGCTTATAAAAAGAGCAAAGGATATAAAAATACAAGCAAAACATATATATCAGTATGTGCCAGAAGTGTTCTGTGATAAAGACACAACAGCAGAGCAGAAGAGCAGAGTTTTTTGAACAGTATTTGGAGAGATTTGCTTACTTGAGTGTTCCTTTACCCATATTTAGATGCAGGAGGGAGACAGATCTGAAGTATTGTAGGTAGGGATATTAAGTGAACTAGTAATCATCACCCAATACCTGAATGCAGGTGAATTTCTCTGTGGCTTCACTTAGAGTGAAGATGGTCTGACGACTGATGAAGAAAAAGAAATCCTTACAGTATTGACACCCCAACATGGGACAAATTAAGTTTTCAATTGACATTAGAAACAAAGATTTTTTTGAAAGAGAGAAAAGATGGGCTTCTGTTGTCCAGAGAGGGATATGAAGCAGGCCACAGATGTTTCTCCTGTCCCAAAGATGAAGGCAGTTTCTTACAGAGAGACCTTTTCTCCCTTAATTCATGCAGTACAGTTACTGTTTTTTACTATTCGGTCACATTTATTCTATGTATTCATTTTCATTAATCAGCTGGCTGTACTTTTTACGTGTTATGTAAGCATACAGTCCATTTTGTTCGCTAGGAATCCATGGTCCTCAGCAAACCCATGGCCTCTCAGTGCTTGATAAGTTGGGTTGATTTCATTTATACAACTATAAGTGATGGCCATTTAAATGTGTCAGAAAGGCGACCAGGGGTTTCTCCTTGTGCCTAGCTGTGTTTGTGAGCAGTGCATTAATCAGTGCTCTCTGTCACACTTTATTGCTTAATGATGAGGGTTAACTGACCACTTCCTAGTAATAACGAAAAACAGAGGTCGGTAATCACTGACTGAACAAGGAGAGCATCTCTAGTGGCTTGTCTTAAATCCAGCACACCCACACACAGAGATGCTTTTCTTCTTTGCTCCTGGAGCAGCAACAAATATCTCCTCTGCACCACTTAAAAGTGAGCACTTATCTTTAAAGTTTGTCTTAATCATAGATCAATCCACATCACATGTTTTCCCAATTAAAGCAATTGAAACAGCTGAGCCAGTTACCCAATTAAAGCCAATGTAACTGTGTGTGCAGGAAGAGATGCTTTGGTTGAACCAACTGTGCTTCAGGACTGTGAAGTGAAAGCCACGCTAGGCTTGCAATGTGTGGATGTGGCAGCGGAGCTCCGCAGCCTGAATGTGTTTATGGTGTCTGGGTAATCCGTAGCCCTTCCCAAGAGCGCTGTGGAATTTGTGTGTGCTGATCCAGGAACTGAGGGGGTGCTGCTTGCTTACCTTACTTGCACATTTTGATTGAATTGGTTTGTAAGTCCATGTTAAAGAATATTTTGGAATGGTCTTAGTGCAGTTGGTAGTTTACTACTGATGCTAGTTTATGTAAAATTTATGTGTGGGGGAAAACATGCTGTCTGTAACCGTGCGTGTTACTGCGGCGTGGGGCAGACAGGCCCATCCCAAAGGGCCTCTCTGAGCAGTCCGCATGGCCGGCTGCCATGGCCAGCTGGCCCTTGCCCGATGCCTGGTCAGCTGTAGGATGTGCTTCCCTTTGCCAGCCAGCCAAATGCACAGGGGACATGCGAGGGGCTGGCTGCACAGCAGGCTGAGGGACACAGAACATGCCCCTCCAAAGCTGCTCTGCTTAGTGATTGGGTTGTGAAAGCTCCTTTTCTGCTTACTAGGAGTTTAGGAAAGCAGAGAATATAAACTAAATGTCAAGGGCATTATCATTTTCTATGGTAAATATTTTTTTTGAACTTCTGAAGCCAAACTCTTGATTGTAAGGGGAATTTTACAGTCTGCTGTATGAGCACAGTGTATCCAGTGGGCTGGAGTCTCTGTAGTGTCTTCTGCTCCACCTCACTGGAGTACCTAGGCTGAAGGGGTAGAGGGGAAATGGGATACGGCTGGGACGTGCCTCTGTCACAGCAGTACCCAGCAGACCACTGTCGCACAGCTGTCAGGAGGAAGTAACGTGGTGGTTCAGGGGTGTTTCTTGGAGCCCTTTCTGCAGCAGCAGCAGAAGGGCTGTCGCAGGCGCCGCTGCTGGGCAGGGTGCGCTCCGCGGGGGCCAGCACCACGAGGGGCAGAGGCAGGGGCCCCGGGCGGCCGCCCTGCGAGCCCGCGGCGAGGGACAGGGGCCCTGGGCGCCTTCCTGGCGGCGCGGAGCCTGGGTACCCCGGCAGGACGGTGCTCGGCCTCTGTGGGAAGCAAAGTGTCCTTTGGAAAAGTGAGGGTGCTAGAGTAGCAAGCCAGGCTCAGGATGCTGCCCAGGCAGGTGTTTTGGGCTTGTTTCCAGTTTATAAAGTAGAGATGGCTGTGCCATCTTCTAGGGAGATGGAGTCTTAAGGTTTCTAGGTTAAACGTTAATGGTGTAGAGAGAGGAAGCATCTCAACTTTCTGCGACCAGGTAACTTCCTTGTGTTTCTCTTGCTTCTGGTCAGCATTTAGCTCTTGTCCTTTTTTTTTTTTTCCCTTTATAGTTTTCTTCCACTAATTATCAGTTCCGGCACTGTCCAGCTCTCCTGGTCATTCTCCTTGTCCTCTAGCTTGTTTTCCTGCTGTTAGCCTGTTTATCCTACTGCCTGCATTTTCTTCCTCCCTCCTTTGGTTTCATATATTTTGGGACTTTTATCCTACCAAGTCTAATCCTTGCCTTTTGCCCCAACCTGCGGTCCCCTCTCCTCATGAAGCTCCTTGTGGCTTGCTTTGCTCTTGCGAGCTGTGCCTTGCTCCCCCTCCCTCTGAGCTCTTCTGTTGCGGCATAGGGGATGCACAGCGGGGCGCTTCTGCGTCGCCTGGTCCTTGGAAGAGACTGCTGGAGCGATGGCTCCGCTCTGCTCGGTCCCGTTGCACCAGGCCATGCCCTGTGCAGAAAGAAACTTTGGAGGTTGGCAGCCAGGCTTCACCAAAGCCTTTGCAAGTCGTATCACGTACAAGCTACAAGTTTGCAGTGTCTTATACTGTGATCCGATAATTTTAAGTGATAATGTATGAGATGGCAAAAGGCACATCTGTGGTATCCGAGCAGTGATACTTCAAAGGGTCTGTCTCAAAGTGTGAAGGCTCTTGAGCTTCTCAAATATGTCTGTGAAAAATGCAACACAGGGGAAAACCAACATGTTTCTCCCTACTCTGAGTGCAAACTAAGTTTGTGAATAAGCTTAGGACTTCTGGCTGATACTTTTCTACAGTCACAAAATAAAATTCAGCCTGAGGCAGACATCCAGTATGGAAAATTTCAGCCCTAACTGCTAATGTGTGGTAAAGTTGTAAGCAATAGAATGTGGTGTCTTAAAATGAGAAGTGTCAGGCAACCTTAACTATATGTACTGCTACAAAATTCACTGATGATAATCTGTTTTTTGACAGATTTCCTCCAATTTGCAGATTCATTTTGACATGCACTGTACAAAGTTTTTTTTAAAAAAAGGAAAAAAAAAAAAAAAAAAGCCCTGGAGTAGGAGTGTCTGGCTTATGGATACCACCTTAAAAGTAGTGAAGGCGATGATCAACCATGCAGTCATTTTACTTTCTGCTGAACCTTTAAAAGTGACTGCAGAATGTCCATAGAAAAACTTAATACAAAACTAAGCCATTGATACACTGAAGCTGAGAACTGTTGACTTCATGCCAGTTCTCATCTCATTCCCGTAAATCTAAATGTGGGTTCCAGGTAAGTGTTGAAGTTCAGAACATTGCAGGAACTGCAGCGTAGAGCTGGCATTGCGAGCGTGAACAAGGGCCTCGAACAGTGTGCTCTTCGGATTGGCATCTCTAACACAACGTTGGTAGGTGACGCTGACTAACTAGCATTGCAGACATTGGTCTTGTTCAGGTCTCCCCTCCACACCCTACCATAGCTTTTTTTTTTTTTTTTTTTTTTTTTTTTTTTTTTTTTTTTTTTTTTTTTTCCGCTCCTCATTTATGAGTTAAAAATCTATTTGGAATATTTCTCACAACTGGAATGGTAAAACCAGCTTGTTTGTCACACCACCAAGCCATGGTTTTAATGACAAAGCAGGAGAAGGGAGCGTGGAAGGTGGGGGGCTCTCACCCGGCTGCCCTCAAGGTCGGGTGTCCACAAGGCCTGGCCCGGCCCGCGAAGGCCTGAGGGGTGCGAGGTGCCCGCGTGGGCTCTTCCTTGCAGATCATGTAGCACCCGAGCTGGCCTGTTCACAGGCTGCGGGCAGCTGATACTTTGGCTTTTTTTTCAGATTGCATGCAAGTCTGTGTGGATGGTAATCAGCCGTTCCCGAGATCAGACTCTGACAGTGTCTACATGACTTTTAAAATGTCTTTCAGCAGAGCCCTGCTGACAGCTCCACAGTTACATAAAATACTACCTTTCTAAAAATCCCTTCCTAGCAATGTCAGTGTGTGAGGAGAAAGGCAAAGCCAGTTAGTTTCCTAGTTTCCTGCTGGGATATAATCCATCTTTTTTTTTTTTTTTTTTTTTTTTTTTTTTCCAGGTGGAAATCGTTCCACCTGTTTAGAAAAAGTGCTGTTTGGTAGATCTCTTTATCAGGGCAGCATCTCCTGGCGCTGTATGTTTGTAAAGTGTTTTTAATCTCAAACCTGATTTTGCAAGGACTTGGGTACATGCATAACTGTACTCATTTCAAATAATCCCATTGACTCTGTGCCTCCATCAGAAAAAATAAACTTTAGAAATGTGGGTAAGTCTGTCTTCAGGATTAAAATTAGGATCTCAAGCAGTACTTTCTCCATGATTTGTGGTAGTTCAGTTAGTGCAGTTCAGCCTTGGGAAAGTTTCACTGGTATGTAACCTAATTCTTTTTCTTACTTAATCTTACTGTATTCATCAGGTTAAAATCTTCATGTGCTCTAGAGGCTTAAAACTAGGCACGTGCTTAAGTGCCTAGGGCATAAGTGCTTAAGGCACATGACTGAATTGCAGAATTGAACAAGGCTGTTATCATTTCCTGTCTTTAATTATCAGTGAAGTTACATACAGGTAAAGGCTACTTTACATTTTCTTAGTAAATCTCTCCCTCCAGCCTTTAATCATTTCTGTTCCACTTCTCTGGACTTCCTCCAGTTTGTATCTTCCAGTAATGAAGTGCCTGAACTGCACATGATATTCCAGGTGTGGCTGCCGACGAAGCGCATAGAGCGAGCACTGTTTGCCATCCTGCTCTCTTGTATCGTGCTTCTGCGGAAAGCAACAGAAACGATGCTGGCACTTTGTGCTCCTCTCTTGCATTGCTTCTTTCATCTGATTTGCCCTGTTATTCCTAGACATCTTTCAACATTATTGCTTTCCATATTTTTCTTTGTTGTTAACTCTTTGTTTTAGATTATTCCCTTCGTAAGAGCAGTAGCATTTTTCTGACTGCAACTTTATTATTTCCTGTCTTTGTTTCTAATTTCTCCACATCCTTTCATATTATTTTTCTGTTCCCACTTGTGCTGACAACTCCTCCCCCTTTCTTCCTTCTTCCAATGAGAAGATCCAAGGAAGCAGTTGTCTCTCTCATTCTCCTCAGGGTATCTTCCCAGTGTGATGAACTGGCAGTTTTCAATAGTCTTATCCTGCATAAGAGTTTGCTGTAGAAATTTTGAATGGCAGAATTGGTATAGCGTAAATATTGCCTAGTATGAACAATGAACTGTATTCTAGGTTTTTTCTTTAACTTATAAAGAGTATTTTTTCAAGTGAGCAACAGAGGGAAAGTAAGTTTTCTGTATAAGAAATGTGGTGGATAAAATGAATACAAGTATACAGTGCATCAGTGAATAAACAGAATGTATTTTCTAGATGAGTACATCTGCACATGTATTTCAATACCATGTATTTTCATCCTTCAGATTCACCATTCTGGATCTTGTGTGTGGCTCAACATCTTCAGGGACTACTCTCTTGGAAATAGTTGGGTGCAGGCACTCTGGGAGCAGGAAGTGTATACTGTGCCCAGAAAGGGAACTGCCAAGCAGTGCTATTTATTCTGCAAAGATCTGCAAAGGATTTTTGTACTTAGGGCTTGATTTCCCCCTTCATTTTGTGTGGACAATTAAACTCGAGCAAAACAGAGGTGAAGCACTCTCATTCTAATCTTGCAGAGTATCATGCTTGTTTTGTGCAGGTGTAAATTACTTTGTCCCCTTGGACAAGATGCATCTCTATGTTGCCAAAAATACTTCTGCAAGAGAAAGTGTAGGCCCTGAAGCAGCCCGAGCAGGCCTGGAGGCAGGACTGTGGGTGTATCACGAGCTGGAGAAGCTGTGCTGAAGATCTCATCTGGTTGTACGCTCCCTTGACCGCTCCGCTCTCCAGCTTTTCCTTGGCCTCCCAGAGCTCGTGCCTTCCATGCTTCTAGTATTCCGAGTTCTGTTTTCTTGCTCTTCCTTCTAGGTTAGGTAGCTGCTGAGATGAACTGAAGAGTGGGGCACCTGTACTATCTGCAAAACCAGAGTGTCCCTGGGCAACCTCTGCTCAAGTGTAGAGGACTTCTATAGCAGCTTCTCCAGAGTAGGTGTCAGGAATGGCAGGATAAATCAAGTCCAAGCTATGATTCTGTAGCATCCATTCTGCTTCAAAAGATAGTTCACTTCTGTAACTGCACTTGTTTTAGAGCTATTCTACCTTAGGCCTTCTGGAAACTAAAAGTCAGTCTGTCTCTTGGAAAACCCCAAAATCAACAACAACAGATCTTTCCACATAGCTTCTTTAATTGTTTCTGCATGTGAGTTTTGGCTGTGCTCCAACTTTGAAATCATTACGCTGCTGCAGAGTGTAAATAGGTGGGACTGGATTAACAAATTGTATGTAACATGGAACCACACTTCATTATAATCCACTTATCAAAGTGGAAAAACCTTTTAGTACATAAAGTGCATCTGCTTTTAATTTTCATTTTGATCTTCTCTGTATGTTTTCCGACACAAGCATACCTGTTTGAGGAGGCTTTTAATCCTGCTGCTTGGCGGTTGCAGTTACCTCCAGAGACACCAAAAAGGAGCTGGGATGCTTGCGGTGTATTAGCAAAAGCATAGGACTGGCTTAGCTTTTCCTAAGTATGAATTGGGATGGTCTCCATTTCCAAAGTCTGGCATAAGGCAGATCAAAATCTTGATGACATTAGCACAACCTTCTTACAATTTCTGTTTCCTTTCTTTAAGGCAAGTTTTATCACTTTTATTTACAAAACACGTTACAAAATGACTAGTGGCATTTTGTCTTTAATCCTTATCATTTTTCGAAGATATGATGATCGCTTTTAGTGGCAATAATGAAACCTACCATTTACTGCATATAAAAACTCCATCGTCAGCCAAGTGAAGCTGAGGCAAGCTCATATAAATACGTCATACAAACTGACCCTCACCCTCAAGGATCTATTTGCTTTGTTGACTTCACTTGCAAACTTCAGATCTGAAAACTATTTCCTAAGAGATTGGGATTTGTCAGTTTGTCAGTAGCTAATCTCTATCTCATTTTAACAAAATTGCTGTACTTTATTAACATTAACCCAAAGGATTTTCATGCTGCTCATATTCTTCTTGTAGGCAATGACATCTCTGTTCACATGAGTTTTTATTAAATAGCTACTTGTAAGAAAGTAAAATTAATTCAATCTGCTTAGCACTACAGGAGTTTTAATTAAGAAAATTGAATTAGAACTGTAAAAATCTGTGTTCAAACATGTCCCCTGTTAGGTTAA